>JAGPNQ010000036.1:0-307643 GCA_020744155.1 Ilyonectria sp. MPI-CAGE-AT-0026
TCGTAGCTATCGAAATCCACCATAATAACCGCCGGGGGTTCTTCCCATGGGTTGGTGCCTGCGTTCCAGGCGATGTCGTACCATGCAGTACCCACCTACCGGTAATACCCACCTACCGGTAAGCAAAAATAAAATTTCCTCATACAAAATGCCCAACTTCACTTGCACAGTGCTTGGCCAAAATTGAAGTTATTTACATGAAACAAGCTGTGTCTTATTGAGAGTTTCATGTTGTTTCATATTATGATATTACTTTTTACATTACAGAAGCGGTTTGGTCGCACGGGCCTAATGTATAATTTCTAAAAACGCCTCGTTCAAGAATCGGCTTCCACCAAGTTTCATCGAATTTTTATCTGCACTAACCTTCCGTAATCACCTCGAAAATGCCCCGAATATCTTATACAGAGAATGGCGTTGTCGAAGCCTTACTGGATGTCACAGATAACGGCCTCTCCCAGAACCAAGCCGCCCAGAAGCATGACATCCCCCAGACGACTCTCTCAGACCGATTAAGAGGCCTACCGTCAAAGTCCGAGGTCACCCAGCCTGCCCAGCTGTTATCCAAGTCTCAGGAGTCCAGAATAGTCACCTGGATACTGAGACAAGAGGCCTTGGGCTATGCTCCATCCCACAGTCATGTTCGCGCCACCGTCGCGGCCCTCTTGAGACAACAAGGCCGGGAAAGGCCTATCGGTGTACACTGGGTAGCCAGGTTCATGAAACGACATTCGACCATAAAGACGAAGATAGGGAAACGTCAGGAGGCATCGAGATTCAATTCTTTTACTCCAATGGCCGTCAATTGGTACTTTGATATCCGGGAAAGCGAGTATGGCTGGATCAAGCCTGAGAACACAGTTAATGTTGATGAGGGCGGTATCATGGCTGGATTTGGTGAGTATTTATCGTTTTTGTCATAAAACTCACTAATAAATTCCGAATACAGGCTTGGATTCCTTGGTTATCGGCGGTAGCGATCCCAAGAGGAAGGCCTTCCTCAAAGGCTCTCAGTCCCGCGCTTGGACTAGCTTTATCGAAGCCGTGACTGCAGATGGCCGTCTTCTGAAACCAGGGATTATTTTCAAAGGCAAGGGACTTCAGCAGCAGTGGTTTATTGACGAGTTCAAGAAGATAGCCGACTGGTATTATATCACTTCTGAAAACGGCTGGACAGACAACCACATCGCAGTTGAGTGGCTCAAAGAGGTCTATCTACCTCAAACCCAGCCGGCAGATGATTCTGATGCCAGACTTATTATCTTAGATGGCCATGGAAGTCATGTATCTGCGAGTATCTACCTGGTCTGAATCATAAATGCCGCTGACCTAAAACTCAGGATGAGTGGATGGCTACCTGCTTCTTGAACAACGTATATTGCTGTTACCTGCCGGCTCATTGCTCTCACGGCCTACAACCGCTGGATAATGGCGTTTTTAATGCCTCCAAAGCTGCATATCGCAAAGAACTCCAAAAATTGGCAAGCCTGACCGATTCTGCGCCGGTGGATAAGGTCAACTTCATTAAGGCCTATGCCAAAGCCAGGGAAGTGGGTATGACTAAGAAAAACATACTCTCAGGCTGGAGAGTGACTGGGAATTGGCCAATTTCACGACGGAAAGCCCTCATACATCCAGAGATTCAGCCAGACAAGAAGGAAACTACGCCTGCATCAGAGGGCCTCAGTGACGGACAACGCGACTCTGATAATACGCCAAAGACCAGCCGTCATATCAGAGATCTGGGAAAGAACAAGAGCCCTTCAACCAGAAGACGCTATTCTGTGATATCGAAAGGGTTTGAAGCCCAGGAGTCAAAGATAGCCTCGCTGAGCGCAAGAGTCACCAGTCTGGAGGAGGAAGTCGGCCGGTTGAGTAGAGGCAAGAAGAGGAAGGCGATACCCAATCCCAACAAGAAGTTCATGACATTGGCCGAGGCTCTAGTGGCTGGTGAAACTACTTCCGAGCCAAACCAGGCAATTGAAGAGACAGGGGCTGTTGAGGATGTGATTGAGGTGGGAGGGATGCAAGAGGATGGAAGTTCAAATTCGGAGGCGGAAGAGTTACCCGTCGTACGCACCCGCAGCGGTCGCGAAGTAAAAAGACCGAGGAAATATTAAAATTCATTCAGTTCTAACCCAAATTCTGGAAATAAATTTATTTGTACAGTTTTTGTTAAGTTTTTCCCATGAGGTTGAAAATGTGAATTTTGTATGGGGAAATTTTTTTTTTGCTTACCGGTAGGTGGGTATTACCGGTAGGTGGGTACTGCATGGTATACAGTACCCTGGGCACCGTTAACTAGGCCAGCTGGCTGCCATAGGTTAGTCGTAAGCATCACTCTGGCGCCTTTAGCAACAGGGAACCTGTTAGATAGGTTGCCAGCGTTGTCGCTTGGCGCCTGCCCTGCGCCGTTGCCCCGATTCTTTGCCTCCACCTGTACTGCCGGGTCGTTGAGGTGCACCATATGCTCGTAATTGTACTCGTTGACCCGGGCCTTTGTAGAATACACCCGCAAAGCGGCCCTGAAGCTGTCAATCTCGCTCTGTGTTAGCTTGGCCTGTACCCGATTACTAAGGAGGTTCCATGACGGTATAGATAACTTAACTTCACGCAGTTCCTGCAAGGCCTGACGGAACTGGGCCTGATCATCGCCAGTTTGGCGCTGTACCGTGGTCAAGAAGATGGTGCGGTCAAATAACCGGTAGGCCACCCGCCCTCTCCTTTCCAGCGGAGACAGGCTGGTGCTAGTCGAATACAGGGGCTTTTGCCGGACGGGTGGTAACTGGAAGAAATCGCCCACCAGCAAGACGCTCACGCCACCAAATAACTCGAGGCTACGCTGTGGAAAGGCCTGCCGCAGGCGGGAATCGATCCGCGCTAGCTGCTCAAGCCCTAGCATGCTCTTTTCATCGATAACGAGGTATTTGACGTGCCGTAGGCGGGACTGAAGGGCGGCCGCGTCGGCTGGGGGAAGGTCGGTAAAAGTACCACCTACTGGGAGACGTAGCAACGAATGAATGGTGCTGCCTTGTATCTGGTTACTCGCAACGCCTGTTGGCGCTACGCGGCAAATAGGGCTAGGATTCGGTAGGGCAGCCGCCTGGAGATGGGAGGATAGCACCTTGATAAGAAAGGACTTGCCTGTACCACCACCGCCGTCAACGTGGAGAAGGATTTGAGTAAGACTTTGCGCCTGGAAGTGGCCCATGAAGGTGTCGTACACGAGCCGTTGTTGTGGGTTCAGCTGATCACGCCAGTGAGGGCCAAGGACCTCCACATCGTTGGCTATAGGGTGGCTAGCGATAAGATCTTTCCAGTAGCCGTCTCGAAGTTCCGGATAAGTACCTACATGCCGTGTCCAGTCGTAATTAACGTCGATATCGCGGCGGCCAAGTAGGTCAAGACCTTCCTGGGTAAGGGGGTTGTCAGGTAAAAGGGCGGCGAGGCGAATCCAGTCTTCGTCATCAAATTCTTCCTCCACAGGCAGAGCCTCGTATTGATCCTCTTGAGGCTGTAATCGAGCCTCTTTTGGCCAGCCGTAATGGTCATCACCATGACTGTGGTGTTGCCAACAATGCAAGAAAGCCTCAACGTGGGAACTGAAAAGTTGGCCGTCAAATGTCAGAAGCTCATCAACTCGGCGATGTGGGTGGTTCAATGTGAGCTTTACACGGCAGTAATCTGGCCACTGTTGACCTTCTGGATCAGCATGATAGCGAGGGAAGTAAACTAATACACGTGGCCTGCCGTTAACATTTCCTGGCTGCCATTGCTTCCACTTGGAAGGGTCTCTAGAGCGGAAATTCCAGTATTTGAGGAAGGAAACGTAGGTTAGGTCCTCTAGGGTTTCTGGGCGTTGACTGTACTTTTCATAGATATTGAGGGTCTCGTCAACCTCATCGCCGTCCATACGTAGGGAGTGGGAATGCCTGTCAGGATGACGGCAGTCAACATATAGGCAGGTTCGTGAGCCCTCCTGTAACGGCAGGCCGAGGAGCAAGTGGCAAACCTCCTGTTTTGAGTAATCCCGCTCAGCAACTAGCTGATTTAGGAGCTTTGACGTGAAGGAAATAAGGGGGTTATGGTCCTTGACCCGGGGCATCAGGGCTTTCCCAATCTGGGCAAAAGACTCACTTTTCTTTTCCGACTTGGAGCAGTATTTGGCTGCGTAATCGATTACCTGCTGTAGGCTCGTGCAGGGGGAGATATCTGTATTGGCCAGCCACGCAATTGTAAGCAAGCGGTTATAGTGGTTAATCTGGCTATCATTCCGCTCGCCCCTGAAGCTCCAGTGCTTAGAATGAGGAACCTTGTCTAGGGAGGCTAGTAGGCGTTGCCCGTGAGGAAATCCAAAGCGGCACTCGACCTGCTTGGTATGTTTATTGAGCTGCATACAATAGTTATTACAGCGGTGTCGTTGCACGCGGTTAACTACCATTGATAGGAACCCAACGGTAAGGGGCTGCTGCAATAGATTGATGATTAGGGGGTTCCCTTCCCCAGGAGCCTGTATTCGCTGAGGCTCTGGGTTAACCGCAGATACGTGATATCCCCAGATATGGGCGAATCGTTCCCGGGACTGATCATTGTCAGGATCTAAGTCTGGGTGGCCACTTAACCAATATAGGCCATGGTGGTGACTGGACCCCCTGCCTTGCCACTCGTAGCGACCCCAAAAGTCCGTTAGGTTAAACTTCTGCTTCAGGACAATAGTCCTAAAGAACGTATAACGCTTATGGAAGTGGTAAGCGGCAATGTGGGCGTTGTCTCGCAGTAATTGCCGGGACAGGGCCATCCGCGGTGCCTCAGGAGCTGCTTTCCACTCTTGGAATCGAGGCATATGACGATATAGGGACTCCCAGTGGTAATCAGCCGCACTTGCAGTAACGAAAAGGCCAGGCCTGCCTAGATTGTGGGCATATGCCTCCAATTCCTTCCTTTGCTTATACCAATATGGCCGAGTGCCCCTGATTACGGCGGCTTGGCGCGTGATCGACTGGATCAGGGCCTGAGCCTCTGGCTCGTCAGGCTTAGCCATCGCTTCCTCTAGGTCAGCGCGCGTAAGGGGTTGACGGCGGCCTTCGTGTTGCTTGACGAAGTAGTCGCTTCGCTTTCTGACCTGCGCACGTAACAGCGTGTTGAGGGCGACGAAAGGCCACGTCTTATGGCGGGCAAAACGTCCGTCTTGCCATCTCATCGCATGGGCAAGGTAGTCCTGGTACGTGATGCTCCGTAGGCGAGGCTCCACGAAGTCCGCCTTGCCGTCAGGGTAGAGAGTAGGGAACGCGAGCGTTAACAGCGGCTGGGAACGGTTGAATTCGTTGATAGGAGTCCTGCGAATGGAAGGTAGTGGCATGTGGTGTTGAGCCTGCGCGCTAGGTGGCATATGCTCAAGATCAGCCATACGCTCAGGGTCAGGGGTACCATTAAGGAATCGGGACTGCAGGGCGTTCAATTCGGTATCGGTAACCTGCAAATTCGGGATTGCTGATGCGTCGGCATCGCTAGGATCCTCTTCTACAGCCTCCTCAACGGGGCCTTGGGGGACCTCGCCGTCAGGTATGTCAGCCACTTGGCTAGCAATGGAAGCAACTATGCTGCTGTCAAGAGGAAGCCGTTGCAAGCGATCCTGCCTCACGACGATATCGCGATAGCCCGGGTGGTGGCGCTGTAGGTAATGGAGCCAAATCAACAGGCATAAGCGGCGTACCCGGAAATCGCGAGCAAACTGCTGCTGGAAGCGAGGGTCGCCCTCCATATCAGGAGGCCGTAGGAGCACGATGTCTAGCTCTTCAGGTAGGGCTGGGAGCTCTTCAAATAGCCTACCAACATTGCGAAGGAAGTGGACAACGTGACCGCGGTATTTATATTGAGAGCCACGTACCTGTAGGACCTTCACGTGTACTTGAACCCTAGCAATCAGCATCTCCTCGACCATTGTTAGGTCAGGTAGATTACCGGGGACTTCCCCGAAGTCAAGGTTATTCGCAGCGCTAAAGAAGTAGGGCTCGTTAGGGGTTCTCTTCCTGTCTCGACTAATGCAGCGGCTGCAGACTTTCACGCTATTTCGCTTCATATCGAACCAATGCTCCCGGCAGCGAATGCAACTATGCATCTTGTCGTCATTCAGGGCAGTATAGAACTCCCGCACAAGGGCCCGATCCTCCTCACTAAGGGCAGGCAAGTTAAGGTCCGCTGTTAAAGGTGGATCAACTATCTGATCAAACTGTCGCTCTTGAGGCTGTGGCCGTGACCGTGGGTTAAAGGTGCCTTGACGCGTATAGCAGCCGCGGCGATGACCCTGTGGCAGTAATGAAGGTGTGGTAGGGAACGATTCCTGTGGTATAGGCGTGCCTAGCACAACAGGAGCCGTTGGAAGAGTGCCTTGAGGAATTGGCGTTTGAGGAATAGGCGTGCCCAGAACTACTGTTGGCAGGCTAAGGGTAGCAGGGATAGGGGAAGGTCCCTCTACCGCGCTTGGGGTAGATGGCCCCAGCAGAGGTCTAGGCAGTCCCTGGAGTGCGGGCGCCAGGCTACGGAATAAAGCAGGCGTGGCAGGAGGTTGTGAGCCGTGCACAGACGCAGGCGTTGGCGCAGTCCGCCTTGGAGGCGTCAGGTTAGCTACAGAATCGGTCCTTTTCGTGGCTCTGCGTGGCGATAGCCTCAAGGCAATATTCCGCATGGCGGCAACGGCGGCTCGGGATTCGGCTACACGTTCCCTTCGGCGTGCCCTACAGCTAGCACAGTCTCCTGTAAACTTCGTAGGGTCCTTGACGCTTCGAAATTCGACTTCGGGCAGGTCTTGCTTGCAGGTGTGGCAGTTTCGAACTGCCTGGGGTATATCGTCCTCCATCTGGCCGTATATGTATCCACCTCTTACCCACCTAGACTGCTGGATATCGCTCGGGCAGGGGGGCTTTGCAACGGCTTACGTCCAATACCGTGATAGATCTCGATGGAGAGGCTGTCTTTGAGGTAGTTAGATCAGGTCTGAATGATCAGGGAGGAAACTGCACTGCTTCCCGGAGGCAGGGTAACCGGGGAATCTTGAGAGGTAGGCTGGCTGCGGAGGTAATATGTCAACCTAGATACCGTTAGCAACCTGATGGGTTTGATAGATTCGACAGAAAAGGGAAGCAGCCGCCATGTAGGTTAGTGGAAGGAGTAAGGGGCACGGGGGTTATTCAGTCAGGATCGTGCTTAGCAACCCAACAAATTGATTGCATGGAAGAAAAGAAGAACTGAAAGCTCTTGGAGAGTTTGCCAAGCTAGCTAGTTATTATTACCTAGTCAACGCTCAGGGGGTGGTTTCTGGCGAGGCCTTCATTTGGTGGCGTTAACAGCCGACCAATTCGCGCACGAGTTGAGCAAGGCCAGGCCAATTAGCCAATCAGAGGAGGTTTTATGCTCAATTCTTTCTGACTGAGTAAAACGCCCTTCGGGCTGAATAAAACGCCCTTCGGGCTGAATAAAACGCCCTTCGGGCTGAATAAAACGCCCTTCGGGCTGAATGAATAGTCTCACTTTATGAATATTGTGTAATTAGCTTAAGTCAGAGCTTTCCTTAGGAATCTCTTTCTCTCCTTGTAAACAATCATTTTACCCAAGTCGCACCTGACCTCGTTCGTGCTCTTGTACCGTCACACTTATCATAGAAGTGGCTGTAATCGCAGTTCTCCGGACAGACATAACATTGCACGTTACGGCACTCCTGGACAGAGCAAGTCATCTTGTTGCATCCCCCCTCCTTAACAAAAGGGGTTCCGCCTGTGCCCATGGTATGTCAGGCATGGATGTGTCAGAGAGAGGGAGTATACTCACATTTGTTGCACGTTCGGATGAGTGCCCTTGATTTTGCCTCCTGAATTCGTTGCAAGCTTGTGGGTCTTCCCTGGGCCCGGGCGATGCTGATACAGCTCCGGGGCTTATGGCTCTTTTTGTGACAAATCCGGCAGCTAATGATTCCGCACTCGGGATGCTGGCAATGGAACTCCTCATCCGATTCGATAGGTGGGTAGATGGTGGCGAAGTCACAAAATGGACAATGACTTAGAGGCTCAATGTCAGCACTGGCGAGGATTTCTCTGAACTCATATCGGTCTAACGCTCGCGAGAGGTTGGAATCAAGGAACTTGCGGCGTTCTTGTTGTGGGAATCCAGCGCCGCAGGGTTGCATGGACATGCAGCGAATATCGTACTGTGCTTTCCCAATGACTTCTTCTGCATTGCGACGAGCACAATCCACACAGAACCACTCAATGGAGTCAGTTAACGCGTCAAAGAGCATGGAGAATACCACCAAGCATAACTCACATGGCTGTGCTCCGCGTTGCAGTGTATCATACCCGATCGGGAAAAGCTCTCGCAACAGCATTCGCACTCGGTTGAGTTTTCGTCGGTTTGAGTGCCGGGACGGATCCGCTGTCCGGACCCTTTGGTGGCCAGGTCCGCAATTCTGTTCCGCAGCCGCCCCCTTCGTTCTTCTCTAAGAGCTTGAACTTTCACGTCCATCTCTCTCCTGGTGGCAGCGTTGACCTTCGAATTCATCAGGCGATCGCCCAGTTCATTTTTTCTACTGGTGCTGGCGGCAGTATTCCCCACCCTCCATGGCGGATTGTCAACGTCCCAATAGTCGACCATGTCGCTCAGCTCGAGGTACGATTTCCTGAGATCGTAGTTGTTTACATCCAGCACTTTCTGGATTTGGCTGGAAGGCACGAAATGGAATTCGAGGGTAATCAAGTCCTTTCTGGTGCGAGGTTAGTGCCCACGGCTGCATGAATAGAGACTTATGGCTTTCTGAGAAAGCTTCTTCGTAAATCCAAGATGCTCACATGAACTTTCGTTCAACCCTTGTCGAGCTATGCATGTCCTGGCCCTCGTATTTCCGTTTGGTACCCATTTTCAATGGCGTTGTAAGCTGGAAAAATTGTCGATAATTTATTTCTTCTTGATTGAAGATCACAAAGTGGTAGTAGAGTGATGTGAGAGGAAAGTCTTGGGATTTTAGAGACTGTACCAACAGACGTTATTTATAAGGCATCTCTCATCCTGGTTGAGCCTTTGGATGATACCAGGTGGCACCAAGACGCGGCATAATCCTGAGTACCACACCCTTCTGAGACTTGCCCTAGACTCATGCGGAAGGTATCAAATCCAAGCGCGAGGCATACACGTTCCTGCAGGCTCACGGGGTAATGTGGTCCCCGAAGTACGGTCACAAGACCCGGCCGTTCCCAGACAGAACCTGGTATTACGGCTCCAGCGGATGCTGGATTGCGTTCATAACACCAGTATCAACGACTTCTGAGAAGAACAAAGCCAGTACTTCAGACAGATGAGAGACCCTTAGTCTCGTATCGCCACAATTCACACTATTCACTCATACGATGGCCTACGCCTTTCGGTCTTCACCAAATGGGGAGTTACTACCTTAATGTTACCCGAGGTGGGATCTAATTTCAATGCCGAATCGTGGAGTAGGACAAACGCCCCCTCTCTTCGCCTAGATACCTCATAGCGTCGTGTCAGGGAACGCTTCCTACCCAACACTTAGCTCCGTCCGTGGCGGACAGTTCCGGCACCGACAAGTGTCCGAAGAGGGAAGTGTCTTATTAAACAAAGAATCAATGCTGTAGACTAGAATTTGACGAGCGTTTACGAAGCCATGCATCAATAATTACAAGACCTCACACACCAGAACGCTTAGCAAATGTCACAGGACCGAGGTGCGGCCCAGGCTCTCTTTCCGCCCTGACGGCCCTGTCCTCTAATCATCTCATTACCCCACCTTGTATCCAGCTTTTTCCTCCTCCGGCCACAGTGACTTCAAGGGTATGGTTAATGCGCAGAAGATCTTTACGTGCCATGAAAGTCCGGACGTTGTGAATAAAATCGGGCATTGAAAGTACTCCATCGGCTGCCTCCCTTGACTAGGCGTGCTTTCCCGTCGCCGCTATCAAGTATATCTAACTCTTCCACCGCGCCCCACACGTCGTGTATCCACCCTGCCTTATTTGGCTCAAGATGTCTCGAAACTCAAACCAGTGAGGAAGATGTAACGTAATCCCTTGAGGAGGGCCTCGAGTCCAAGCTCGGGTAGTCACGGGGAGTGAGAAAGCCTTCTTCGGGGGCCTAAGACACAACAGGGGACCTTGATCGCCTATTAAATCGCCTTAGGCCAAGTCCATTCTTTACCTCCTCTACGTCTTTGGCCAGGTCCATACTTTACCTCCTTTAAACCGCCCCCTTCTATCCGAGATAGCGCGCCACCACGACAATACCCTCTTCATCGAATCCGATATGACCAACCACCACCAAGGTCTTACTCCTGAAGAGGCCTTCAGCTTGACTGATCCCCAACGGCAAGATATCATTGCCGAGAAGCTCTCATGGCTGATACGCGACGAATATCTGGAGGACGTCACCCAGCACAGGCGGCGTATGGAGGCATGTTTGAGCATCAAGGGCATTTCCATCATCACTTCCACTGATCGTTACTAGAATGAAACTCTGCCCAACATTTCTCTCATTAACACACAGCCCGACATCCAATGGTTCATGAGGCCGTACCTCATCGACTTCCTCGTTGAGGCCCATGCTGCCTTCTCTCTCCTCCCCGAGACGCTCTTTCTCGCAGTCAATCTCCTTGACCGGTACTGCTCGAAGCGACTGGTGTACAAGGAGCACTACCAGCTGGTCGGATGCGCCGCGCTCCTCATTTCCGCCAAGTACAGCGATAAGAAACGCCACGTCCCCAAAATCCACGAGCTCAATACCATGTGCTGCGGACTGTACAACGTCAGCATGTTTATCCAGATGGAGCTACATGTTCTCGATACCCTTGAGTGGGTCATTGGACACCCGACGGCCGACTCCTTCTCGCAACTGTTGGTGGAGGAAGAGGGAGAGGACCAGGAGGTTGAGCACATGGCGGCCTATCTACGCGAGATCGCCCTCTACCACCCCGATTTTGTTTCAACGAAGCCTTCCATTATGGCCCGAACCTCCCTCGCCCTTGCACGAGCTGTCCTTGGCCGAGACGAAGTCAGCGACGGAGAACGGGATCACACCGATTACAGGACCCTCTCGGACCACCTTCACAACCCTTCGCCCACTCTGGCCCGCAAATACTCGACTCACAACTTTTCTCGGGTGTCACAGAAGCTTGCCAAGTTCGTGGCTGAGCAAGCTGCCATCGCCTGTCAAGCTATGAACCCTACCATGCCTCATATCGAGCACACCAACAAGTACGCAAGCGACCTCAACAGTCCGCCCCAAGAGGGCCACATGGAAGCCCGAGGCTATGTTGGATACCCCACTCCCCCTTAACACACGGCGAAACAGCTCGTTCAGTATAAGACAAAAATGGCGTAGGGACTCATATGGCGTGCACTCATGATAATATTAGATGTCAAATTGAAGTCATAAAATACAGCTGTCATCTTTCAAACTATTCCGCTTGTTTTCATTGCATGTGATATTAGCCCATTTCGTTGCCCAGTTCAAGTCAAAGCCAATAGTGAGCACTCATTCGAGTCGAAACCAAGCTCCCACGGCTTTATCCAGCAAGATACGCGGAACACTACGCATAAACAACGCAAATTTGGGGAGCTGGCCTCAAGGGTTCGCGAGGATACGGAGGATGGCTTCCGCGCCTCAACCTGCCATACCACCAAATTCTCGTTGCTCGAGCTCGCAAGGCGTTCTTTTCATCTCATCGCACCATGCTCCCTGCTTTAGCAGCCATGCAGGGGTCCCCATTAGGCATCATTAGTTTTTGGGGATTTCGGTCAAACGATTAACGTACATGATAAGCAAGTGCCGCATCTAAGCGAGTGCCGCACTAATACTGTACAGCTAAAAGGCTAAACTTTAAATTTTCTAAAACGCGTTAAATAATTTATAGAAATATAAAAAAAATAATCTTTGTAAATCTAATTAAAAAAGTCATATAGTAATAATTTTCTTAGGCTTTTTAAAAAATTATATAGCTATTAAATTTAAAAAAAACCCAAAAAAAACAGTGCGAATAATATTTTTCTTAATAACCTTATAAAGCTTTTTTAAAAAAATCTAAAAAGATTTATAATTAATATTCCTTATATATTAAAGCTTATTTTAAAATTTCAACTAGTTTAGATTTGTTTTAAATTTTAGAGAATTATTTTAGCTTAAGGTGTAAACACTAAGAAATTTCAAATGCGGCACTCGCTTGGATGCGGCACTCGCTTATCATGTACGTTAGTCCTCTTGATCGTAAACTTCCTTGTCAACATTTGCCGCAGAGCGAACGCATTTGGCAGTAATTTTAACACGCGGACATATCAATAGCCGCATCGGAGCATGCATCACCCCAATCGGAGAACTCATGTGGAGCATAAGATGCCTCGTGTTCGACAACTCGGCTAAATGAGAGCTGAATCTAGGGAAATTATCGACACCAATACACCAGGCACCGAGGGACAATGCTTGTATGCGTTACGAAGACGAGTGCCCTGTCAGGACTGAATCGAAGGAGTAGGTTCAGGTGTAAATGACACACCATGATGTGTTTGCGAATACGCCTCCATGATCCCCTTTTCTCCGCGTAGGGATCCCGCATGGGATTAAGGGGTAGGTGGATAGCAAAACCTGGAAAATGAGCGAGGCTTTTCAACTTCAGGCGTCCAGTGTCCGGCAAGAGGGAGTGGCGGAGGCAACCATCACTAGAACACGAGACAGGCGGGCGTGGGGTGCAAGGCAGACTGCACATGGGGAGGAAAGAAGGCTTGAGACATGGGCCATAGGCCATTGCCAAGCGCTGGATATGCCCTCGGTCCTCCCGCGTCCCGGTGGCTGTTTCCTTGGCACTCGCAGTGCTGGTCTTCCCTTTGCCTACTTCTGTACTGTTGGGAATATTTAATCTACAGCCTCTTCCCCCTCACCTACGGTCTACTCCCCATCTATCTCCAAGTCCATTACCAGCTCAGCTCTTAATAGCCTCGGGTTGCTTTTGCTCTTTTAACTTGTTCTTATAGATACCACCGCCTCTGCACTTCAACTCCCATTATCAACCAACTTCGACCTCTCTCACAATGTCCATGTTCATGACACAACCCGCCTGCGGCTACACGGCAGCTCCTCCTACTCCTCCAAAACAGTACCCGCGTACCAGCAGCACCTTCAGCGCCTCTGCCAATCCCGGTGAGGACTGGACCAAGATTTCTGACCTTGTCGAGCGTCGACGGGTACAGAACCGCATTGCTCAGCGCAGCTACCGTATGTTGCTCCGCTTAACCTCGGGAGCCTAAACTTCACAGGACTTGATCCCGGGAGGTTCCTCCAAGCCTGTTTCTCAGCCAAACTGACATGAATACCCTCCCTAGGCAAGAAGCTCAAGCTACGTCTCGAGGACCTCGAACGCCGTGCTGGCTCTTCTGATGATGTCGAGTCCGATAAGCAGCCCCAGAAGACCACCAAGTCGAAGCGATCTCCCTCCTCCAAGTCCCGAAAGTCGCAGCCCACTACCCCGGCCAAGCCTGTCGTCTCTCAGGGCCAATTCACTCCTTCCATGGAGCCGACTGGCAATCTCTTCTTCCCTGGCACCTACGACGACCGGCCCCGCTCCGACAGCCCTCCCCAGTTCACTTACTCAACTTGCCCGGCTCCTAACGAGATCCTCCTCGCTCCCTACGGCTCCGCTCAGCACTACCCGATAATGGCCATCGCTGTCGTCTATCCTGACTTCCTCGCGGCTTCCACCGTTCCCATGGCGCATCCCTCGATGACACACTTTAGCGACGTCATCAAGCGCGAATCGTACCCCGGCGATGACGGGTTAACCTCTTACATTACATATGGCTACATGCCTCCCATGGCCTTCAACGCTCCCAGCCCCTACGACCAACCCAACCCTGATGTGAGTTATGCCAGTCAAGCGGCCCACGAGATAGGTAACTCGAGACCCACGTTGCTGATGAAGTTTGCAGACTCCTAACTCTTTTGACTACTCGGCCAACTGCTCGGAGGCCGGTTACGAGTATTCTATCACGCCTCTGTCAACGCCCAACTCACCTGGCACGATTCAGCCCCAATGGAGATCAGAGACTACGTCTGCGATTCTCACCTGAATCCAGCCAAGACGACAACGACGACGAAGTCATTGTTTGCTCAGGGTCATGAGAATGGTCAAAGGCATTAACGGACTGCAGTGAAATAAGTGGACGTGGATGGAGACTGCTTTAAGCGGGCAGAGAGGCGGAGGTGGTCTTGTTGTTGGGCAGATATCACCGAGCCGTCGAAGGTGATTAGATGATGAAAGTGCAATATAGAGGATGGATGACGAGTCACCCGAATTCTTAAGTTCATACGATTGGCGTATTGCAGAACTGTGAGGTAGTGAGTTAACCGGAAAGATCCAAGATGTTGGCCTTGCTCAGACTGGTTGATGAATGCTACCTGAAACCCAAAATCTAACATACGTGAGGTCGCCTATGGCTGTCACAGCAGAGGCGAAGGATGTCGTTAAGATTCAGGTGAGGAATCGCGGTATCTTGTGAGCTCAACCGTAGTTTCATGATGGAGGTACAATCCGTTATGTAAGGCAGAGAGCAGAAGGAGGCCTCATATCGCTGCAACTAACTTTGGGTAAAGTAGTTTCTTTGTGGAGCGTACAGATGCAATCTCAAATAGAAGTTGCGAGGCTGAGTTTGCAGGATTTGCAAATGAGGACCTGAATGGGGGAGTAATAATATATTAAAGCCGGGGTATCCATCGTACAGCGCAAACACCGTACGGGCAAAAACGCAAACATTACTTTGACAGAGACGTTTGAAGTTGACTGACGGAGAGACAATCGGTGACGGCAGTCGTAGAACGCCAGCCGCGTTCTTACAGAGCCAATGCGTAAATTAAAGTTCATTTTAGCGTGCTTTCCAGCAGGCAAGCGTTTCCGTGATGGAAGCAAGCCCACATTCCTAGCTTCCTACTTGGGCAAGTCACCGCCAAGGCTTTATTCCCTGCAAGGGATAATTACCCAAGCTCTGCTTGGGTAAGCGACAAATGGAATAAGGGATAGGTGCGAGTATTACGTCGTAATACTCGCAGCAATCATTGGAGTACGGTCGTCCGGTGAGGAAGATGCATTGACCCCCAAAGTGCTCCTGATCGATCCAGTGCTGCAATGCCCTCCGAGAGGGCCAGGTGGAGACTGTTATCCCAATGCGATTGCCCATCTCGCCTAGTGCCAGCTCAGATCGGCGAACAAAGGAGCAGAGCACCCTTGGGAACATGAATGCCGGGAAGCTCCGTAGCACCATCGAGTTAAACCCGTCTCTTTAAGAAGGAAGTGAGGGAGTGTAGCCCCCGTCAAGTAAAGATGAATGGTTGGACCTTACACTTAAGTAGTTGGATTTGTATGTATGTATGTATGTGTATTTTTCGTCCTGGCAGGTCCCCTAGAGGGCATAGGACGTGCTGGGCCAGCTAAAGTTATAGAGAAACCCCCGCCCTCCACTATCCGGCATGGCATCGGTCCTAAAGCGCTCTGTGTTGAACCTGTTGCCCGTCAACGGGATATGCAGGTGCGGCAGTCTAGCCGCGATATTAATCCGTCTTTGGGAGGGAGCCGAATGAGACAACTGCAATGGTTGGGTTTGCTGGGTACAGAATCTCTTTTCCGGTAGCAAGTACTTCAGGCCTTTCTGTGCCTTGGTGTGCACGAAGAGGAAGTAGTATCGTCTGACACTAGCACAGAGGAAGGTCATCGTCTGAGAAGTAACGGCAAAGAAATGGGTTTTCTGGGCAATCCTCCGACGCCTCTGCTGGCTGGGCTGCAGTTGATGAAGCTGATCAAAGAAGGGCTAGCGACACTCGATCCTCCACGCGAATGGCGTAGGTAGATCGGTGATGCATCAGCTCGAGTTGCCGTTGTGGTGTATGGAGAGGGACGAAGTGGTTGACTATCCAACAACAGTGCCATCCCACCAACCCGCCAATTTTAGACGAACTATGCTAGCCAGGCGAGTCGAGCCGTTGGCTTGTACAGTCCCATCATCCATGTCGCGAAGTATGCTGTCGATGTAATGCCCAGCAGCACTGAGATGTAAAATGTGGCAAATTGCGCGATGAACGGCAAGAAGTCGAACGGACGGGGGATCAATAGTTCGCTCAGGAGTGAGGTAGAGTTCACGGGTTACAGGGAAAATCGGGTTTCTAAATGGCTGGCGGAGGGTCGAATCAATCCGGTAGGTATGAGGCTCAGACATAGGCTCAAAAAAAACCTTGAAGTTGCCAAATTGTCGATGGAGGTCAATGCTTACGGTAAGAGCATTTCGAGGGCGATCAATGTCTGGACCGTCGATTAGATGAACAATGCCACTGTCGAACATATTAAGTATCTTCAATGCCGTTTCTTTGGACTTGTTCTTGAAAGACTTGTTAGCTTGAGCTCTCACAATTCAAGTCCACTTACCAGCTCGGAGTTTGCTGTCGTAGTCATCAATGAGTGAGGAAGTATATGCGCAACTTCTAGTTCCGCAAATGACCCATGTTCAGCTGAGCGTCGAGCTTCAAATTACTATTTTCAGCCCTGATAGAATCGATCTCTCGAAGAGCATTGCGGAATTAGCTAAAGACATGTATCGCCACCTGGGAGAGGTAACAGGACTAATCATGGCAACACCATCGATTCTAGCGGGAGAAGAAGGCCTGATTCACCACGAGGAACAGCCGAGAAGATCCTTGGCTCAGCGTCTCGATGCTCGCAGTATCATGGACACTGTTATCCTGGAAGTTGAAACCTTAGCAAACCTGGCATTTCGCTGCCTCTTACTTTTTTCAAGGCTACTCGCCCAGGGGAGGATCCTTTTTAGCCCATCACAAGATTCGAATGACGACGTGACGGAAGCACTTTTCGAAATATCCAACGATCTTGAAGGTCATTCGGCGGGCAGGCATCAAGTCCACTCTCGACACTTTGGTGATCCTTCGGGAGCAACTAGACAATCCGAACCAACTATTCAAGCGCGAAAGTCACACCAAGTGACCACACAAGGACGGTCTTCGTGGACTCTACAGGCGAATTCGGAAACAGGATTCATTGCGACAACCCCCATGCTGATGTACGGTCGGCTTCATGGTAGGGTAGTTGTGAGAGGTGTCCGAGGTTAGTTCTCAGCGATCCTCCCGAGGATTGCAGCGCTTGCCAAGCAATCGGCTCCGTTTGCTCTTCGCGCTTCTCTGGTGCAGGCTGGGTTGGGTTGGCGATCCGAGCGTTGTTGGAGGACTACTGTCAATCGATGCTCGGTATGCAGCGTTTGTTCGATGCGGGATCACCACTGTTTACGCCTAGCCCAGTGGCCATCGCGTTTGAACGGGTTGGTGTTTGGGGAGGCGTGGGTTTGTTAAGGAAATTGCGGTAATCGCGGTGTGGGCACTAACAGGACATGCCAGGGCAAATCAAAGGAGGGCATAGTTGCCCTTTCGGTTTGACCGTCGGGCAGTACTAAGTGCGACAGGGAATACATGGTGTCCTCGCTAGGGTATAGCCTAGATATCATATCGATATGTGAAGTCAAAGTCGTGCTCGATGCCCGCGGATGGAAAACCCGGCGCTTGGATCTGCGTTCCGGTATGTTGGTTGATCAGCAATCAGCCAATCACTCAGTTCTCCTCAATATAATTTGTAGCGCGTTGAATCGACATCAGGTTAGGGCGGCCTAGGTTCCAGTCTCCTGTAAAAGTGTATCGCGCCATCGGTCCCCTCTTTTCACCTCGAGTTTTTCTGTTCGAACCGTCAGCTGTTTTTGAAAGATGAAGCTCACCGACCCAGAATTCACCTAACGGGGGATCTGGTGCCTCGACCGGGCCTTCCTGATGACAGCCGTAATAATTGACCAGGTTGGCTAGGTTGGTGAGCGACTCCAGACTCAGCGAGGAGCGCTCGATTGTGGCCACGGATAATGTCCAGCACAGAGACGAAAGCCGCCTCGTCCCAGGTACCCGCGGATATCGGACGCAGTGTCTGGCTGCTCATTGTCCCTTCTTTCAATGGCCCGCATCACTTTCGGGTCCCGCCTGAACAACTAGGGGCTTACCCGAGAGTGCGTGGGCTCGCTGTCTCATTACTTGTCCAGTAACTGTTGCTTGATGCCCTACTCCCACTCTTTGAAGCCTGGCCACATGGTTTTGAGATACTTTGCATTTCCAGCAAGACCGCAACACGGCTTTGACCGGGCACCCGATCCTCAGGTGGGAGATTGCTCAATGAAAACTGCATCGGCCATGCCAAATGAAAATGAGCTGAATGATCTTTTTTTGTTCCACCAAGCGTGGTATGCTGAAACAAATGTAAGTTCGTCGGCTTCCCAAAACTTAGTCATACCTATTTATCATCATTCATTTCGATACTGAATCAAATATTCAACCAGTAATCAATCTAACTTATACGAGCACTTCAAGACTTACATAGCCCTTTGCTTACGATTAGGTATGCTTGCCCTTTCCTTTCTTCGAAAATGCATTCTGCAGCTTCTGTCAGAGAAGAGACTTAGACTATTAGAGCGTAAGTTATTATCCTCGTATGCAGAGCCGAGGGTCGTGGCCAATCGCTCCAAGTTAGAACACTTCGCCGTGCCAGGACAAGAGGATATTGGCTTGCTTATCGTTCCAGCAGTCAGAACCCGGAATTTGGAGCCCTTTCCCGCGTAGAAATTATCCACTTGGCCTATTGTGTTGATTAGTTTCGATGGTAAAGCAGGGGAGTTCCTCGATCATCTTTTTCACCATCAAGTTCTGCCTAGCAAACTTACTGGTTAGTATGACGCTTCTTGTGATGGACAGCCTTTTCTCACGCACTTCTCCCCGAGCTGTTTAAAAATGCGCCTTGAGAAGGCACACCCGCAGTACCAGAATACAAGTGATAACGACGGGTTCTTACAAGTCGACCGTGTACGGGAGGCCCTGCAGAAGGCATTTGCCTCCGACGTTAGTTTAGGAAAGACAATAAAATGAAAGTCGTATCAGCCGAGAAGCCAAGGGCAAATCATACCGAACACACAGAAATCTCGAACTAACCACACTTTCTCGAGTCTCTTCCAGTGTGGGCAGTCCAAAATCAAGCCCCGAACGCTGCGTCTGCAAGATCCTGACAGTTATTAAATTCGTGCTCTCCGATACATCGAGCGCTGTATAATGGAAGGAGACCCTGTTCGTCACTATGTAAGCGATACGAAAGCCTGTCGAGAACGTATCGGTAATGCGAAAGATAAGCGCCATCATTACCGGGTCGTGGGGGTCTCACTGCTTTTCTAGACGAGAAGAGGAGTTCAGGCGAACAATTCCACGTTGCTAACCCTTAGCCGTTCCCGAAGAATTCAATCGGACACAAATTCTGTCCTACAAGCATGCCGATTAGTTATCTCTCGTTTCCGCCTTTGAGGAGATTACAAGTGGCGCGCCTCCTCGGAGAGCCTGCGGTTTTGCAGTCAGGGTGAAGACGATCTCTTCTTCGAGTTTTGTGACGAGGAGTTGCTCAAGAAGAATGGCGCATCACCTGGAAGCCTAGGTCAGCGCTGCCGCCAAGTCAACTTAACTTGCTTGACTCCTCACGAGCCCCAACGTACTTGAACTTGACTTACTTGGTTCAACTTGGCAAATTGACCTAGTGCGACAGTAAAAGTCGCTTTCTGACCTGAATTGGCTCTATTTGATCATCACTCGAACTCGCCGCTGGCCTCGAGGCATTCTTTCAAAATGGGATCTGCGAGGAGATTTCTAAACCGTATGCCGCGAGTCCGGCTCCAATTCTTGAGGCATTGTAAGAACGCGAGGGTCTCCAGATGTATTGACCGACGCTGTGAGGCCATCGTGAGCTTCGAGAGACTAAAGACACTCTCACAGTCAGCAGCCGTCGCTGGTATAGGTAAGATAATGAAGGTAAGCTGTGACGGTGCCGGATATTCCCGATTCTTACACCACCACGCAATCGGTTCATCCGTGGTCTCATGCTTTACCTTGTAGAATCTGCCAAGCTCTTCGAGTAAGGTATCAGGCTGCTAATGCTGCTGTAGCATCCGGCGCCTCCGAGCATCTAGCCAGCCCTTCCAACGACTCTTCTCGAGCTTGAGGCCTCACGGGGCAGAGCGGTTCGGTTTCTCGCTACGGTCGGTATGATCAGAGGTATACCAACATTTGAAGTGGACCTTGAGGTCCCTCTTGGCATCGAGGATTCATTCGTGTTGGAAATCTGCATTCCACAGACCTTCGAGATACGTCATCGAGTAGTCGGGATATAGGATAACGTAAGCCGCGAATAAGGACGAGTTAGTAAGTTTATTGTAGTAGATATTGAGCTTAGACGAGGCGCATTGAATCGAGGCGGAGATATAGCGGCCCTCGGCGGCAGCGATGCCCTCTCTTTTACTCACATCACGGGCGAAAGGGCGGATGTATTCATCTCGTATAGAGGTAGGTAGGTTGCGTAGGGCATCTTCGCTTAATTGTGCCCGTTGAGACTGTTGGAGGCGGCCGCTAGCGCGAGGGATGTTAATTTCGTAACCTTCGAGCCGAGCAGGTGACTTGCTAGACCGGACTGGGTGCCCTCCGTGCCTGTTGACGGGCGACAATGGGCTCTGGATCGTATCATCGTCAGTATCCTGTTCTGCGTGGCCTTATGCTTGCGAATTGACCACAGTTTCGGCTGTAATTAGGTCATAATGCTGCTTCCAGGCTTTGATATCGAGAATGTGTTCCATCTGTCAGAATCTGCCAAAGCATGCCGAATTTACCGCTTTGCCCATTGCTTTGTGTCTGCATCGTCAATCCGTATAGGGGCTCGAGGATATGTATGAACTCACTCAGAAGCTTCCAGTGGTCAGGTTCAAGATGATAATCGTGAGAAAGGTTGCTACCCTCGTGTGCCTCTTGAGCTAGGAAACCGACGATGTCACGATGCTTCCGTATGGCTCACTCAATCATCAAGTAGGTTGAATTCCACCTAGTCTCGTTGTTGTTGATGACTTGAAGGTCGGTAGTAGAGTCTTCAAAGTTGAATTCGGCTTCAAGCTGCGTTGCAACATCCCTCAATGCCTCCGGCCGCTGCGGCGATGCCCGGGTGTATCTGACGATTTTATGGAGCTTTGCGATAGGGCTATTCTTACACCATTACTAGAAGTCAGCTTCGGCATCGCCCACATTAACTCCATCCTCGAAAACATCAACCCCGAAGCCTAAGAGGACGGCTTTGCGATGAGGGGTGAAGATGTGGCCAAAACAGCATACCCGGTGGGCCTTGACTTCATCCACACCCATTAGTAGGTCTAACACTTTGAAGAGAGCCTCCAGGTTTGTATCGTTGTTCGCTGCAGTATCCGATATAATGATAGCGCGCTCCATATCGATCCCCCACTCATTGATGACCCTCTTGAGCATGTTGGCTATGTTCTCGCCGCTGTGGGCACCTGATTGACGTCGAAGGGCAAGAGGGCGATTTCGCTGCTGTTGATTCTTGTTAACGTAGTGTCTGAATATAGCAGTCTTCGCGTGCCGGTTACGAGAGGTCCAGAGGTCGAAGGAGAGGTAGACTATTAAAAAGACATCCTATAAGTCAGCCCGGAGCTCTTCTTTCTTCTTCTTCTCGAAGAACTTTGACAGCTCCTCGCGGAAAGAGGTCCGCCTAAGGGCCAATTGGCCCACCAGGCCCGAAACGGACAGATTGAGCAGCTCCTTCATGTATTTATTCGAGAAAGTTGAGAAATGCTAGTCGGCGTCGATGATGTACGCCAAGCCATAGTTCTTTGGCACGTGCAGCCCTCGCTTTCGTCATGGGCATTGGGGGTCACTGGGCCCTTAGGGTCACCTGGAAGGATCCTATTCTTACTGAGACAGTCAGTAAGACCCGAGAGGGAGGAGGGATATATACTCTCTAAGGTGTGCTAAAGCGGAGGTCGAGGCTTGATGTTGGAAGAGCATTAGGGCTCCCCATCTTGTCACAGGCTCGGCAGTGCGGCTTGGTGGTGCCAGCGGGGATTAATCGAGTAAGAAGACCCCGTAGTCCTTAATCCAAGTCGTCCGTAGCCGCCCTCCCTTCTTGTGGGCCTAATCTTCTAGTATATATAACCGGCCCTTTACATTGGGGCGCGGGAGCGGTTTCATGTCGTCGGCTGCGGGTGAGCCTCAATCGATAGCTCGTCGAGCTGCTAGGTCACAGTCTTGCGTGCCTGCGCTTGGCGGCGAAGGGCGAAGGCGGACGGCGTAGGGGTTCTCTCTAGAGTGCTCTAAGGCGTCCCGAAGGGCGAGGGGGTCCCGAGCTTCGTTCATGGCACGCTAGATCAAGCGTCAGAGTGCGAATAGCATCAATTGGGGCGGAGCTGACCGTGGCAGAGGTAGTAGCAGTAGGGTGTTATTGAAGGATGTAAGGACAAAGGAGCCCATGGCTGAAAGTGCGAAATCCGTAGAACTTTGTGATGTGTTGACTCGGACAGCGCCTGGGCCATGGGCCGGGTCGTGTAGTCGGAACCAAAACACCAAAAAATGATAATGACATAAAAGGGCCACTTTTTCGGCCTCACGTTAGATCGACAGTAGAAAATATAGCAAAATACAGAAAACATCAAAAATATCTGATGTCTCATATAAGTCAAGTTACTAGGGGGTCCTACTTGACTTACTTGACTTGACAGAGCCCTCAACTTGACTTGCTTGACTGTCAGCGAGCCCAATCTTACTCAAGCCAACTTGGCTTGACAGCAGCGCTGGCCCAGGTCGTCTGAAGCTCGTTGTCGATCCAACGAGCGTGCTACATGACCAGAGTTGGACATCTATCGAATGTGAGTCAAATCGATAAATTCATTCAACGCCAAGTCTTTACGAATGTCGAATCGAACAGCGCCCTAGGTTCGATCGAAAATCGATAGATTCGGTCGAACGAACGCGAGAGGTTGTTCAATGCCGTCAGAGGCTTGTTTTAGCGTGATTACATTGACGCGTTGAGAAGCCCGTGGCGCGGTCTTACGCGACTGAGAATGATTGTTGCCCTCATGGCCAGGGCGCAGTGACAGTGCTAAGATGCGTTAGTGAGTACATTCAAGCGCCCCAAAACTTCCGTAGGAGAACAGGTTTCTTGCAACTGCAGCCATCATCCTCTATGACAACCCACAATTGGCAAATTTCAGCGCCAATCTATTGGATGGGGTCTTTAACCAATTTCCATGACGGCCCTGTCGCGCGTGTGGGAGAGGTAGAAGAACGTGTCAACTTGGCTATAAGATGCGACTGGGGAAGTTAGGAGGTACTAGGGCCTCCATAATAGAATAGGTGAGAACCTTGGTATCCTCTAACCCCTTGGTATAGGGTAGGCCCGCGCCGAGCTTACTCCCACAGGCGCGACGGGATAATGCTCAACATATGCCGATTATTCGGTAGAATGGAAGGAATGCAAATAAGAAAAAATCTAGTCCCTCTAGATTTAGAACGCTTAGTAGTGCAGGACGTATGATGGCACCGCTGAGGTGCCGGGTGAGGGAGGGAGATAGTGGCGATGGCTCAGTGCATTCGACGGCTGGGATGTACACACCTTCACTGCCGCTGCTGAGCCGCAATGATAACCAATGGGTTGATGCAATTGCGTCGCTGAAGGAGACGAGGGATATCTAGTTGGATCAGCTTAGAACCCGTTTTCAATTGACTTATGCTCCGAGACATCTCTTCCAAAGTCACTAGTTCCTCTGACGTTCTTCTACCTACACCTGGTTTGGTCATGCGTTAGATCGAATTCGATTCGAATTCTATGGAGTCTGATATTCGATAGACACCGAATCTACAGGAGACTTGTTCTATTCGATTCGAGCCTACGGGACATGCATTCGATTCGACCCGAATCTACGTGAGGCGTGTTCGATTCGAATCCCTGTGACGGTACAAGAGCACGAACGAGGTCGAGTGCGACTTGGGCAAAATGATTGTTTACAAGGAGAGAAAGAGATTCCTAAGGAAAGCTCTGACTTAAGCTAATTACACAATATTCATAAAGTGAGACTATTCATAAAGTATGAAAGTCACATGATCGTTCCCTCACATATGGGCCTCCCTTACTCCATCGCTTCTGATTCTTCCACGTCTTGCTTAGCCTGGAGGCGAGCGCGTTGCATTTCTTGTTTCGTAGGTCTAGGTTTGTTTTTGTAACGCTTCTCGAACTCTTTGATGGCTATGTGAGCGTTGACGACGTTGTGTAGTGGTTCCCATGTTGCTTCTTCAAGATCAAAGCCTCTCCATAGTATATGGTACTGGAAGCCCTTTCGTTTTGTGCGTTTCGAGTCCAGTATTGCTTCAATCGCCCAGAGTTTCTCCCCTTTTGCATCTAGCGTTATTGGTGGGGGCGGTAGGTTGTGTTGGCCGGGGAGCGGGTCGTTTGGTGATGGTCGTAGGAGGTTAGTATGGAATGAGTTGTGAATTGAGTCTAGTTCGTGGGGCAATTTTAGCTGGTAGGAGTGAGCGTTGAGCACGCGCTCGATTCGAAAAGGGCCAATGAACTTGTGATCTAGTTTCGGAATGGGTCTGGCTGAATTGATGTTGCGTGTGCTAAGTAGCACCATGTCTCCAACTCGGTACGCTGGCGCCGGCGATCTATTTGCGTTGGCGAATTGCTCCTGTGAGGCTTGAGCTGAAAGTAGGTTTGTCCGAAGTAGATCAGTGATCTCTTGCATCTTGGCGGCGAAGTTGTTGCCCTCGTTGCAGCGTTCTGCCAGGTCTTTGGGTGCCGCGCGTGGTATTGATCGAGGGGGACCAAAGCTCATTCGAGGGTGGTAGCCTGTGTTCGCAAAAAATGGGGACATTCCCGTTGAGTCGTTGACAACGTTACGGGCTGCGAATTCTGCCAATGGGAGCCACTCGTCCCAATCGTCCTGAGCGAAGCTGACGTACTGGCGAAGATATTGTTCAAGGAATGAGTTAGCATTTTCCGTCTGGCCGTCGGTTTCCGGGTGATAGGCTGTAGAAAGGCCAATGTTGGTCTGTAAACGGTGGCACACTGCTTTCCAGAATTCCGAGACGAAGAGTGGTCCTCTATCGGAGACAATTGAGTCAGGTAGTCCATGGAGTTTCCACACGTCTCGTACGAAGAGCATTGCCAAGTCATGTGCTTTCATGTCGGTCCTGCAAGGCGTGAAATGCCTGTCCTTTGACAGTCTATCAACTACGACCATAATTGCGTTGAATCCACGGGCTGTAGGTTGAATTGGGCCAATGAAGTCAACAGATAGGTCTCTCCATCTCTGCAGGGGAATTGGGAGAGGTTTCAGCGTCCCCTGATACCGCAACCGGGAGGTCTTGTTTCTCAGACATCCGTGGCAATTGCGTGTGAATTGTTTCGTATCGGCGCTAAGCCTTGGCCACCAATAGGAGCGTGAGATGAGTTCGTATAGCTTGTTTTTTCCGGGGTGGCCTGATTCGACGCTGTCGTGAGCGAGTTGGGTGAGAAGAGTCCGCAATTCGCCTTCGGGTACGTAGAGTCTCTCTCGGAAGTATAATCGGCCTTCATGTATCGCGCATTCCGATAGGGAAACTTCCTTTGAGTGAGGGATGCCGTGGGGTTTGAGCATCTCGTCCCTGATTTTCATCCACCATTCGTCATCTTCATAACCCTTGTCAAGGAGTCTCGTGATCTTGTGGTCGATTGGTTCTGGTTGAATTTCGTCGAGAATAGCGGGGCAGAGCGCAATATCTTGTTCCCAGCAGAGATTTGCAAAGAGCTCTGAGAGCTCGGGGTCGAGCTTCATCTGTTCTTGTACGGAACGGTCAATGTTGTGAGGTTTGAGCAGGGATTGTTATTGGTATTGGATGCGGTCGTCGTTTTCGTCTTTTGGTAAGTCTTGCGATCTCCGTGTAAGTGAGTCGGGTTTTCTGTTCTCTTTCCCTGGTATCGACTTGATAGCGAATTGGAATTGCGACAGGAATTCGCTCCACCTGACTTGACGTCTTGAAAGT
This sequence comes from Ilyonectria sp. MPI-CAGE-AT-0026, assembly GCA_020744155.1. Classification (NCBI taxonomy): domain Eukaryota; kingdom Fungi; phylum Ascomycota; class Sordariomycetes; order Hypocreales; family Nectriaceae; genus Ilyonectria; species Ilyonectria sp. MPI-CAGE-AT-0026. The sequence continues at coordinate 25,966 of JAGPNQ010000036.1, forward strand.
TGCTTGGTCGTCATGAAATATCGAAGGTTGGCATGGTCGGTAATAACTGTAATCGGGTGGTGTGTGCCTTGAAGTTCGGGTCTCCAGCATTCAAAGCAGCGTACAATAGCCAAAAGTTCTTTATCGTAGATCTCATAGTTGCACTCGGCGGGGTCGTACTTTTTGGACATGAAAGCCACTGGGTGTAGTACTCCCTGATCGTCTTTTTGGGAGAGGATACCTGAGGACACGAAATCGGAGGCGTCGCATTCTACACATACTTCTCTTGCAGGGTCAAAGTGTCTGAGGATTGGGGCTGAAGTGAAACTGTTTTTGAGCACATCGAATGCCTCCTGGCAAGACTGAGTCCAGTTCCACTTGGCGAGCTTCCGCGTCAAGGCAACAAGTGGTCGTACGATGCGTGAAAATCCTTTGATGAATCGTCTGTAAAAATTCGAGAAACCTAAGAATGCTTGGACATCTTTTACGTTGACAGGGGCTTCCCAGTTAACGAGACAGTCGACTTTTTCTGGGTCCATTTGCACTCCAGTGGTTGAGATAATCATGCCCAGGTATTTCACTTCGGTGGTCTCGAATTCGCATTTCTTGACGTCAAGTTGTAGGCCTGCAGCTTCGAGTGCTTGGAGTACTGATTTGACGTGGAGTCTGTGGGAGGCGAGGTCATTCGAATAGATGAGGATGTCGTCGATGTAGGCGGTGCAATATCTGTCAAGGAACGGGCGTAAGACTTCGTTGATTCGAGCTTGAAAAGTAGCTGGGGCGTTTGATAGTCCGAACGGCATCACCATGCTCTCGAAGAGGCCATATCTTGTGTTGAATGCCGTCATCCACTCCTGACCCTCCTTGATACGTATTCGATTAAACGCTGCGACGACATCAAGTTTGGTGAAGTATTTGGCTTGGCTTAGCTGGGAGAGGGTTTCCTGGATCAATGGCAGTGGGTATCGGTTCTTGATGGTTATGGCGTTAAGCGCTCGGTAGTCCACGCAAAAGCGAAGGCCTCCTCCTGGTTTCTTCGCGAATAACACCGGCGAGGCTGCTGGTGAGGTGCTAGCGCGTATGAAACCCTTGTCAAGATTCTCCTGAAGGAATTTCCGGAGGACGAGAAGTTCGTCTTCGGACATCCCGTACAGAGGTCCATGGGGTGGGGTTGTGCCAGGTAGAAGTTCAATTTCGTGGTCGCAGTCTCGGTGGGGTGGAAGTTTATCTGCCTCGGTCTGGTCGAAGACTTTGAGAAATTCATGGTAGTGACGGGGGACTTTTATTGCTGGGTCGATCAAGGTTTTGGGTTCAAGAGCTTTGCGTATATCTTCGAGTGATGCCCCCGAGAGGTACATGTCGGCAGCCTTTTGTCGGGTTTGGAGGTCTCGGGTGCGTCGGTTCTGGTGTTGAGGGGGAGAGTGGTTATCTTGAAATTGGAGCTCTCGCTCCATCTTTTGTGTGTTGCTGAGTGCGGAGTCGAATCGGGGTGTTCTGGCTTCTGCGAACGTGGACACTTCGGTGATTACGCCGAATTCCGCTAGTCTTCTGTCTATCTCGTAAAGTGACAGCGAGAATATAGCTACGTCACGCTTTTCAGCCAAGAGATGAAACGCGGCTGCGCCAACTCTCCGGGGGAGTGATGGGCGTGGAAGCGTTGACGTAGTAGCTGAGATTGACAGGGGGCAGGTTCCGGCGACTGGCAATTGGAGGTATCCTTTCGTCAAACAGTGCGTTCGGCAGTGATCGGATTTGAAGGTTACGATATTCTCGCTCCAATTCACGTCAGGGTTGTGATCGGTCAACCAAGGCTTTCCGAGGATGATGTCGTACTTCCCGAGCTTCGTCACGTAGAAGAGCATCTTTTCCTTATGTCCTTTGATGTCCATGTTAAGTTTCGCCACGTGAGTGACATCGCCAGCCGAGGAAGGTCTTCCATCGACTACATTCAGCCGGCGACGAGTTCGTAGTTTGTATAGTGTGAATTTGTTTGTGTGCGCGAAAGACTCGTCTATAAATCCCTTTCCGGTAGCACCAGAGTCAAGCATGGAGTTGGTTTTGATTGGGCTTGCATTACTATCTTCAGTCAGAGTGCATGGTAATAGCAAGTGAGCTTGGTTGGTGTTCAGAGAAGAGAGTTGTAGGTCGGCTTTTTTCTTGCGTCTCCTGCGGCGACTTCCGTCGGAGACTATTCTTTTTCCTCCTTGTTGTTCCAGGGGGCCGTGGGGCAGTTAAGGGAACGATGTTTGTCCGAGCTGCACCAGTGGCAGAGCCCATGCACTATGCAATAGGCTTTGCGTGCCGCTCTCTCTTCGTCAGTTTGGGGTCTGCGGCCGGAGGCGATGTCTTTTGCCCCCCAGGTGACGATGCTCAAATCCATTGAGTCCCCGCCGTTGGAGGTCGTCAATTGCGGCGTGATGGTAGGTTGTAAACTTGCGGTGGGATTGACTGGGGGTTTGTTGGTGTTCTTCTTGAAGTAATTGGCATCGACTTGACGGCACTCGTTATCGCAGGTGCGGACGAGGTCCATAAATTGAGTAAGTTCGGTCGGCATGTCTTTGACCTTGGTGAGGGAAAGTCTCCAGGTAATATTGTCGTGGAGAGCACGTCGGAGGTGAGCAATGAGAGCCCCACTATCCCACCCGGTGAGCTTGGCGATGGCATACCATTCAGGGAGGAATATCGTAAGGGGTCTGTGACCCTGTTTCATGTCAAAGATCTTGAGTTGGGCGGTGGTTTTAGCGTCAATGTCTCCGAAGGCTGACTGAAGGACGTTTTTTATGGCGTTGACGTTGTCGAAGAGAACTACTCCATCTTTGATATTGTAGCTGACCTGGTCGTGCGCTTTGCCTTTGAGGCATGAGACGACGTATCCCATACGTTGAGGTTCCGAATTCCACCAATCTTTGTTCATTTCGAGCTTCAGGTCGAGCTGCTGAAGGAAATTCGTCAGAAGGGTAGGGTCCTCTCCAGTGAAGGCCTCGGGGTCGGGGTGTTCTGGTGTGCGATGTGAAGCTCCTCCTGACAGAATAACTTTTAGGTATGCTTCGTTTTCCGCCATGAGGCGGGCAATCATTGCGTCTCCATCGCTTTTGGTGATGAGCGTATTTTCCAGGCGGGTTTGAAGGTCCTCCATCTCCGTATCTGTTTTCGCGGCGGAGGCACGTAGAGAATCGATAACCCCTTGCATGCTGTAGGCGGCGTTGCATACGAGGAAGACTTCTTTCATGAGACCGGTTGGGTTGGCTGCGAAGGCATTTCGGAATGTTTCCTCGGTGTTGCTGGCGTTGAGGAGAGGGCAGGGAGGCACTCGGTCGACGGGGCCAGGGGCAGCGGTGGCAATGGGGTTATCGACAGTGGCGACCATAGTGTAGATGCAGTTGACGGTTTCGTTAGGATTGGGTTGTTGGGTTGGTTTCGTTAGTTTGGTTTCGTTTGATTGGTGTCGTTTGGTTGGTTTGGTTTGATTGGTGTCGTTTGGTTGGTTTGGTTTGATTGGTTTCGTTTGATTTGGTTTGGTTGGTTTCGTTTGGTTGGTTTCGTTTGGTTGGTTTCGTTTGGTTGGTTTCGTTTGGTTGGTTTCGTTTGATTTGGTTTCGTTTGGTTGGTTTGGTTTGATTTGGTTTCGTTGGTTTCGTTGGTTTGATGGAGAGAGGGAGGTGAAAATTCTGCTTGCAGGGGTGTTGAGGGGATGTTTTGGTACTGTAGCGATGTTTGGGAGGGAGCTGACGATATTCACGTCGAGGACAGTGATATACCGTATTGGGGTACTGGTAAACAATATGTGACGGTACAAGAGCACGAACGAGGTCAGGTGCGACTTGGGTAAAATGATTGTTTACAAGGAGAGAAAGAGATTCCTAAGGAAAACTCTGACTTAAGCTATTTACACAATATTCATAAAGTGAGACTATTCATAAAGTATGAAAGTCACATGATCGTTCCCTCACAAAACTAACGTAGTGAAGACGAACTAGATATGTTCACCAAGTGAGTGGATGCACTCGAGATACCTAAAACCAAATTTAAGTCACCATATCGCAGAAATAAGAAACCAGGAACTCACATCGTCTTATAGGAAAGGAGCATTGGGTGGATAGCACTCCGGCCGCCTCCCAATCAGCTCCCGACAGCGATCACATGTTTCCGCAAGGGGACAGGTGCAGTACGCCACCTTCAAGCAGTTCCGATGCAGAACGCCCCATCGATTCTCCGGTGATTGCTGCTACTCTCCGACAAGACAACTGGGGCTGTTCGATCGTTCTCTCAGGGACAGCGGGTATCGATGAAACCACTTCATCCGCCAAACTTGAACACACTCTCAACACAGAACCAAAACAGCCGCAACAAGACCAATGACCATTTCACCCCTCACCTTCCCAAACGCCGAATTCGTCAAATCCTTAGAATATGCACAGTTTGCCTGTCTCGTTCTCCCGTGAAATCTCATACGAGAGAATATCGTGATTACGATAGTGCAACATCAGCCGATATCTCCGCGGCAGCGCCGCATTTCTTACCTTCCCGTCGCCATCGCCCAACTGAAGCGGTCCCAGGCCCATGCCATGTAGTGCTACCTCTCACCTCTATATATTAGAGGCTGGTCCTCTTTTCTCTACTTCTTACCTCCTAACATTAGAGGTTGCTCCTCTTCTCCTTATGTCTCATCCCCTAATATTAGAGGCTGCCTGCGGCCTAGTCATGTCTAGATCAGCGCCTCAGACGACTTATCCACAGTCTGTCGTACAAAGTAGCCGTCCCGCTTCATCCTCCAGCCTCGGAGGCCATGTATTTGGACATACTGCATCGCCATGTTCCAGGCCTCTTCGGTAGCGGCATCGCCGCTCTCAAAAACTTGGAGACCTTTCAAGCCTGGTTCCGCATGCGGGTCGAAGACCTCGCGCATGATCAACGAGTATGCAGTGTCGCACTCGAGGCACAAGTCGGCAAAGTCGATGTGGGCAATTTTGCCGCTCTGCCAGAAGTCGAGTGCTCTGGGCATGATCTGTATGTAGAGGTGTTCGACGGGTGGGCAGTACGGGATCACGACGTCCCGAATGTGACGGGAGAGCGGGAACGTACCGATGTAGGAGAACGAGCGGAGTGTCTTCTGAAGGCGGGTGAAGGACGAGTCTTTGGTGCTTAGAATGACAGGTAAGAGAGTTGGCGGCGAGTAGTGGAAGAACTCGTAAGTTGAGTACACAGGGACGAATGATCCTTCATTGACGAGCAACGAAGCCCAATCTCGAATGCTGAATAAATCACTAGGAATCGGGCTTCCAGCTATACCCTGGTCGTGGGACGGCAAGAGGCCAAGGGCGCCGGCTAAATCACCAGGGTGTGCGACGGAGCGTGATGTACGTGAAAGTGACAGGACATGATAGTGGCTATTGAACGCGCACTCACTTGTCAAATCTACACTCCGACTGAAAAGCGAAGAAATGATAACCGCGGAGCCGATCAAGGTGATTCGAAGCGGATCAAGCTCCCCGAATATGGTTTGCCACAACCAATTATTATCCCAAAGTCGCTGTGGAGATGCATTTGCTTCTCTTGCACTCAACCCGTCCGCGGAAACGGGGCGCTGGGTCGATGGAAACTGCGGCGATTCGGTAGAGACGACAGACCAGAGCAGATTCCAAGACGTTGGTGGCTGAGTGGGGCAGTCGTCCGGCGGCAAGAGACCCCAGAACTGGCCGTCGGCGTATCTGAACCCTCCCGCTTCCTTCGGGGGATCCATGAGGATGGTGAAACTCTCCACATCCCTTGACAGACCATTGTGCTTTAGAAAGTCTAGGATTTGGATCTGAGAGGCGATGTCACCACTTTTTGGTTTGTAGAACCGCTGGAAGGACCAAACGACATAGCGGAAGAGGAACTGCAAGACCGACTGTCTCCATAGGCGGCACACGAGGGAAGCGTTCTTGATAGGAGCGTCGGTTCGGGCATCGATAGGCCGAGCGATTTTAACCGTGTCCTCACGAAGCCTTTCTTGAAGATTTGACGGCGAGTCGAGGAAGCTGAAAATCTGAACAAGGAGCTCGTTCGGAAGGCGTTGGATCAATGGTGACAGTGGCACTGGTGACGGCACCGAAGCTGACTCCATTTGGAGCGACGACAGAGTGGCGCTCACCTCCGAATCGAATCTCGTTCGAGGACCGCTGAGTCGATCGAGGCTGCAAATTTCCCGACCGCCTCAAGGAGAAATCATATGAGTCTTCGGGTTGGAGGATACGAGTATCAACAGAGCCGATGAAGTCAGAAGCAAGCAACGCAATTGAGGTCAACTCCCTTAATCCCTCAATTGTGCGTCTGTTAGTGCCCAGATGGGTGCTAAAGGCTGCTAAGCGGAAGCGGCCTGTGAAAACCCCGTAAGGTTAGCAGCGCACTAACAGCGGCTGCCTTGGAAAAATTTTTACAGGAGAGTTGAATCCGGATGGAGGATCAATGGAGAAAGTAGCGATAGGGAAGAGAGGCAGTGGCCTAGCGGCTTATGTTGTCGTAAACTCGCCAGCGAACCGCAAACGAATAAAATGATCCCTCGGCCGCACTTCTCTGCGGCTATGCCCTCTAAGCGAGGATTGGCTGACGGCCGGCGCCTTCTGAATTTAAGTCAAGTTAAGACAATTTACTGTCTTGGGGCTGGAGTCCTAAACTCTGCCCAGCGAGGCTCGATCAAGCTATAAATATCTGTGGAGGTAAGGGTATCCTAAATTTGGGTATGGGTCTAAATATTGTGCTGCCTGATTGCCATAGTTTATGACGCACCCAAGCGCACAAGCCCGTTTCCGCAGATGTTTAGCCTGAAGAGTGGGCGTTACGACACCCCGACGGAAATCCCGCCGCGCGACGGACTCTACTCAACACCATTGAGTTGGGACGAACCCCAGTCGGAACTTCGATTCCATTCAGCATCAGCCGAGAACCCAATGCAATGGGGCCAGCCGCCGGAGAGACGGCGCGTCAGGGTGACGACAGCAGTCTCAGTGAGGATGAACGGTTGCGTCTTCTACCCGTTGCCTTCAATATGGGCCAGCAACCTGGCAGCTTAATGCCATCCGGCGGGTTCGGCATCAATTTTGGACTGGACTGAAGAACACTCCAGAACGGCGGCCGAGGACACGCAAGGTGAATAATCGGCAGATTCAGTGCGGCCACAGCCAAAGAGATCGAGCCCGAGGCACACAGACAAACGTAACGACAAGGCAAAGCCAATTGACCGAGCAGCCCACAGCGACATTGAACGCAAGTACAGAACGAATCTGAATCACTCGGGAGGGTGGTGCAATTTTACGACTGTACATATTTGACGCTGGATTAGGGCCTCATGCTCTTTCTTGATGGCCCTGTTACGCTGTTCCAGGTGATGGATGTACTCGGTGGCTTTCGTCAAGACGGTGCCCTGGTCGGGATTGTTAGCCTGGATTGTACAGATTGCATGTGTGGGGAAAGAAAGTGCACACCTTGCTTACTTTGCTGGCGTTGCGGTGTCTTGACGATTTACCCTTCTTTGATCAGGACTCAGGAGGTGCATGTAATGATGGGACGGCATTCCGTAGTTCGGCAATCTTGTCCTAACACCATATGCACTTTACAGTTTTCCTGAATGGCGGAGTATGCACATGAGACGCAGCTCAGAGGTCTTGTCCAACCGTTGCCCCTCAAGATTCTCTCCTGCTCTTGGTGATGCACGGTTGCGCGTTCTGGCACATGCAACCTCCACATTGATCCCACTTCGGACGAATGCGATAGATCAATACGCGGTTTGGTCAGGTGGCGGAGACTGGGCGCGCGTTATCCCAATTGGGCAGCACAAAGCCCATCGCTAGGGCAGTCAATGAAACAAGGACGCACAAAGACCGGAGAAAGGGTGCAGCCCATGTAAACTACTCTCCTCCCATTCCCAGTCATCGCCTCCATCATCTCTTCCTTATTATACCGCCGATTCCTTGAGAATCCGGACGTTCGGATTACGGGTAATGGCGCCAAAGCCTGACATGGCATCCGAGGCGTTTCTTTCGTCACTTACCCTATAGTACCCTCGTGGCAATGCCAGGCCAGTTCCGTTAACTATGTCAGTACACGTAGCGCGAGAAGTTTGTCTGCTCACCACCTTAGATAACGCCGACGCTGTTTACTCAGAAGCCAAGCACTGACCACATAGCCACAGGCAGACTTTCCTTGCCCGCCTCTGTGAGCAATGTGGGCGCTACGATGACGCCGGCAGCAAGCAGCAGCTTAACTGACTCGAGCTGATTTGCAACGACAGCCATTTCCATGACTCCCTTGAATGCTCGCGGCTCGGCAAGCACAGCAAGGATACGCTTGAGCACGGGAGGGTTGCGGACAGCCATGCACATTGGCCAGTCTTAACCTCGGACGTTGGGGTCGGCACCGCGAGATAGCAGAAGGTCCACCATTTCAAGCCGGTTCTCTCGAATGGCGGTCGTCAGTGGTGAGTGGCCCTTGGGATTCTTCTCGTTGGGGTCCATTCCCTCCAACAACCAGTTCAAGGCCTCCATGTTGTTGACACTGACTGCCGTCTCGACAATGCCCTTGGGCGAAGAAAGGTTCGCACCAGCAGCAACCAGCGCAGGCAGGAAGTGTAGTCGGTTATGCGTAATACACTTGAAGGCAGGGTATTCACTGGCTGGCGTGTTAGGATCAGCGCCGTTGCTGAGCAGCAAATCGAAGATTTCCTTGCGGTTGTCACGAATGGATGTGCACAGAGGAGTGTACACGCCGTCCTTCTTCGCGTTGGGGTCCACGCCGGCCTTGAGCAGAACCCTGACGGACTCAATGTTGTTGATACTGGCGGCAAGCTCCATGATGCCAGGACACTTCTTGTAGTCGGCGCCGCGAGCAAGGAGGACCTGTAAGCAAGGGGTCTGGTAGGTGGCAGGCCAGAGCATGTGCTTGGGGCCGGGTAGGTTGGGGTTGGCACCTTGGTCGAGGAGACTGGTGACAATGTCCACTCTGGAGTTTTGGATAGCCTCGAAGAGGGCCGTCTTGCCTTCTCGGCTCTTGCCATCTGGGTCAGCCCCGTAGTCGAGGATGAGGTCGATAAACTTCTTGGGCGTCTTCTTGTGGATGGCGCTGCTGAGCAGGGTTTCGCCAGTAGCTGTCAGTTGGTTCGGGTCACCGCCATAGATGAGGAGCAGATGAGCGAAGTTGACCTTGTTGGCGATGGCAGCCGCAGCAAGGGCGGTTTCATTGCCCGGGCCACGAGTGAAGTTGGGATCGGCGCCGTACTTGAGGAGAGGGAATGCACCAGCGAGGAAGGATTTCTCGACGGCGGCGAAGAGAGGAGTCACACCATCTCGGTCGGTGCCGTTAGGGTCGGCGCCAAAGAGAAGAAGCAAGCGAACAGCCTCGGCATCGCTGTTGGCCACGGCTTCCTTGAGCGCCAGGTGATCCGGACCAGTGTTGGGGGAGACACCCCGATCCAGCAGCTGCTCGATGAGCTTGTGGTTCTTACCACGGACGGCAGAGATGAGGGCGGTCTTGAGGTTCGCGGTATCGGCGCCGGCAGTGTTTCGGGGGTTCCATCGGGGCATGCTGAAGGGATCGGCCTTGAGTCTGACGACCTTGGTGGCATTGAGGTCGAGGCCGGCGAGCTCCTCAAGGGTGGCCTCGCTGTCGGACATGGCGGTGTGATGGGAACGAGTCTCATGGGACTCGTCAAAGGTGCTCATCCGATCAAACGTCGCGGTAGTTCCAGAGTGATATCGCTCGTTAGAGCTTATTGAGCTGGCAGTGTAGTTGTTGTGGCCACCATACTGTCGCAGGTCAAGTGGAAGACCCGGGCTGAGCGGCTCTTGGTTCATAGAGGAGGACCGCTCCACCGATGGAAGTGCAGGCAAGGGAGGTTGCTGGCTGCCGGAGACACCATGGCCTTCGACGCCGTGATGTTGAGAGGCAGATGAGGGCCGGTACCGTAATCCATGCTCAGAGGCCTTGGACCTTGCATGGCCAGCCCGGGTATCCATGCGATCGAGGGCTGCGGCCAGGCCAGTGTAGCCGATTCCCAGCTCGTTCTCGATATTCTCGTTACCGAGGCTCCATTGGAACATCAAGGCGCTCATCGGGAGACTCTCGCGCGTCCGTCCGAGGGCAGTGATCATCTTGTCGATATCATTGTCACCAAAGATTCTCCCCCAGCCGCGTCGCATGCGGCCCATGGTGCCCTTGCGCTCGTTTTCGAGGAACATGCTCAGCATCTGGTCTAGAAGCTGGAAGTCGGCTTGGGTAACACGGAACTTCTTGCTCAGCTCCGAGATGACATCGCTGGGGAAGGTCTGCGCATTGCGGATGCATTCGCCGAGGCCCGCCTCAATCGAGAACAGGATTTGGCACGTGTCGAGGAAGTCGTGGGCCAGGACGTCGAGTCCGTGAGGCTGCTTGGTGACCATGATGAGATACTCAAGCATTCGAACTGAGATGCGGTCGCCAAGAGTCGTCGTCTTGTGACACAGCTCAAGGCACGAAGCCTGGGCCTTGGTCTGGTTCGCCATGATGTTATTCTTCTTGGTAGTCAGAGATCGAGGTAAAGGACTCGGATGAAGCTGGTTCTGAGGTAGGGGACTCGGGTGAAAGTGCTGCTGAGGAGGTGTCCTCGGCCGGGGAGGCGAGATTGGCGTGATAGGTAGGGACGAGTGTAGAGATGGCGTGCTGGGAGAAGAAGGGCGACCGAGCGCTTCTTTGGATACCAAGGAAAAAGACTCCCGGGTCCAAGAGCGAGGGCTTCGATGAAAGGGTATTCCTTGTCAACTCCTGTACCCACGGCGAGTTGCTGCGAGTTCATTCTTGTGAGCGAGGTCGATGTGAGGACGAGGGCTCCTTCTTTAGAGGGGACAAAATGCGGGAGCAACTGGATTTATGGCGCTGTGCCCAGCCCAAGCCCAAGGCGGCCTAGGCCTGCTCAAGCTCGCCAGCACACTCACGTCCAAGAAATGTGACATTTCTCGACTCCCCTGGTACCTGGCCTAGGCATTGAGCCAGGAAATTGGCGCCTTGCGCTCTCGTCTGGCGTACTACGGATCTGCCGGGTTGTCCAGGCGAAGTTTCAGTAGTGTGGCCTTGTGGTCACGCTAACACCCCATGATCAAAGGCTTACTCAGCTCCGCGATCGTCTTCTGAAAGGTAGGGAAGTCCCTGCTAGATCGTGCGCTTTGACATGGGGATGCCCCTTGAATCCGTCATCAGAGTTACATAGCGCCGTCCGTGTATCGTAGCCGAGACGACCAAGCCCACCAAAACCACCGAAACGAACGGGCCGCCTTTCCTGGCTGGGGACAGTGGTTAGAACGTCTATATCAACCGACGTCGTAACATGGTTGATAAGCGAGTCGCGCACTTAAGTTATTTTTGGCTAGGTATGGCGTGAAAAAGTACCTGAAAATTGTTAAGGAGCTTTCAGGTACTTTTTGTATGTACATTCCGCTAAAAAAATACCGAAGTGCACGACTCGCTTGTCTGTGCGACTCGCTTATCAACCACGTTAGTATATCGATATACCCTATCCGTAGACTAAGCGCGGTTGCGCAAGATTGACTTGCAGGAGCAGGCCTATCACACTTGCATGCCACCTCCACGAGGGACAGCTCGCGTCTCGCGCTCGGACGGGAAATCCGGCGACGAGGCAGACGCAACCAGCCAGAGCTCTCGGGGGGCTGCAAGGCTTTACCCGTCTTCGTGTGCATGTGTACGACAGCGGGATCGGCATAAGCTTTGGCAAAGCCGCAACACACACGCTAACTGGGATAACCTGAGTAAACCAGCTCGTAACCATCTCTCAGCGCCCGCTTCAGAGGCTGAGACGGGCACTGTGGGCAAGAAACATGGCCGGCTGGCTGCGCTGCCATGGCACCAGAGGCGTTAGTGAAAGTGACGAATGGACTGGTCCACCAACAAGCATCATTCGCAATCTACTCTGACGGTGGCGAGGGGCAATGAGAGATAGTTCTGCCCCCATTCTCCTCTGGAGTGTCTGCCAAAGTCCACGATCCCAGGAAAACCATCACTAAACACGACGACTGGACTAGCTGCCACGTGGAGTATGCAGCGGAGAGTCGGGACATGCAAGGGCCCAGGCGTTCTGTCGCATTACCAGCTAAGGCAAAAGGGAATGCGCACTCCACTACGGAGGAAGCCTTCAAAAGTTTTCGGTCAAGAAAAAGCAATAACAACGCCACACCAGGGATAAATACAAAGGGGTACTTAGAGCACACTTGAACCTACTAAACGCAATCAGAATATAGCAGGTCCTAGTCAGTACTTCAAAAATAAGCTTCCCCCGTAACCCCAAAGGTTATAGAGGAATTAGGGAGAGACCCTACTGTAAGTCAATCCTCGTGTGATGTATGGGAAAGTAGTTACAGGGGTTAAAGGATGTGGCGTTCATTAGCGTGGCCGAAGACTTTTGAAGGCGACATCTGTAGTGCGGTCGCTAATAATGACTTATGGCCTGTGACACGTTCTGTGCGAGACCAGCGACCGAGGTCTAGACGGTCCAAACTCTCCAGCAATAGACCCGAGGGCAGCCCGTCGATAACTTTCTCCGGAATAAGCATCGCGTGTGGCTTCAAGCTTTCTACAGAGCGTGGCAGACAAATGTAGATAAGGTTGAAGAGGAAAAAGCGGGAGACCTGGGGACAGCTGGTTCAATGTTTGTAAACATTGTCGACGCGGGGCATCTCGGATTAATATTCGGGGCGCGTCGACTGTGTTAGATACGTGGTATATATCTTAAGTCACGATGGGATTAATGTAGTAGATTATGAAGCAAAAGTGATGATTCTATTGATCATTGTCTGCAATCTTCTCTGTCCTCTGCTTCTTGCTTGGTTGAGTAGGGAAGTGCGTCTCTTATCCAACCCCCGCACGCTTGACTATCCATTAGATGCATAGATCCGTCTACATGCATGACCAGATATCTAACCGCTGTCAACCAACCCCGTTAACCGAGCATGGCTGTAAGCGGAAACCAAATGTCCCTTTTCCCCCATTTTCAAGCGTTCAAGCCCAAACCCCTGATCGTTGTTCAGCCGTTCTCCTCCGTCGCGACCGTGTTGTGTCCGTAATAGGCAGTGATGCGCAAATCAGGCCATGGTTCCTTGTGAGTTGCATTATGGCCTGGACCCATTGATCGGTAAGTTGACATTGAGCACGATCCAATGATCAGCTAGAAGTAGGAAGCCCTTAAGATTGCGTGGCGTAGTCAAAAGGTGTGGCGCCACTGGGGTACCACTTTGTACCACCTCTTCTGGCATAGTGGACATGTCATATCTCTCGCTGGGTCATGTCGAGAAAGACACATTCGAATACATCGTCGAGCGAATTTGTCCTGCGACATTTTTAACGCTATTATTTTCAGCGCAGCCCGAGCTGAGTTTGAGGTGTTCAGGGCGTTATTATCCCATCGACTGTCATAAACCTCCAAGGCGGTCACGACAGGGGGTTCAGTCCAATTAAAATGGTGCAAATAAAAGGTACATCTTAGCCCACCAAATTAGCCTGCGATAGAAGTCCCGGCAATTCGACGAGTTACAAGTCGCGACATCGGGGAACCAAAGGAGAGCTTTTGGTTCTCCGCAGGTACTCACGTGACTACCGGGGTCTTGTGGAGCAAGGTACGGACTGGAGGTTTATGACAGTCGATGGGATACTACCACGGACTCAAGTGCCCCAGCGACCCCTTTCAACCTCAAGATATCTCTCCTCCCTTTCCCCGATCCCAGCTGTCTTCGCGCCGCATCCGACCGTTCCTCGGGACTTCCAGAGCTACAGAGACCGGATAGACTGACGCCATTGTCACTCTCCTCCAGCATGGTAATCAAGCCCGAGTCTCCTCCCGCACCGGCACGCAACTCCGGCCGTCACAAACCATCGGAACCCCCGCCCAGGCGCACAATCGAGAAGCGCCACGACACGCGGTTGAATGCTACATTTACCGAACTGCGGGATAGTATCCCTAGTATGAGAGTTGTAATGGCAAAGGAAGGAGAGGAGAATGCAACAAAGGATCCGCAAGAAGGAACCCCCCAAACAATCGTGGATAAGGTTAGTTAGCACCCAACTCATGATACAATAATTCTTACCTAGAATACAGGAGGCCATTATATGTAGGGCGACGGAGTATATTGCGCTCCTCGAGGAGAGAAATAGATCTCTCCTAGAAGAGCGCGTAGTACTGCAGCCGACAATTGCTGCGTTTGAGATGTTATTTCCACGTTACTGATCTTCTTATGCATGTTTTGCGCATCGATATGGTCGGTTTTCACGTGGATGTCGCGGCGGGTGTTGAGGGACCTCCTGGGCCAACAGGCTATTGGGGACAGCCTGGGCAAGAGGGGAGGGGAGACTGTTAATATGTAATGGATACTTCACCCTGGAGCGACGGTCGCATGGATCAAATTCATTGTATGTCGATCTTGGACAATTGTTGCTCTGTCTAGCTGTCTTGGTGGACAATATGGACTTGACGTATGTGGTGGATTACCCTGATTCCTTCAATCTTAAGACTGGGAGAAGGTTCGCGAGTTAATGAGTTCCTCAAGACCTGTGCCATCAATGGCGTAGTATGGTCCCAAGACCACTGCCGGCTCACGAGAGCTCCCGTTGGATTACGACTAAGTCGTTGATACATGTCGACAGGGTTCGCAAGCAGTTGTCGATGTTATCGATGATGCGGCCGGCTCTGACAGCCTCCTTGCATACCGATCGGTTATACTGGAGTTGGGATTCGATCTCGTGTATCCGTAGCGCACAGTTGCGCAGGACTTTGATGGCAAAGTCGCTCATCACCTCCAGGTCGGCAAAGCTCTGGGACTCAACGAGCTCTCCAATGTGGTCTGCAGCAGTCGAGGTCATGTCTTCCTGCAAGATCGCATCCCCTGTTGAGCTCAGAACTTCCTTAACGACATGAGAGAATGACTCTGCTTGCCAACTATCTCGAAGGATGCATTGTATCTTCGAGTTCGCCTGCTGGGTCAGCTTTGGGATATTGTAGCAATCAGCGATTGCGTTCACGCGGACGTGACAGAGTAAAGCTTCGGTCACCTCCGTCCTCTCTGGTTGCTGATGCGGCGGGTGCCATCCGGAGACGTCGACCTCGGGCTGCAACACCTCAGGTTCGTGATCTGTGGTGGAGCCGCTTGTCTCATCAACAGAACCGACTTCGTACTCCTCAGTGTACATAAAGGTTACCATGCGCCGAACGGTGGCGAGGTCGAATGCTTCCACATTCAGGACCTTCGTTCTAGCCTCCTGCAATCTGCGTGAGTTCCCCATATACTTTGTTGCAGTCCTCATGGTAGAGTACCTGAAATTCTCCCTGCAAGGCCCCGGCAATAACTGGGGACTGCGGGCAAATGATCGCTTGGTGGAGATAAAACTGCTGCCCCTGGCAAACTAGAGTAAAGTCGCTGTATTCTCCAGAATGTAAAAGCTGGGATAGAACGGAAGAACTCTGAGATGCCATTTGGTTCGAGGATGATGGGAGTGAGTCTCAAAATAGATTTCAATCGGGCAAATAATCTTACTTCCCTGCCTTGGGAAAAACGGAGTATTAATACATGATCACAATTACCTCGCAGTAGTTTTAGTTATTTTTTCACCCGCTTCGAATTATCACTCTGATGTCATATTAAACGTGTGAGTGTTGTGCCGACACCGATTGGTCTGATGCGGCGGGGATTGCGAGATGGTGGACATTGGGTCCCGTATCGTCTCCGGGAGCGGTTGTCATGTGAAGATGGTCTGAGTGCCCGAGTCAGGACAGACTTCCAATGCCAGACAGTTCTAGGACAATATCCTTGACAGTTGTATGCGAGGGTGTGCTGGAAAGTTCGAATCCGCTTCCGGGAGCAAGCCTGCTGAGAAAACACTGGCAGCTGATTTGCGCCACTGCGGGCCTGACAGCGACTTTTTTTGGGGTTGCGCCGTGACATCAGGAGAAAGAACTGCGGAAAATTCATGAGAATGCATTGGGCTAACGATTTTCTCGGTTAAAGGTATCAGTACCTGAATTACCTCGGAAAGTAGCGGAAATCAGGCGCTTCTCCAAGGTTTCTCCCGTACCTCTACTTCAAGCAGAACGTCCGATCCGACCCCACGCCCTGGTCGTCGACGCTGTTTCCCCATAAACTCGAAGGGGGCCCGCGCCTTCCCAGCTGCCGCACACGCTCACGGCACGCATCCTTCCCCTCCTCGGCCGTGTTGGCGTCGCATCCTATTGCTCGGCGGGGACTTAAGAATCGACCTTTGATCCTCCTCCAACTTTGACTTCCTTTTATTTCTCCATCTTCATCCTTTTTCCTGTTGACGTGGGACTCTTTTTTACTCTCTCATCCTCTCCATCCTCTCTCTTCCCCTTCATCACGTCATCACCTCCCATCACCACCAACAGACACATACACACACAACGATGGCTCCTCGAGTAATTGTCGTGGGCGGCGGCCGTAAGTTGTCACTCAGTTACTTCCAAAGCCGCCATTCGCGGCTTTTTCAATGCTTTTGGCTAACGTTTATCACCAGTTTCTGGTCTGTCTGCTGCGCACACCATTTACCTGGCTGGCGGCAACGTCATTGTTCTTGACAAGCAGGGTAAGTCGCCTTCACATGAAGATCCCCAATCCAAGGCTCTAGGCGCACTCTGAGCGCCCCGGGTCTCAGCCTGCTCTGTCCAACCCTCAGCATCTCACTTGGCGCTTTCGCCCACTTTGGCGTGTGACCTCCGGCTGACATGTGCTTCCCACTCCCACAGGCTTCTTCGGCGGCAACTCTACCAAGGCTACTTCCGGTATCAACGGTGCCCTCACCCGGACACAAGTCGAGCATTGCATCCCCGACAGCGTCAAGCAGTTCTACGACGACACCCTCAAGTCGGCCCGTGACAAGGCCCGTCCCGACCTCATCAAGGTCCTCACCTACAAGTCCGCCGCCGCCGTTGAGTGGCTTCAGGATGAGTTCAACCTCGACCTCACTCTCGTCTCGCGGCTGGCGTAAGTTTAAACACCATGCGCAAATCCATAAAAAACAAAAGACTGACAATTGCAGTGGTCACTCCCAGCCCCGAACCCACCGAGGACACGACGCCAAGTTCCCCGGTATGGCCATCACCTACGCCCTGATGCATCGCCTCGAGGAGCTTGCCGAGAACGAGCCCGAGCGCGTCGAGATTGTCAAGAAAGCCCGTGTCACCGAGCTCAACAAGGAGGGTAACAAGGTCACCGGTGTCAAGTACGAGTTCAACGGCGAGACCATCTCCATTGACGGCCCCGTCGTCCTCGCCACCGGTGGTTACGCCGCCGACTTCTCCGACTCCTCCCTCCTCAAGAAGCACCGCCCCGATACATACGGACTTGCCACCACCAACGGCACACACGCCACCGGTGACGGCCAGAAGATGGTCATGGCCATCGGCGGTAACGGCATTGACATGGACAAGGTTCAGGTCCACCCTACCGGTCTCGTCGACCCCAAGGACCCCGGCTCCAAGTGGAAGTTCCTGGCTGCCGAGGCTCTCCGTGGTGAGGGCGGTCTGCTCCTCAATGCTGATGGTGACCGATTCTGCGACGAGCTCGGCCACCGTGATTACGTCTCTGGCATGATGTGGAAGGAGAAGGACAAGAACAAGTTCCCCATCCGACTTGTGCTCAACTCCAAGGCCTCCAAGGTCCTTGACTTCCACACCCGCCACTACTTTGGCCGTGGCCTCATGAAGAGGATGACCGGCAAGGAGCTTGCCAAGGAGATTGGCTGCACTCCCGAACACCTCCAGAAGGCTTTTACTACCTACAATGCCATTGCCGATGGCAAGCAGAAGGACCCCTGGGGCAAGAAGTTCTTCCACAACCTTCCTCTCGACATCAACGACGACTTCCACGTCTCCGTCATGGAGCCCGTTCTGCACTTCACCATGGGTGGTATCGAGATCAACGACAAGGCCGAGGTCCTCAACCAGGAGAAGAAGCCCTTCGATGGTCTCTACGCCTGTGGCGAGTTGGCTGGTGGTGTTCACGGTGCCAACCGTCTGGGTGGTTCCTCGCTGCTTGGCTGCGTCGTCTACGGCCGTGTCGCTGGTGACAGCGCCAGCAACTACCTGCTCCGAAAAGCCCTTCAGGGCAGCAATGGCGCCGCCCAGCGTGTTGGCCAGATCTCCCTGCACCTTGACCCTTCGGTCCCCAACCAGGTGACCGTCTCGTGGGGCGGTGCCGGTGCTCCCTCTGGCTCCGGCTCCGGTCCCTCGGCCATCGCTCAGCAGGCTACCGCCGCTGCCGGCCCTAGCCCCACCAAGGAGGACGGCGCCAAGGCGGCCAAGCCCAACGACCCCAAGTCTTTCAAGGTCCCCGAGAAGGAGTTCACCATGGAGGAGATTGCCAAGCACAACACCAAGGAGAACCTCTGGGTCGTCGTCAAGGGTGTCGTGATGGACCTCAGCGACTGGCTCGAGGAGCATCCCGGCGGTGTCCAGGCTATCCTGAACTTTATGGGCCGTGATGCCACCGAGGAGTTTGAGATGCTGCACGACGACGAGGTCATCCCAAAGTACGCGCCCCAGCAGGTCATTGGCCGAGTCAAGGGCCAGGAGGTTACCCTGGAGCCTTAGAGGGGGAGGAGTGCTTGTTTGGTGTTGTTGGTAGGGTGTTTATCGGCGAGATAGGTGCGGGGTAAGTGCTCCCCGCGGCTAGGTTACTACTGGCAGTTGGAACTATAAATACAGGTGCTCCCACTTCTCGCTTCCAGAAAATAAGCCATTCCTTGCCCGCCATCGGCGCCGACGAGTTTCTCAGGCACGTGAAGTGAGGTAGTTGGCGTCGTTGACGAGTTGTCATCAGAGGAGATCTCGGCGTCTGGTGGCTGCAAGTCGCTGTGGTGGTGTCGAAGGAGTCTCCCGGTCCACGACTTCTTCAGCGACGTCGCTGATGGCATGGGGGTGATTCTCGAAGATGATACCATTTCCAATGTCGAATGCACTGCTGACCTCATCCACCTGCTTGAGCTGCTCTATTATCGCTCTGACTGGATCCTCAACACTGTTGTGCAGGAAATGCTCGAGTGTCTTCTCGTTTGCTATCGATCGCATCGGGATCGGCAGGTCCATCTTTTCCGCGCGGGGGACGTGCGAGGACCTCGTGAAGGCCAGGCGAGTTGTGATCTTCGTGTGTCGGGATTCCTCTTGCAGCTTGTAAGCTCGGTCTTAGGTCTGATATTCGTAGTTGTAGATGCTTCAGCCGGTCGATCGGTTTGTATGTTCGCGGTGGGGTGAAGCTGACCAAGACAGCCACAGCCTCACACGACCAGCCACAATCACGAGAAGGTCGGGTGTTTGCATTACTCAGCACGTGCACGTGATGCCTGCGCGCTCGCGAATCGATGGGGATAAAGTCATGACGTCGTGGCTCACAACTACGCAGGATAAGAGTGGAGGAGACATGTCTTCCGGCGGTTTTGCTGCACGAGCTCAGTCAACGGCGAACCCGGACCCGATGGCGCTGGAACCAGAAAGCGCTGGGACCGTGAAGTTGCGTTTCACCGTGATGTAAGTGTCCTGTAATGCATTGACAATGCATTATCACCTTCTAACATCATTCCAGGAACAGGGACGTGTCCTGGTTCCTTTGGGCGAGCTGTACTGCCGCATGCCGACCACTAGCAAAGGTCTTTGCCACCAGGTAAGTAATCCGTAATGGATTGATAATGCATTACTGACCTTTACCCAGAACAACATGTTCACCCATACCTCCAACCTTAAGGTTCATATTTGCAGCTGCCACAAGGCTGAGGTTAGCGAAACGCACTGAGGAGCAAGCTCGATGGAGGAGTCGATTGCAGCTATAAGTAATATATTATTAATGTATTGTGATTATCTTTTTACTAATTCTTTTTAGAATACTGGACTGCACACTTAGCCTATCTCAAGGGAAATTCGCAGGACCTAATTATTCCCACCCTCCAGAAAGGCTCCCAGGTAATTGATTGTTAATGTATTATAACCCTTTTACTAATTTTTATTTTAGATTTCTGCTCCCACTATTCCTACTGTTACTGTCTATGATATTAAGGATCTTAACGTCCCTCGTTATAACACCGGCGGCAAGGGCTATAAGAAAGGAGATGTAAGTATTTCTATTTCTGGTCTACAATATATTATTAATGTATTAATAGCCTTGGGTCAAAAAAATGAAGCTTGAAGCTGGGATTGCTGCAAAGGACAGCTGCTATGCTTATGAGGAAAAGGGTCAGGCTTCGGGCGAGGCTGTCGGTAAGTAATATCTCTATTTGGTTATTGACAATGTATTAACAATGCATTATAGTCTGCTCCCCACCTGAGGCCAGCAAGGACTGTGCCCTCTGGGCATTTTTTATTAACAAGCTTGAGACCGTACTTGTGTCGGATGATGAGCCTGAGGAGGAAGACGTTGAAGTTTAATTTTTTTGAGGCGTCTTCTCTAATGCATTGATAATGCATTGTCATACATACTAGTCTAGTATAGCTACTAGTTTTTTTTGCCCATTTCCAGTCGAATCTTCTCTAATTCCATTGCCTTTATCTGTTCCTGATGCTGAATTATCTGTAATTGAAGTCTCTGATATTCCAAAAACCCACTCTCAGAAATATGACTGGGAGCTATTGGAATTGAAGCTATTTGAGCTGGTACTGGCGCTAGTATTGGAGCTGGGACTGAAGCTGGGACTGGAGCTGGCGTTCGACTACTATAATTTAATAAGTATTTAATAATATATTATTAACCAATTATAACATACCGAGAGACTCCAGATGATGATACAGATCGGGCTGATTGTACAGATTGACCTCTTCAACCTCTAGGGTTGAGAGGGGATGAAGGGATATGGGATCTGCTACTTGGATATCTAGAGACTCCTCTTATTCCTGAAGGTGACCTGTAACGGTTGTGCTAGACCGCTGTACCATAGGGCAAAAGATTGGTCAATAATCGCTGTGATGGCGACTACTGGGCACACTAGCTGCTCTTTTAAGCCAACTGCTGTCCGGAGGACCAGGCCGTGACATGACCGACCACGCCGATCATCTTCTAGTTAAGAGCTAGGGGTAGAGGAACCAGGCCGGGATCCTATAATGCATTAGTAATGCATTGTAGAATAGATAAGAATATTATACGTTTACGCTGATTATCCCGGCGGAAGCAGCCTACAACGGTAAGATCTTCATAGGATAGCTGTACACCAAGATTGGCACTGGCATGTTGTCGGGAAATCTTATTGAAGTCAAAAACTTCATTCCTAATTAATTATTTAGTAATTACTTAATAATTCATAAATTATTTATCTTACGCTTTGATGACCTTTAGCAAACTGCTATATCTGTCAGATATGTCAGTGGCGAAAGTTGCCACCTATTGCCACCTATTGCCACAAGGCTTAGCAATCAGCTTCTAGCTGATTCTATATAAAAGAGAAAGAGTATATAAAGCTTGCTCTTAAACCTCAAGACATAGGGAGGCAGACATAATACACAATTTTCACCTTAATATTTGACAATATCGCCCACTTACTTGATAGGATTCCTTATGTAATTGCTTTATATGATTAGTTGACCTCTCACAGCTATTCTATTGTAAAAGAGTCATTTGGGAGCAACTAAAATATAAGCCGGCTGCAATAACTGCCTCTTGTTTATGTTGAACCCAATAGGTGAGTGCAGGGTAGGCTGACGATAATACATTAGTAATGCATTATGAATCCATTAAGGGATACTAACTGATCATTAATAGATGGCACATCTAAAAATAGATATCTCTGGATTTAGCATCTTTAAGAGATAGTATAGTTTGATACATTGAACCTATGCCTCTAGTGTAGTCTCCAAGCTTATTACAAGTTTGCTCTATTAATTAATTAGTAATTAATTATAATTATAAATATTAACTTACCGACTCCTCGCTCAAAATGGATATGACAAAGACGAACACAGGAGATTGCTTGAATCTGCTATGGCTGATGTGTGCTATCAACCTCATGACAGAGATACTCTCCTAAGCCTGAATATATTAGTAATTAATTGACAATGTATTATAGATTTATTACCTTTGATATTGGCCTGGTCTTGGTCAAGAGTAACACCTCAAATTCCCTCATTATGGAGATGGTACCACTTTGGCCGTATTGAAAACTCAGTAGCAATAAAGTTAAAGACCTTGCTGTAAAGATTCCGATAGGCTTCGGCAGATTGAGAGTTAACAATAGCTCGCAGAATAGGAATTGCTAAATAGATTAATAATGCATTATCAATAGATTGTAGAATTAATACATACTCATCTTTACTTCTTGATTATACGTTCCCCAGATAATCTTATGGTCGGTATTACTAGCAATATGCTTGTAATTCATATCAACTTGAAAGGAAGAGAAGTTCGAATCTTCAAGAAGCTTGACTTGCTCGCGATAGAATGTAACAATAAGAAGATTAACTCCATCATCTTCGAAGATCTAGATGTACTGTAATATATTAGTAAGGTATTATTAATGTATTAAGAATATTCTCACCCGATTGTTATTATTCTTATGATAAGTAAGATACTTATGATAGGCTTCAAGCCGTAAGACTCTAAGAGGAAAGTGAATAGCCTGCTGGCTGCAGAAGAGATATCAAAGTCGGCTGATATTTGCTAGACTTGGATGGACTTGAGCTAGACTTCTGCTGTTATAGCTTCTGCAAAGATTCTCAATACCTAGCGAGCGAACCCATAGATCTTTAATCATTTAGCAATGCATTATCAATGGATTGAGCTTACATACTCAATGAATCTGGTGTACGTTCCCGTTGTGTAATTGTCTCATGTAGCTTGACAAGAACATCAAGAGGAACCTTTAATGGTGGTGGCGGTGGGTGGTTATGAATACCATGAGATGTAATAAGAAGGTACGGAACAGTAGGATCATGAGGAATGAAGACTTTCCAAATGACTCCACATTGTACTCGTACTATCTTGCCACAGCCAGAAGGAATGTGAGCAATATCTATAATAGATTAATAATGCATTGCCAATTGATTATCAATTTACATACCACATGTCAGTCTCTGCCGTGTAGTTCGATCGACTGTACAGCAAGTGTCTCTTGGTGGAGTTGCCTCAGTCTCAAGCCCCAAGATAATATTCTTAATTAAGAATAAAATGTTGTTAAATCGAGCAGGCACCACACTGTACTGATGGTCATTGTTGTATCGCCAATACTGACAGTAGACCTTTGAGATGAATTTTCCGTTGATTTGCTGATAATATATTATTAATAGATTATAAATAAATTAAAGAGTGAACTTACACGGGTCTCATCTTTAAAGTATACTGGCCGATATATAACAGTATGTCCACTAGTTGACTTTCTGCAGCTTCGGTAACGCTTATAGTCTGTTTTTATTACCCAAGCCCATCTGAAAGAGTATTTATTAATAATACATTATCAATGGATTAAGCATAACTTACGCAACAGCATCTCTCTCATCACTTCTTACATTCAGTTCTCGTTGATGCTGTTCCTAAAGATTCCAATAGCTATTGGATACCTCAGAGTGATGCCAATCTCTCAATCTAGGATCAAGATACTTGCAAATCTTTACTCCTGTATATTCATATTTATAGTATGAACAAGGAGTAGATTCAAGGAAGTGTGAAGAGGTCTGTTCTGGTGGTTGACTTCGCTTGAGGGAATATTGGAACTATAATGTATTAATAAATCATTATCAATCTATTATACATAGATATTCTTACCATTTTCCATAGTTTCTCCTTTATCTCCCGAGGTAAGGACTCAGTGAATACTATATATCCAACGCCAGTCTCTGATGACTTGGGCCAAATTGGAATAGTAGGTGTTACGACCCAAGAGGGGAACGGTGTGAAAGACGGAACATCACACAGTCCGTACCGACCAATAAAATTGTTCGCCACATGTAAGTCGAACGAGGTCGGTTCGACTCCGTTCGACTCACAAAACCACGATCGACCAAGCAAATCAGAATAGTATATATAGCTTCACTCATTCCCACCTCCTTGTCTAGATAGCTCTCCAGCTTTCAATACAATTTGATTACTCAAGAATACTTCTTGATATTATCAGACGTGATACGCCACCCTACGCTCAGTACGCTACGCCCCGTCACAACTGCCAACATAAACCAGTCAGGTTACGGTTTACTACGTTGGGAACCTTGACCGTCACAGTAGGTACATAATACATTTGAGATACTACAGTAGCATTATCTCGAATAGCATTATGACCTGACCTCAAAGGGGCTGCTGATACTAGAATTGGTTGTTCTAGAGTAGCTGGTTCGAACTCTAGAGTTTCCTGAAAAAAGAGTTGGCAATGCATTGATAATACATTGTGGTAGACATACCTCATCAAATACACTACTTTCTGTGTGTTCTTATTCCTCCCGTAGCTGGTCTGAAGGGCTGTTTTCCCTGGAGTTGTTGGTATTCTATTCGAATATATCACTAGAGTCACTCATCGTGATAATGCATGGATAATGGATTGTGGGAAAATAATATAGGATTAAGTTCGTGCTGTAATGTAATTCCAGTTACAGTGGGATAAATCCTATCTGTGGGGTGCTCCACAATTATGGCCTTCTAACCAATTAAATCGCTGTTCGCACCCCACAGCCAAGCGTTTTCCCGCCCCACTTTAAACCCTGCAAAACAGCCCACCCCTCAGCGAAGCTAGCTACTAACCCTCAGTTTATGTACATCCACGGCGCGGATGTATCAGTCGCCAGGTCTGATGACACGGTTATAGCAGCTCACCTTGCGTCATAATCGCGTGGGTGTCTGCGCTAATCCCGCACAATCCCCGAAACTCGGGATTTGGAAGGCGATGTCTCAGCATGCCCTGCCAACTGGTTACTCGTTGCTCGGCAATGCTGGACCAATCCGATCAGAGACGGTGTACGTACTTGGCCGTAAGCAGGCAAAGAGAGGGCGACCGGAACAGCGGGGTCACCCACATGCACCGACGGCCGTTCCGAGAGCCAATCTTGTGACCTTCCCCATTTTATTTCCACGTGGCAGTCAAATCCCATCAACAACATCGGGGGCTGGCGCATGACGATACCAGCTCTCAGAACGGGCCTTCTCGGCCCACCATCCAGGAAAATACAAACTACGAGCTCATTCGGAACAAAACAAACCGACTAACGCCCATAAGCCGGACAGTTCAATTGACAGGGTAAGGCTATCAGGTGCGGTAGATGCTATTGGGGCAACGGAATGGGAGAGACTACGGTCGCTCAAGAGTCAGCGTCCCGCCCAGTGACGTAAGTGGCACGCTGGCATAGACCATGCGAAAACCACGACCGGAAGGAGCCGGCTGTTCATATTGAATCCAATTCAATGGGACATGTTGGCCCGTTGGACCGTCACCTAGCGGGATGGTTCAGACTCGGTCTCTAGAGTTTGACGTTAGTGCATGTTCGGCTGGTACGACTGAAGGATTCTATGCTTGTGCACCGCTTCCGATCGATGAGGCGGCGGTATAGCAGTAACAAAGAAGAGGAAGGTACGGACCAGTCAGGGGACTCAGTCAGTGGAACGATTAGCCGACGTCTTCCATTCTGTTAACATCTATATTTCTCTGCGGCCGTTTCCAAAGGCACCGAAGGGCACAAGGTAGACTTACTTGCAACATGGGCAGGTGAACTGCCCTTGTAGAAACCATCTATTGATGCAGCTTGCATGGAATATGTGTCTGCATGGTAAGCAACGAACATCGTCTTCAAAGAGGAGGAGCTCCAAGCAAACCGCACTCATAGGCGCAAGATCGTCAGCGGGGTTCTAGCAAAGTTGTAGTATTGAAAATTGGCCTACCAGACAATAAATGAGCTTGCTGCTCCCTGAATCTCAGCTTTCAGCTGCCCAAGTGCCTGGACTGGGGCGGCTTCATTTAGGAGCCGGAGACCTCGTAGACCGCGAGGATAAGATGAATGGCTAGCACCTCAGTTAGCTCAAGTCGGTGCTTTGAGTGCAGGGGACGCTAACAGCCACAGAATGGCCAGAAAAAAAGCAAGCACGATGGCGATCAAAATGCATATGGGAAGCCAGGGCGATGGAGGCATAGCAGAGTCATCTCTACTTGCTAGAATCTGGGTCGACAGGGCTTTCCGCTTCATCTTGGGGAGCTTCCACTGGGGGAGACGACTCGACAGCGACTGCCCATGACATGGGAGTTAATGTGTTCTAGTTGTAGGGATGGAAGGTGGCGTTCGATGGATATGGCATGTCTCCAGTAATGCTGTCGGTGACAGGCGGATGAGGTCAAGATGGGCGCAGTTTTTTTCCTCTCACTTCGCTGGCTCGGCGAGCTTCTTTGAGTGCCATGTCGTTGGTGTTGTCTTCCGGCGCAGACGATGCCACCTGAACCGAAGAAGGCGTCAAAACAGCGCCACGGTAGCCGGCAGAGTAAGTCGCACAAAGATTGCGTACCTGATTGGCGGCGCTGCTGATACCGAGAAAACCCCCTCCAAACCCGAATTTCGGGATCTTCGTGGAAATCAAGCAAAGGAATCACGCCATCATTGCGCAAAAGTGGGCTGATCCCAGACCCGTGACATTTTGAGGCGCCAGGGAGGTTCGATGCATTTTCTCGTTTGGCCGTCCTGATTGGTGACCAAGCCATCATGACGGAAGGTGAGTACAGGGCTATCCCCCTCTAAGACCCTCGAAGATTCGAATGTTTCCCCATCCCATTGCGCTAGACAGAGTACCGAAGGTGACCTCGGCCCCATGCTGTTGAGTGGAGTACATGCAGCACGACGATATCTCAAGCCGTCGTCATGATCTCGTTCGTGAGCGCCACGACGGCGACCAGTAGCATGGTTTAGCACAGGGGAGTCGGCGCGTTGAATTGAGCTCACAAAAATTATGCGAGTAGTTTGCGCCCATCGACAGCACAGATTCGTTCGAATTGACCCCGCTCCTCCTGTTCCAATCGCTTGCGTCATTGCTTCCTTATTGTATCACCTCACTGGTGATGCTGTATCCGGATTGCTATTACAGTATTCCAAAGTCAGAATGGCGCGCGAGGCAAGTTTTTTCTCATGGAGTCCGCTATTCACCATTTCTTGACTCTCACAGCCACATCTTTGCTACGATTGCCCACCTTGTTAGGGTCGCTTATCAATCAATATTGGCTGGTTTGGCTAACTTTATTGCTCCACCCTAGCGCGAGAAGTTCGTCTCCAACCAATGTCGGCGACTGCCCCAGAATCGCAGGACTGATTTCGGAGCTACAGGCAGGCCTTTCTTACTCGCCTCTGCGAGCAGGCTGGGCGGTACGATGATATGGTCACCCACGTGAATGAAGTCGCGAAGGCCGGTGGTGAGCTCAGTTTCGAGGAGCAGAACCTTCTCAGTACGGCATATAGGAACGTGGTTGGCAGCCGCCGTGCCAGCTTGCGGATCATCTCCTCGATAGAGGAATCGGAGTCAAGCAGCGAGAAGCATGCGACTGCCATCCGGGAATACCGCCACAAGATTCTGAATGAGCTCGAGAAGTTCTGCGAGGACCTTTTAGTGGCGCTAGATGAGAGACTGATCCCCAATGCGACTGCAGGCATGTCCAAGGTCTTCTACCACAAGATGTATGTTATTTAAACTGTCTTAGCCGCGGATTTACTTACCGTGCTTTAGGAAAGGCGACTACAGCCGTTATCTGGCGGAATTCAGGTCGGGCGAGAAGCGCAACACTGCTATTACTTCTGCCCAGGAGGCCTACAAGGTAAGTTCCAAATCCATTGATCCGATTTAATCAGCGTTGTCGGAGATGCTTATATATTCATTTGTCTCTAGATTGCTACTGATGTTGCCCAGATCGAGCTCGTCGCCACCCACCCATTGCGCCTAGGCGTGGCTCTGAACTTTTCTGTCTTCTACTGCGAAATCCAGAACTCGCCTGATCGTGCTTGCCATCTTGCCCAGAAGGCCATTGATGATGCCATTGCCGAGCTCTGCTCCCTGTCCGAAGAATCCTTTTGCGACTCCACACTCGTTATACAGCTCCTCCGTGACAATCTGAGTGTTTGGACGTCTTCGGACATTGATGCGTCGGAAACTCACCCTGTGGCTCCGGAGATGGCCGAGGAGGCCGAAGTCGAGGCGCCCGAATTTGTGGCCAGGAGGAAATGTGCTTAGGATGATATATGGCTAGGAAAATATGTGGCCAGGATCTCTGTGCTGGGGACGCTAGGTCCAGACCGAGTGTGTCACGGATCTCAACACGGGATCACAGATGTAAACCGCAAAAATCGAGATAACTAACTATGCCATCCTTATCGCCGTCAAGCGTATCGCCCGGGTTGACGGCCTCGTTTGCCAATGCAAGCATTTGAGGAATATCAATGTCTTTGGATCCGTCACAAGGAGGCTGTACGTGGCGACCTTGGGTCTTAGATTGGATCTCTCACTCCTTCCTTCGTCATGCTTGGAATGCCGTCTCCTTGTTTAGGAAATGCAGCATTCAGATGAGCACTGTGGGGATTCTCGATTGTGCGCCTGGATTGCGTGCTGGAGAAACGAAGACTTGATTACGGGCTGAGGGGTAATTTTTATCCTTGGCTTTCTATGGTCCTCACCAGAGCGTGACGCCCCAAGGTCCTGACATGGGCGTGATGCGCAGGCACAACAACGCAAGTGGACGTCTCTCAACTGAAAACTGACTCGGCCATCTACACAAATAATGCTAATCAAGGTCCATCGAGTGGCCTGATTTTCTTGAGTACATCACATCGGCGACTAGCGGGAGTCTTGGTGCCCGACACATCGTTAGAGAACCTGGCGCTCGTGTGTCGCTTAGAAGTGGCGTTTCATTGGGGAAAAGTCTCACCGATGAATCGAGTGGGGCACATTTCGAATCAGCCGAAGGGGGCAACAAATAATGGCTTGTCTAGGATTTCCCTTTCTCTCCTTCATTTTTTTTTCTTACGTTTCTTTTCCCTTCCTGTCCACGCCCTGGACCACATCCGCCCACTACAACTCAACCGTCCATTTCCGTGAGCTCCTCGGCCGACCTACTTTCGACCCACCCATCCTTTTTCACTACTGATCACCTTTCAGCCAGATACACAAGTCAACGGCTCTGTTCGACATCCTTCCCTACGTCACGAGTGACAATGATAGTTACGCGCGCTATATCCTTGACCAACTTCCTGGTGGCCAGTTCTGCACTGGGTTTCCAGGTTTTCGTATTATACCCGTGGCACAAGGAGTTAGACGCGGGATTCGACAACCTGAAAAAGGAGCACTTGAAGGTTCTGGATGCGGTGGGAAACAGTCTGAGCGAGCAGCAGCGAAAGGCCTTCTCAGACAAATTGAATGAACTGAAAAGTCAAAGCTCGAGAAGGTGGTGGTGGCTCTAAATACCCTTTGAAATAGACGGCAATTGCAGCCTGTTTCCCTCTGGTCCATTTGCTCACTGTCGGTAGCTTCCACCTCGTTGCCAAACATGCACCAAGTCCTGGAGAAGCAATCAGCGCCGCTAGGGACAAAATCCTGCCGACCAAGGACAAGTTTATGGCCGCTGTAACAGGGGAAAGTGCCCTGGATGTGTCTCTATACGCAAGATACGCACTAGCTGGTGCCTTCTGTTGTGCTTTCACT
This sequence comes from Ilyonectria sp. MPI-CAGE-AT-0026, assembly GCA_020744155.1. Classification (NCBI taxonomy): domain Eukaryota; kingdom Fungi; phylum Ascomycota; class Sordariomycetes; order Hypocreales; family Nectriaceae; genus Ilyonectria; species Ilyonectria sp. MPI-CAGE-AT-0026. Next base: position 55,581 of record JAGPNQ010000036.1, read on the forward strand.
CATGCCGTCCTCACTCCCGTCGATGTGTAAGCAAGCCAGCTCCCCTCTTCCTTAATGCGCGCCCACGGTTTAGATCGTCCCTTTTGTGACGCTGTAGTCGCTTCCCTGTGCTCGAAGGTACCTCGTCAAAGGGGTTGGCCGTCATGCACAACAACGTCAACTTCCCCCAATCCACCTCCGCACAACGTTGACTGGGCATAATAATCTTATCATAATCCTCCCTATGACGACGATGCTGCTGACATTTCTCCCTTGCGCAGCGTTAAAACACGGATCCAGCTCGATCCAATCACATACAGCAGCAGCCTTTCTAAGAGTGCACGGCAAATAGTTTCATCAGAAGGGCCAGCGGCTCTCCTGACAGGGCTGGGCCCGACCATCGCAGGCTACTGCCTCCAGGGTGCTTTCAAGTTTGGCGGCTACGAGTACTTCAAAGCTCGCACAATCGACTATCTGGGACACTCAACTGCTACCAATAACCGGAATGCCGTATACCTGGCCTCAGCCGCTGCGGCCGAGTTCCTTGGCGATATCGCACTCTGCCCATTCGAGTCTGTTCGAATACGGCTTGTGTCTCAACCTAGCTACGCCACTGACTGTGTGAGCGCTCTCGCTAAGCTGGCAAGAGAAGAGGGCTTTAGTGGGCTGTACTCCGGCTTGAGTCCTATCCTCCTCAAACAGTGCGTGCGGCTAGGCGGCCAACCCCGGCCGCCATGCTCGATATATCTGGCTGCTAACCTAGACGCCGTCGTAGGATTCCCTATACGATGGCAACGTTTTTAGTCTACGAGAAGGCTATCCAGACAGCATATAGCGTTATAGACAAGCGGGAGCTCTCTTCGATGGGAGTCACTGGCATCAACCTTGGTGCTGGGCTCGTCTCTGGTTTGGCCGCCGCCGTCGTCTCTCAACCGGCCGATACGATCTTGAGTAGAATCAATAAGGAAAAAGCAGGCAGAGGCGAAAGCATAACCCGCCGCTTAGTTCGCATCGCGGTCGGGCTTGGACTACGCGGTGCCTACACAGGAATGCAAGCACGCGCAATCATGGTTGGCGGCATGACGGCAGTCCAGTTCGGCATCTATGGGGACATAAAGAAGGTGCGTTTGAATCTTACATCTCTAGCTTCGTCATGATGGTCATTGAGAGTTCTGCTGACCATGCCCTGTTTCAGCTCTTCGGAGCAACCGATGGAGTGGAGTTAAGCCAGCGCTACCATGTTGCAGACCGTTGTTCAGAGGAACTGCGACGAACGGTTCTGCAGCCCATAGAATAATCGACCCAAAGTAGCGACAGATGAATTACTTCTGATGCCTGTTAGAACCTGATATTTGCGGGAGTCGTCCTGTTAAGCTCCGACCGTAGTTTCATCATGCCCTTTTGCTTGTAACAGACGTAACTTATCCTTGCTTCACCGGAATAGGGTCTTTTGGTCATTAGTGGATACTCGTTACCAGAGGCACACCAGGGACGTTCCGTCGGCATTGAGTCCTATGCTATGGTGGGTGATGTAGCTACTGTCGAGTTCCTATTCACGGTGACTTGAATGGGTGCGATCGTTTCCATCACGTGACGATCAGGTGTGTCACAGCGGCAAGAGCTCCTCGTGCAACCAGAGGCAGCTGGCTGTTGCGTGTTTGCAGAGGGAGATGATTTCTGTCGCACATTTCCATTCGAAACCACGTGTATACGTACAAATACAAGCAAAACACCAATTGACCAAGTGCTATTATCGTCCAGGTCACCAGTCCGCGGTTAGTAGGTGATGGAGCGCTCCTGCACGTCTGCAATTGTGTGCTTGCTGCATCCGTGCGAACAGCTCGTCAGGCCATGCGGGATCGCAGGTTGGCAACCCTAGGTGCAAATGCCAAATCAATAACAAGCATCAGGCAGCACCGCTGACGCTCCTGACCGAAACTATACCGTCTGGCTCTTTGTCAACAGTCGACGGAGCCATACCCACTTCATGACGTTGCTGTATAAACCGAGGCTGCGGACTGCACGTCCTGAGTCCTTCGGATTTCGGACGAATTAACCGCACCTCAAGCTGTCTTTTTCTCTCCAGCTTGGCGTATTGCAAGCCACAGGCATTACAGAGCGTCTTGGCGCCGTCCGGGCCGCGTCTCCACTCGGGTCTGTCGATCCTATCACAGCTATGGCATCTGCCTGGGCTCGGGGCGAGCTCTGTAAATGTAAGCATTGTATCCTTCATCGTGCTACACAAACTCACTCTTCGCCGCTTCTTAATGGTGTCGTGTTGAGGCATCATCCCGTCTCCGGACATTAACACGTCATGTTCTTCCTCGCAAAGGCCCTTTATTTCCCCTCTCCAACCAGCTTTCTGGTTGGATCGACACCTGTACTAGATCCCTCACTTGCTTCAACCAATGCTTGATGAGTTCGATGCTTCCAAGCATGTCGCTGACCTCTCGTTCCGTCGGTAGTCTTTCGGGAATAAGGTGTGCTCCGTGCTCTTCTCTACGGCAGCCTATCCCTTTGAGTGCGGTAAGGCAACACTTAGGTCACTAGCAGGGGGGTCCAGCCAACCAGAGTATAGCAAATTAAAGGTACATAGATCCCCACCTATTTTGTATGGTGATAGAAGTCCCAGCAATTTCCCCCTCTACATAGAGCTACATTACACTGCCGACAGCGATATCGCGATTTCTTTAGTTTCTGACCCCTGTTGCCGTTGACTGCCCGCAACGGCTGCGGCCGGCCCTCTCCAAGCCGTATTCCTTTACAAGCTTGACATGCCGAGGGATTCTTATTCCGGACCCAATTGTGCTGTGCAACAGGCGTAAATTCGTCCCCAGTCCGAAATCTCTGTCTTGCATGACTGTCAGATGCATACTTTGCGATAAGGTCATTGACAAGGCGTTGCCGCCAATTGCCCTGTGATATCTCCGGCTTCCACTGTGGCTGCCCTCGCTGCTGTAAAATATAGCTGTTAATAAGGGCTATTTCTAGCAGGAAGTCCCAAGCTAGAGCCCTCCAGCCGCCCCTACGGGCACGCCGGGTAGGGCTCCAATATGACCGCATTTGGTCACCGCGATCTACAGCACCCATCTCGTCATTGTAAACAGCAGCGATGGATGGGATAGAAATCAGCTTGACAGCCTCGTCACCAAAAAATCGCTGTATTGGCCGTGCTTGCATTTGGTCTGTTGTCGGTCTCTTCCTTATGCATTCGAGTCTCTCAGTGCCCTTGAACACAGTGGACAGGAATAGCACGAGGGCGTTATCTTTCCATGCGATCTGATTGACCTAGCCGAAGACGAATTAGTAGGGAAAATCAATACAATCCTGTCTCTCTGACTGACTTGGTTATCTGCTGTCGGGATAGCTTTGATATCATTGAATTGAAGGCTGCCGGCAGCTGTGTTATCTGCAGCTTTGAGCTTGACAAGAGGCTTGTAGATGCCACAGTTCCTGCGGGCTGTGCCTGTGGCGCCGTGGCCGCATTGCCGGAGCCGGCGAAAGAGGTCACAGGAAGAGAATAGGTTATCGAGAAATACATGGTATCTGGCTTCCGGCAGCAGATTTACTAGGGCAACAACCACAGCTTGGGTTGGGTTCAGATGGATCGTCTTTCTCTCTTGTCGCTGCTGCCGGATCCGCCGCAGCTGTGACGGCAGGCGCCGGTAACTCGGCCGGATACCAACGGGCCCGAATTTTCGGCCGGGCCGGTGCCAAATCCACCGCAGGAAATAGCCTTGTTGGGCTACAGCCCACACTTTGAAGCCCGTGGGGATAGGTTTGTTAGGGACTGTTGTTGTCTCGAGGGACCGGCCAAGGAAGCGGACCATACACTCATCTACAGCAATAGATGTGCCCGGAATATAGAAGATCGTAGACGTGTGTTGTAGGTGGTCAGACCAAGCCTTAACCCGGATAAAGGTGCGGCCGTAGAAGCTTATATTAGGATCCTTATCGATGGTTGTAAAGTTAAAGATCTGAAGATATCGAGATAGCAGCTGGAATCGGTCATAAGGCATCCATTTAATTACTGGATGAATAGGGCGTAGATCCTTAGATCCAGAAGTCTTCCAATATAGCTTGATCTGCGGCTCGATATGTATTCTCATATATATCAAGATCGCAAGCCATATGTAGATTTCAGCAACAGAGGTCGGCTTCCAATCCAGCAGCCGAGACCGCGGCTTCAATCTGCAGCTGCCATCTTCATGCTGCTCAAGCCGGTGACTGACCCAGCTGTTGGTGTATTGGGCCCAGCCTTCTACTAGGGAAACAGGCAGGAATTGCTGGAATAGTGACAGCGGCTCCGGGGGTAGGGTTGTTATCTCAGGGACCCGGCTTGGAATGACCATCGGATCGAAGTTGTAACCGCGATCCGGAACCGGATCATATATCGGCCGGCAGGTGTTATCAGTCGGCTGCTCGCGACGGCTGTTATCAGTGCCAATGAAGCTATTGTCATCATACGCATTGACTGCCTGGCTGGAGAGCTGTTGGGAATCCATAAGTGCACACAGAATGAGTTGTACGGTGAATTGGGCGGGGTTGATTCTAGCGGTGCTTTAGGTCACTCTAGGTACCTCGGCTGTGGCAGGGGTGTGGTGGGTCCCGTGACCTAAGTGTTGCCTTACCGCACTCAAAGGGATAGGGGTCACTGTTGCAAAACCCCAAAAAGCACGTTCAAAACAAGTGAAGTGGGTCTGCATAAATAAACATCCGCCCCACAGTACATTGAGCTATGTACTTTTACGCACAACCTCATTGAATTTAGACTTAGTAGACAACAGCAGCAAGAGCAGCGAGACCGCAGCGAACCAGCACGGAATAGCATCGTCCCTTATCTCGGACAAAGTCCCTCTACAAAAGGGCTAACCGCCTCCTTTATTGACAATATTAACGCTCAATTCTTGTCAGATACGCTAGAGGCGAAAGTTGCCACCTATTGCCACGAGGCTTAGCAATCAGCTTCTAGCTGATTCGATACAGAAGAGAAAGGGTATATAGAGCGTGCCCTGAAACCTCAAGACACAGGGGACAGACACACAATACACAATTTTTCACCCTAATATTTGACAATTCTCTTCCTCCTCTTCAATGCTGTCTTCCTCGTCCGGCTTGTTGAACTGCTACGCATGGATTTAGCCACTGAAATGTTGTTACAGATTAACCCACTTACAGTCCAGAGCCGAGCAGCCTCAGCGATGACCTCCAGCGCCGTAATCTTTCGCTCCTCAAGCGTTATTTCACCTGCTTCACCGCGGGGAGCCAAAGCAGGAGCGCAAGCTTGAGCGGCAGCAGGGCTATAGTTGATAGCGGCACCGCAATCACGCAGCTGCTGTGCTGCACGCTGAGCAGCAGAGCGCCAGCCATCGCCTGGATCTTTATTTGCATCGTCGATCTGCCGATTTAATTCCCAGAAGGCACGCACCGCAGCGACAGCGTCGGTGGGGACCTATACAGCAGCTGATTAGTAACTCTTTAGCCGGAAATACGTAAAGGCTTCCTATAGACCTGCAGGTATGGCCGTTCCTTGTGCAGTCCCAGCAAGCAGCACCAGTATCTATCCCCTATATGTCAGCCCGGCAAGCTTATATGAAAGAATGGCTACTTACTGTTCTGAGAGGTACACTCATGCCTGGGGCTCTTTGCAGCTGTTGGAAGAACTGAGGATTCCCCCTCAACTTCAGGATTAAAGTTAAGGTTTGAAGTCCTAAAACTTAGATCGTAGGACTTGATCGTAGGACTTTCTAGGACTCAAGTCCTAGAAGGGACCACTCGAAGATATAAGGTCCTAAAGGTCCTTAGACTACAAGAAGTTAACAATAATAACAATAACAACATCTATTTGTCAAGTGCACTCAGCATCCCTGCGCAATCCAACAACAGCAGCACGAGTAATACAGGGGCGGCAGGGGAAGTCACGCGCCTCGCCGATGGGAGGAGCCTTCTTCTTCTGCGTCTTCTTCTGCTCAAATAGGTGTATTAGTAGTGGTCTATTGATTGTAGAGTAGCTGGCTGGATCATATAGTAACCTTGTTCGCGGATTTACGGGCGCTGGGCCGGATGTTTTTGTCGTTGCTATTGGGTTGGACCCTACCCGCCGCGCCCATGCTATCCACGCCTGCAGCGATTGGATCGGCAGTAGATATTATAATAATGATGTTGATTGATAGCGCCATAGAAACAATCAGGGGAGGCGCCGTCAACTACTTAGACACGGTGATAAATTAGAATGGCAAAGAAAGATTATTTATCAAAAGGTCACTTGGGGCCTCCCTGAATCGGGTCGCATCCAAGCTATTCCTAATAGATATTTTCCATAACTCCACTCGCGGTGCTAGTTCGCACCGGGCCAGCCACAGAGCCGCTGCGGGGCAGTTCCGTAGGTCAATTGCATTTGCTCAAATAGGGGTTCCGCCCTCTAAACCCCCCTATTCCTTGCCCCAACACCACATTATCGTCCCTGTCTTCATCCTCATCTCCAATGCTATGGCACGACCACCCAATCCAATCGATGAGCATCGCGACTATGTCAGTTTGCTGTACCTCAATGGCGTCTCGCGAAGCCAGATCCAGTATAAGCTTCGGAAGCATTACCATATTGCTGTTAACCTCAGCACAATCTCCCGTCGGATAGCCAGCTGGGGACTTCCACGTCAGCAATCACGCACCATTGAGACACCAGAGCTTATAGAGGCTATCTGCGACCTGATCCTCCGCATTGGGCTTAGCGAAAGGCAGACCTTAAGTGTCCTGCAGAGGCAAGACTGGCCCATCACCAAAAGAGGACTTAAACGTATCAGACTCCATCCGGACTGCCGCTGGATACACTGTATCAATAGCGATAAAGAACAGCTTGCTTTACTGAAGAAGACGGAACAGGTTATTGTTGAGATGACGCAAAGGTCTAATGCCATTGCAGGATATGGAAGACGTTTTCTGCAGCTCTATCTGCGCCAGCAACAGCAACTCTGGGTACCAAGAGATCCCCTCTTTGAGATGTATAAAATTATATTTCCGAGCGAGGTTGAGATGCGCAAACGGATGATGCGGAGGAAGAAGGGACAGTTTCTGGTCCCCGGACCAAACTACCAGTGGTGTATTGACGGTCACGACAAGCTGAAGGCGTATGGCTTCCAGATATACGCTGCAATCGATGCCTACTCATGCAATATTATCTGGTTCTATGTCGGGCCTTCTGCTTCGACCGCCTTGAGCGTGTTGAAACAGTATCTGGCTGCGTGCGACGCCTACGGCTTCCGCCCGTGGTATCTGCAGGCAGATAGGGGTAGCGAAACGCCCTTGGTCGCGGCAGCCCATTGGAACTTCACTTTGGCCGCTGGCGGATGCGTGGAATGGAATGGATAGGTCTTTCAACAGAACAAGCAATTAAAGGATTCCTATACGGCAGCACCAAGCACAAAGAACATCAGGATCGAGAGTTGGTGGGAGCATATACTTCACGTCTCTTCCCGGCAGTAGGTAGACTACTTTGGAGAGCTTGCTAGGGATGGGGACTTTGACGGCGATATACTTAAGGACCAGATTGCTATCTATGCTGTCTTCGAAGATGTACTGCATTAAGAGCTCTTCGATTTCGTGGAGGCGTGGAATCTACACAAAATACGCCTCCAGAAGAACCGGCCTCATATTATCCATAGCCAACCCTGGATGAATTACCATTACCCTAATCCAAGCAAGGCTTGCAATTGGGGAATCTCCATCGATCGCATAGTTCTAGGTGAGTTGGTACGGCCATTGGCTAATATCGATATCAGTATATGTCTTGAGCCGGAGATAAAGAACTGGTGCTGCAAAGTTCTTAGGGAAATGGGTTACAATAAAGTGGTTCTTGGCAATTACTAGGAACCTGACAAGTTGCGCCCATTTAAGCGCTTCTACCTTGGCCTTCGAGATAGGATCATTCGGCACATCGAAAATGGTTAACAGCCTCTGCTAGCCTACTGTAGAGCCCCAACTGGAGGAGTTGCCGAATATGTAAGATGCTATATCTGTCTGCGCATTAAAATATCTAACTATATATAGGAAGCATTACTTGCACGAGCAAATCAAGCCCAGCAAGACGAACTTGCAGATATAGAACCAGCAGAACAGCCGCTTATTGAACTTGGCGTTGAAGACGAAGATAGAAATGACATTGAGGGAATAAGTAATAACGAGGGGGAGGATAGCATGTCTAATGGAGAGCCCGAATAGTCAATCCTTCCCTTTTCTAGGTCGAGAGGTAAAGGTCATAGGAATCTTTATGCCTCTAAAACGTGGAGAGCGGGCTGGGGGGGATCCTTCGACGGTATTATCCTCAAATTGTTGTGTTCGAGCTCATTCGATAGATTCCGGGGTGACTGCCGACTCCGGGTTTATCTGCTGAGATCAGTATTTCGCTGGGTGAAATTTTGGCCGGGTTTCTTACGAACTCTGTTAAAACGCTTGTCTCGTTGCCACGATCGATCTCGTACTCTTTGCCTGCCTCACGCTCATCTCCTTCCTCGTCGGAGGCACTGTCAAATACTGGACCGTCGACGGGATCCTCAAAATCGCTCAGATCCGTTGTATCCCCCTTCACAACGATATTGTCGACGATTTTGCTACCCTCATCAAACGCCAGATTCAGGTAGGAGGAAGCTGGAATTGTGTTTTCCTGCTTGACTTATCTCTCATTTTTCGCACCCTTCTCTTTCTTGACCTATGTCTCTTGCTTGATGTGCTTCTTTAGCTCGGGAGCTGGGCTCGAGTCTTCCCGTTTGACCTTCTGTTTCTTATCTTTTCTGACAGATGTTGAGTATTCGTCTGGCCTTAGCGGGGTGATTGGCTCCTGCTTGTCAACTACATCGGCTGATGTCAGGACGATAAGCATCTTTAACTGCCCTGCTTGGTTGTTCGAAAAGTGTCCAGAAGCGAGCATGCTCGACGGCGTTATGTATTTATTAATGTTGGGAATGGTGACGATTTTCTTGCCAGAAAAGGACGAAGCGTAAGAAAGACTCCAAAGCTCTTTGTTGGTTGGATTGATGGTGCTTGGGAGTGGGCGAAGGTGGTTAAATAAGATCTGAGTGAATGAAGGCTAGGTAAGGAGATCCGCCGAGCTAAACTTGATTACTGTATCCTTTAGAGGTAGCACTGTCTCTGGGATCTCTATCGCAAGGCTGTTGAAGTACCTGATCTCCAAGCTTACAAGCAGAAGACTGATGTGGACCTATTGGTAGCCAGTGTGCTGCCTTATAGGCTTTCTATTGCTGCTTTTAGTGTTCTGAATGGCCTGACTAGCCGCTAATGCAATCGCCATAAATTGCGGATAGGGAGTACCGCTTGATGGCTTGGAGGGATATAGGCGTGCCTATATACTTATAGTCTTTCCATTGGGGACAGACACTGCATCTGGGATTAGTTGCGTATACCCAATACCAGAAGACGATACTAGCTTAAATCTATCACGCATAAGCTGACTTGCTGGACTAACTGGGTGTGGTGGAGAATCTTCCACCTCAATTACCTCATTATATAGGCCAGGAAGGGCTGGGGTTCTGGACCTGGCCCGACGTTGGGATTGAAAGGGGTTAGATAAGCCACAACAGCCACAATAGTTTTCCCCAGCGTAGATAGTAGTGAAGAGATCATAGTGCTTCTTCCCAGCTTTAACGCAGTAGATATGCTCAGGGGGAATATCCGGGTCGGCCATTCTGCTGGAAGAGAGACCCTAAAGCTGGAAGAAATGAAACAGGGGAAAGATTTGAATTGAAATTAAGAGGGATTTCTAATGTGTACAAAACATCATAATGTTGCCTATTGCTACGACGGATGATGAGCACTAAGCCAGCTTGAGTATGGGATTGCCACGCTAGTCCGCTGCTTATTAGCAGCGAATTAGCTACTGCGGGCTTCATAATTCTGCTCAGACGCGGATCATATACACCTGCAGTGAGAATCTTTCTCATGAGAAACTGATAATGCTATAATAAATCTTTTAGATCTATGCTCTACAGGTTTGGGCTTTAATCTTTGATTCATAGATGAATGCGGTTTTTTAGTCTCAGTGCACTTATATATATGCATTCTCAAATCCAGCCTCGCTTGAAGGTTGAAATAGGCAAGCAGCGCTCAGTTAATCAGTCCGTCTGAATGCCTCAGACTGGACTATTGCGAGCGCTGCGGGCAAGTATATGTCCTCAGGCACTATTGCTATATTTGGCTTTTAAACACATTTATTTTAATATCGGTTCACTTAGGATCTCTTGGAAATGTTGAACCCACCTTGGGGCCAAGATGTGACCCATAAGGATAGCAAGCTCTGGAGTGGATCTAGAAGTGGGGGAGACCAGCGGAGCCGGGAATACGGCCACTGTATTTCTAGGGGACCGTACTGCTAGCTACTGCTGAATACCACCTTTTTGTATCTCGCTGTATATGACCCTTTGTGAACGACCTTCCAAAGGAAAAGTTGGGTACCCTAGACCGTGTGCGTTGATTAGGGGGACGCCGGAGCATCTCGCGGACCCGCAGCTGGTCCGCAACTCAAGTCTAGTTACTTATGCCCAGGTATCTGCATAAGTCATGTGTGGGGACACCTACATTTGAACAGGACGATGATTGGCTGCATAAAATGGGCTGGGAGTTTTGCAACAGTGCCCCCTATCGGCCTCCGTTGAGCAGCGAGTAGTTTTTTGGTAGGCCTTGGAATCGATGGGGGACGAGGATCGCTTGAAATCTCTATATCTCTATATCTTCTTACTTCAAAGAGTTGTGCTGTGGTGGACCACCCTGCATCATGAGTGCCCTGGCGAGTGCGGGGACCGTGGTGGGGCCGCGGGGTCCCATGTCGACGCCAACAGGGCGCCGTGTCATGAAACGCAAAATTGACGACCAAGGGAAGGAATCGAACAAAAGCAGCCGATATGCAACAAGAACGACGACGAACGCGAAAACAATTGAAGTGGAATGCGCGACCGACATAAGAAATGGAAACAGCAGCGACAGCACCGACGAGGGAAGAGCGACGCTCCAGAGTGCGTTGGAGTTGTTGGGCCAGTACCGCGCTGAGTTCCAAGGGATGAAGGAGGCGATCAAGGAGCAGAGCGAAACAATCCGTAACCAGCAAGAGACCATCCGAGAGTTGAGGGAAGCCGTCGAAGGCCAGCTGAATTGTATACGAGATTTGAGCCAACGATTTGAGGACACCAAGCAGCAGATGGGCCATGACCTGAAGCGAGCACACGAACTGCTTGAAGCTATCGCAGGGCGCGCTCCGGCTACCCCGCCAGTCTCTTTCGCTGACGTCACGCGTTCATCACCCTCATCCGAGCCTAGCAATGTGAGGACGAACGTCTCTAACAACACCTTGGCATCGTCTTTGGCAAATGAGCTCTATTGCACGATTGATACGTCGCGGGTCGAAGAAGGGAACAGAGACTGTGCACAGGTGGGACCAATCCGGAAAGCCATCGAAAGTAAGATGAGGGCGAAGGATGGCCAGGCGGCCTGGAGATGCGCGGCAGTTGTAAGGGATGCTCGGAACGTAGAGCGAGTCAAGGTCATCTGCAGAGATGAAAACGAATTGAAGCAGGTCAAGGAAGCTGCGCAGAAGACGGCGGTCGTGGGAGTGAGGGTGATGAGAGACCAGCTCTACCCGGTGAAGGTGGACAACGCCAACCGAACCGCAGTGTTAGACGCTGAAGGGAACGTCCTACCTGGGGCGGCCGAAGCGCTCAGCGCCGAGAATAATGTCAATATTGCCAAAATCTCATGGCTAAGCAAAAAGGAATCGGGAAAAGCGTACGGGTCGATGGTGGTGTACGTCACGAAGGGGAAGGACGCGATGCGGCTCGTGGACGGACATTACTTTGACCTAGCCGGGGAATCAGCGTGCACATACGTCTTTGAACCACGCAAGGGACCAGTACAGTGCTACAACTGCCAAGAGATTGGCCATAAGTCGTTCCGGTGCAAGAACCCTCAGATTTGCGGAAGATGCGCGGTACCGGGGCATCATCACAGGGAGTGCCAGGCGGTGGAATCGAAGTGCGTGCTGTGTGGTGGGCCACACGAATCGTTCAGCCGGAACTGCCGTTTGCGGAACGCACGCAGCGATGTGTAAGACCTTCCGCGTCCTACAGCTCAATGTACGAAAGCGAGAACCGATACAACAAAGTTTGATGAACGACGCAGACCTCAAGGACTACGGAGTGCTGGCGGTCTCCGAACCATACGCAAGAAAGATCGACGGCAAGGTGGTAACGAGCCCTGCGGGGCACAGCAACTGGACGAGGATGATACCGACGCACACGCACGATGCACCCTGGCCGATCCGAAGCATGCTCTGGGTACGAAGCGACATCGAGGCGGAGCAGGTGCCGATACCATCAGCAGATCTCACGGCAGCGGTGCTTCGACTGCCAGAGAGAGACATCCTGATGGTGTCAGTGTATGTGAAAGGGAAGAACACAGAGGCACTCCATCCGACCGATCACGGGTCAGACCACAGAGCGATCCAGACGATATTTGACATCGCGATGCCCGAGAGGATCACGACACAAAGATTGTTGTTCAAGAACGCTCCTTGGACTCTTATAGGAGCCAAAGTGGAAGATAACCTCCGGCCGCTCCCCTGGGCTGTCGACGTGCAGACGCAGACGGACCAGCTGATGCGAGTCGTCATAGAGGCAATCCACGAGCTGACGCCTCGAGCACAACCTCCACCGTATGCGAAACGCTGGTGGACAAAGGACCTAACACGACTGCGGCGGACATACACGTTCTGGCGGAACCAAGCGAGGGCGCAACGGCGAGCAGGTCAAGCGCGGCCAGACCTGGAACGACGAGCCAAGGAAGCAGCCAAGGAGTACCACGACGCCATACGGAGCCAGAAGAAAGCACATTGGGACGACTTCCTGGCCGAAGACGTCAACATCTGGAAAGCGGCCAAGTATCTCGAACCTAGCAAGGACACCATGGGCGACAAGGTGCCACCCTTGAAGAGAGGAAATGGATCTATGACCAAGGACAAGGCAGAACAAGCCGAGGAGCTGCTCGGAACGTTCTTTCCTCCCTTGCCAGCGAGAATTGAAGATGAAGGAGTGAGACTCCAGCGGAAAGCGGTGCCCATGCCGGGCCTGACCCTGGAAGAAATCGAAGAAAAAGTCATGGCAGCAAAACCATGGAAAGCACCCGGCGAAGATGGCCTCCCGGCGATGGTGTGGAGACAACTCTGGCCGGTGGTAAAGTACCGGGTGTTGGCTCTCTTCAATGCGTCGCTCAGAGACGGCATAGTGCCTCGCCAATGGAGAAGTGCGAAAATCATCCCGCTGAAGAAGCCGGACAAGGGAGACTACACGGTAGCGAAGGCGTGGCGACCGATATCGCTTTTGTCAACACTTGGTAAAATAATGGAAGCGGTCGTCGCTGAGCGCATCTCCTACGCGGTAGAGGCTTACGGGCTCCTGCCCGCAAACCACTTCGGAGCTAGGAAGCGACGGTCGGCCGAGCAAGCGCTCCTGCTCCTGCAGGAACAAATTTACAAGGCATGGAGAGCTCGCAAAGTGCTCAGCCTGATTAGTTTCGATGTTAAAGGCGCCTACAACGGAGTGTGCAAAGAGCGACTACTCGAGAGGATGAAGGCGAGAGGGATACCAGACAGACTGGTCAGGTGGATCGATGCCTTCTGCTCCGGGCGAACAGCCTCGATGGTGGTGAACGGGTACACGTCTGAGCAGCGAGAGCTACCCCAAGCAGGTCTCCCTCAGGGATCGCCGCTGTCACCCGTCTCGTTCCTCTTCTTCAACGCAGATTTAGTGCAGAGAAGGATTAAGGCGGAAGGCGGCTCAATTGCATTCGTGGACGATTACTCGGCCTGGGTGACCGGCCCGACCGCGGAGGCGAACCGGGCAGGCATTCAGTCGATCATTAACGAATCGCTCGAGTGGGAGAGACGCAGCGGCGCAACGTTTGAAGCGGACAAGACGACAGTCATCCACTTCACGCGAGTCACCGCGCGCAACAGTGACATGCCGTTTTTGATCAAAGGGAACGAGGTCAAGCCTAAAAGCAGTGCAAAATTTTTGGGAGTGGTCATGGACGTGGGCCTGCGGTACCAGGAGCACATGGCTAGAGCCGCCGCCAAGGGACTCACCGCCGCCATGTGTCTGAGAAGGTTGAAAATGCTGTCACCGAGGGTGGCGAGACAGCTATTCGTAGCGACAGTCGCGCCGGCGATGGACTATGCCTCCAACGTCTGGACGCACGCTCGCCGTGCGAGAGAAGCTGCCTGGCTGAACAAAGCCCAGTTAGTGGGAGCGCAGGCAATTACAGGAGCGTTCCGTACTGTCGCAACGGCGGTGGCCGAGGCGTCCAGACGGACTGATTGCACTATTAGGAGCGCTGTTTCCCTCCCACCTCCTCCCTTCTGCAAATGGATCACAACTCTAGTCATACAATTGATCAAACCGGACAGTGCTTGCAGAATTGGCTAGGCCATCAAGCGATCACTGTGGGCAAGATTGTCAGCTTCGGTGAGGACTTGATGGGTTGGGATAGAGTCGAGGTGTGAGGGAACTAATAGCTTCATCCTGGCCTCAGGTTAGCGCTTTTAATTCAAGTATATCAATTCAAATCAAGGTAAGTAAGTTTACGGACGATTTTATTTCAAGTAATCAAGTTACACCCCTGAACTTGACTTACTTAAATTGAAGTCAGCACTATCGCTCCTATCAACTGGGCATTGCAGTCAGCCAACGGTTGATGGAGCTGAAACCTGAACAAGTTTCCGAACTAGGCTAGCGGGCTAAGTGCTAGGGTGAGCAAACTGGGCACTGCTGTCGGCCGATCCTGGCAGGACCCTGGTACAACACCCTACATGGCGTGTCTTGGCGGCTGATGCCGCTGAAATCTCAATAGCTCCGACCTAAATCAAGTGGGGGACAAAAAACATGGCACTGTAAGGGCTGGACGTTACGAGAGGTGTGCGATACTTGAATGGTCTATGTATTTAAACATTAGAGTGGCAAGGCTTTGCAGGGAGATAAGAAAAGGGAGTGCGAGATTCCAGAGACCTAGATACCAGTTAGACGACCTGTTGCAACGAGGCTGATTTGCAATACCCGCCTTTTTGGTCAAGCTGATCCAGCGCGTTGAGTACGTGCGATTTTAATTAGTAGCTTATTTACTATTATTTTATAGCTATTTAGGATTTTCTGCTCTTTGGGATTTTCTGCTCTTTGGATTTTCTAGCATTGAGAGATGCGGGGTGCGATTTTGCGATTTCGCGATTTGGGTTTTTGCACTTTGGCGGACCGTGCCTAATGTGCCACCGTACAGGTGCTACCTCGAGCTAAAATGGTGTTGGCAGAGAAAAGAACATCCTAGACCGCCTGGCGCCTGTTAGGTCTCACATGGGCCGTGTCAGTAGGTTGTAACCCGCTTACTGGTCAAGCTCCAGCTGAAGGAAGCAGGCACCTTTGCTTCTGCTTACCAGGAGTCGCTCAGGAAGATGCCAGCCATGGATTCTTGGCAGCTGTGTTTCTACATCACCTTGTGACCTGGCGGCTACGCTTCGCCTTCTGTAGCGACAGCCATTGCACAAGCGATGCTGCCGTTAAGGACCTTAGGGCTTATCCTATAATATTGTCAGACAGGCCGAATTTCAGCAGCGCATACGATACGCCGCCTTCGCCGCCAATTCATCCTCCTTGGTCTTGGCAAGGCAACATTCGTGGCCGGGACGTTGCATTCGCTTGTCATCTCGCAGTCATCCTTTTCTTGATTGCGCCCGCCGTGTTTATTACACTTTTTCAGGGGAGAGTCAAATTAATAGTAAGCAGCCACAAAACGCTGATGCGTGCGACGCTTTTGGGTGATTGGTCTTAATCGTGGAGGGGCCATCTCACGACATAACGCCTCCGCTCTGAACACCGTTTGCCGTCACTTCGCGGCGCTAGTGCAGATGGGGTGCAATAGTAAGCTTGCCTAGTGACTGAATAGAGACCGCTTACCTGTGAACTGGACAGGGGCTGCCAAGAGAATCGTAAAATCAAGCGTTAGCGTCTAGCCGGGGTGAGGAACCAAACTTGCGGTGGAATCGCAGACGCGGCAAGGAGGCCTTTATATATGAGAAGGCAATGGATAAGAATTCTGTGCTTCCTCTTCCTTCCAACTATATCATTATTGCCTTTCTTCAAGCTCTCTGATACAATTTGTGCTGCTACCATTTCTCAACTTTCAACCTGCATACCTACGGCCATGAAAGCCTCCCTAATTCTGTTGCTTGGGAGTGCGCTCCTGGCACTGTCAGTTCCTCATGGAGGTTCAATGTATGGTAACCAAACGAGGGTTACGACAATCACCATCGACGAGACAACAACCGTCTGCCCCAGCCCAACGCCTCCCCCTCCCCCTTGTCTAGGTACCGATGGCGATGACAGCAGAGATAAAACCTACTCCTCTACCAGAGCAGACACAAGCACATCTTTCACCATGACTAGGTCATCTCCAACCCCAGCCGGCACCGATCTAGCCCTTAAGAGGGACTGGGACCTCGATGCTTCCGACTTGAGCCAACTAGAACTGAAGAAGTCATGCCGCATGTTGTATACCATCGAGGAAGTTCCCTTGGGATCCAGTATGTTGAAATAAGGCCCTCAAACGATGACAAACGCTAAAGTGATGACCGACTAGGGCCTGCTGCCAATGATCCTTTTGCCTGGGTCAACATGAACGACACGGCCTTCCCGACACTACAGACAGTGAACTCCAACTACTTCGAGAAGGTTTGGTGCGACCTTTCTGCAGGTTGGATCAAAATGAAGTTTGATTCATGGGATCCATACGATTATGCTTGGCACAATTGGCACAACGTCTCCCGTCCGAAATGGGGCGACTATGTTATCATCACTCCGGAAGCGTCTTGCAAGAACTACGACGACACACAGCAACGATACTTCGTTCAAGCCACATCTGAAGAACGTGACGATCATACCATGACCATCACATGCAGGATGAAAGATGTGTCCTTAACCGATGCGGTTGGTCAAGACAACCCAGTCGAAGTGGAATTTGAGAACTTCAACCAAGGTAATGTCTCAGCTCAGGCAAATAAGGCAGAGCCGGACAGAGAGCTTCAGGACCTCAGCGGAGAAGTTCTCAAGGATCCTAGTGGAGATTCCGACTTTGACTGGTACCTTGATAGCAAAATCGGGAAGATAGACGCAGAGGCATTGAACAATGGGACGATTGCACAATTTAATATTACCCTGGAGGACTTCTATGGAGGCAGTGATTTGCCTGATCTCGCCAAAGAAAACCTCACCAAGAGGAGAATTGGAGACAGGATCAAAAAAGCAGTGAAAAAGGTACGTTCATTAGAAATCCCACAGGGGAAACACAATAGGACGCTCTCTAACATATGGCCTCTTACTTCAGGTTGCCACCGCTGTCAAAACAGCAGTCCAAAAGACCGGCGAGGCGCTCAAGAAAGTGGGCGAAGTGATTGTTGAGACGGCCAAAAAGGTTGGCGACGCGCTTGCCGACTTTACCACTATCGACAGAGACTTGGACAGAGATATCGACTTTGACACCAGTGAACTGGGGAACATTGTCCGTACGCCATTCAGCAATAGGGAGGGCTACAAGCTCTTCAGCGCAGATTTTGAGGGCCAGTCTCTCCCAGGTGATACCGAGGCATCGGGGTCACTGGAGGTGTTCTGCGTGGAGTGCGGCGTAGAAGGAGACTTCAATATTCGTGGCAAGGTTGTCTTCGTTCTGTCGCGCCTCCAGTTTCAGGAGGGCTTCGTCGAGGTTTCTGGAAGTTTAGGCGCAGGCCTAGGCTTGGGCATTGTGGCCAACCTGGAATTGACCAAGGAGTTCAAGAAGCAGATCACGTCCATACCGTTGCAACCTTTCGCCATTCCGAATGTCTTTGTTCTCGGGCCCAAATTCGACCTCTCTGCAGGTGTCGAGTTCAATCTCGAGGCCGAGGGTCAGCTACTCGCTGGGGTGAAGGCTGACTGGCCCGCTATCCGAGCCCGGATCGACGTGGTCAATTCTGACGGCTCTTTTGCCAACGGATTTACGCCTCAGCTTACGCCCTTTTTTGAAGTAGAGGGCGAAATCACGCTTACGACAACATTCTTCCTTGAGGGTGCCCTTGGCGTTGGCATCGATGTGGGCAATGGATTGTTTGATAAGTCCGTCGAACTCATTGAAAGGCCAGGAGTATTCATATCTGCCGGCGTTGGAGCGTCATTCAGCTTGGAAAACGGCACCGGAGGCTTTGGAGAAGACGACTGCCGTGGGCTGGAAATTGCCGTCGGCTTCAGCAACGAAGTCGCAGTGAACGTCTTCGATATTGATAGGTTCAGCAAAACCATCGATGAACGTTCGATCGATGTCGATAGCAGGTGCTTCCCCTTCTTTAAGAAGCGCGAGGAGCTCCCTCCCTTGCCGCTTATAGAAGCTCGTCAACAGGAGACAGACGGGATCGGCGCTATAACGTTTGAGGGTGGTATCCTGTCTAAGATAACTACGCGCGATGAAGAGTCATCCTTCCGGCTTCGCTACTCGCCTAACGGGAATATCTATGCCGTGGCGGACAACAAAGTTCCCGAGGAGGATAAGGCAAAGGAGTGGTCGGGCTGGTTCGCAACAGACCCGTCGGGCGTCTTCGTCTTTGGAGACTCGCACGGTCGCTTCCTCCACGGATATCACGATACTCTTCTGGAATCTGGAGTTTCACGCTTGCGGCTTCATAAACCTGATGAGATGCCGAAGACTACGCAGTTGATGGTCTTTGCCTCGATCATCG
Source organism: Ilyonectria sp. MPI-CAGE-AT-0026 (assembly GCA_020744155.1). Taxonomy (NCBI): domain Eukaryota; kingdom Fungi; phylum Ascomycota; class Sordariomycetes; order Hypocreales; family Nectriaceae; genus Ilyonectria; species Ilyonectria sp. MPI-CAGE-AT-0026. The sequence goes on from JAGPNQ010000036.1 coordinate 74,365, forward strand.
ATGACTTCACCAACTCGAGCTTTGAAGAGCCCTCCGACCTACCATACATGGTGGCGAGTGATTTGGGAGGCAACGTTTACTTCCCAATCATCTGTGTCTACGCCAGCGAGACTGTCTATCCGAAAATGTTTCTGGCAAATGACACGGAAGTTGGGGCAGCCATGCTGATGAGCAATGACCCAGAGATTCTCCGCACGGTGACTGGAGCAGAGGTGGAGGAGTGCCAGTACATGCCACTGACAAACGGTATCCGGGGTATGGATATTGAAATCGTGCAGGAGGACAATGAGTGACACCTCCTGGGTAGTACCCTAAAGTGACTGCGTAGTGTAGCTGCCACTTTTAAGCCTCTAGTTTAATCCTCAGCTAAACCCTAGCAGCGTATACAAGGCAAGGGAATAGTGGTGTGCTGGCGGAGGTACTGAATAATACGCACTCCGTTTGCGACCTTTCGGTCCTCCACGGCGAATTTGTTAGGCCTGGTTTCGCAAAACGAATAAGAACGCCTGGTCGTTGCCCCCCAAATCCGATGTGGAAGCTAAGGTTAATGATCCTTTCAAGAAACCAAGGTACTCCCTGGTTCCCTACCCATCTCAAAGTCCCCGATCCAGAAGAGCATGATGGTATTAAGTTCTCCCACCATGCATGGGTTAGACATCTATCGAATCTATCGAATCGAATGCCCGGCCTTGCCATTCGATTCGATGGCTTGGCATTCGATTCGGGCGTAGCCATATATGATTCGATTCGAGTCCAGCACGTCTCCCATAGATTCGATATCGAATCAAGCACCTGTCATTCGATTCGATGCCAAGACTCAATCGAACTCGATTCGAATTCGATTGAACAGATGACTAATCCCCGTGAAGGTAGGAGAACGTCAGAGGGAATCATGACTTAGGAACAGACGTCGCAGAACATAGTCAAGTTGCGGAAAACAGGTACTAAGTACATCAGAAGTCGCTCGTATCCTTCAGCGACGCAAGTACATCAACCCATTGGTCATCACTTAAGCTAAGCAGCGGCAGCGAAGGCGTGTAGATCCCAGCCTCGCTCCACGATCGAATACACTGAGCCATAGCCACTATCACCCTGCCCAACCGATTTATCAACGGCGCCACCATAAGTCCTGCACTGCTAAACGTCCTCTCGCTCTCCGCAGACGATGATGGGATACTGAGCATATCGGTAGACAGCTGCGGGTACCGATAGGCATTGGTCTTCCATCAGTCAATTGGTCTGCTCCTGTAGTACTGACTGTTGACGATATCCTCGGTGCAGCACCGGGAATATTCATCATCAATCGCTGCCGCCATGGTCGTCTGTTTCGCCTTACGGGTGCTCTTGCGGGGGTTGGAAGTGTGACGGTACAAGGGCACGAACGAGGTCGAGTGCGACTTGGGTAAAATGATTGTTTACGAGGAGAGAAAGAGATTCCTAAGGAAAACTCTGACTTAAGCTATTTACACAATAAGTTAAATGAGACTATTCATAAAGTATGAAAGTCACGTGATCGTTCCCTCACAGGAAGCGGCGCCAGGTGAAGTCGTGGCAAATGCCGAGCTGGCGACGGTCTCGAGACCACAGATGGTCGAGAAGACGCCACTTCTTCGCAGGGTTAAAGACAAACGGCGCCTATATATGCGGCACTGGTCAGAAGGGCATAGTACTTATGAAGCTTCTTCCACCCGAGCTTGATGAAAACCTCTGAACAATTTACGAGTTCTGTTATCAAGTCCCTCGTAAATGGCAACCTTGACGTCTTTCCTCTTCTTGCTCACCGGATCCTCAATAAGGCTTAAAAGAGTAAGTTATAGTTAGCTAGTGTGCCCAGTAATTGCCGTAATAGCGATCATTGACCAATCTTTTGAATCAGCCACCAAGAGGTCGCCGCGGATATACTACTGATATAGGCACTGCTCTATCTCTAGCTCAATAATAATTTTAAATCTTAACCTATAGTATATACAGAGCATCCTTATTAATTACTCTAAAGTATATATTAGGTAAACTAGTAGTAGTTTATACAACAAAAGCCTTAGGGAACGATATTGAATATAGCTAATTATAGATTCTTCATCGAACTTAATTACATATCCAAGGTTAAGGTTATTCTTTGCTTACGCTAATTGTACTTCACCCTATTTATCTCAGTGCTTATAACATATATGGAGGAGGCTGAGTGGCTCCGCCAGGTTAGTATGAGCGTCAACTGACAATAAGGGGCTAGAGTTACCTATCCCAAGCTAACTTGGCAACTATGTGCAGCCATTGCATTGCAAGTCCTCGACAGTGCCTACCCTAAAGCTAATTCTTTGCTCCTCCCGGCGCCCGGGAGTCCCAGTATATGGCATACATGACAAAGTCCCGAAAAACGTCATCTGCCTTGCAATAAGGCGGCAGCGACCTCCCATTCCCAACCTTACCCCTCGCCTTCCTACCCACGAAGCACGACTCATACTTCACCGTCCCAATGGCCTCAAACCCCAGTTTCTGGGCTACAGTGATAGATGCGGGATTCTCTGTGCTCGAATGCCACTCAACCCTTAACAGTCCTAGCCCTCCCTCTTCCGGCGCCGCAAAGGCATAATCCAGCAGCATTCTCGTTGCTAATGTCGCTACCCCTGTGCCTTGATGAGATGGGAAAATGCGGACGGCGCCAATTTCCACTGCCCGAGCCTCCACGTTGCCTTCGGTAAAAGAGATCATGCCCACCATTGCACCGTCTGGGTCCTCAGCTGATGAAGGCTTAGTTTTGTCGATGATGGCGTAGGCGAAGGCACACTCAGTCTCCTCGAGCACGCGGATGATCTTCTCAACGAATTCGTCGACCGAAGAAAAGGGCCCGCGGTAGACGTGCGCATAGGCAGACGGGTCGGTGGCTCCCTGGTCGTACGCTAGCTGGGCGTGGATTTCGGCCTAGCAGGCAAAGACAGTAAGCATTTAGTCCACATAGTTTATTTAAATACCCCTCCACTGACATATTGGTGTAGGTTCAGCTCACCATAAAGGGTATCAGTTTGAAGCGGTCGCTTTCTAACTTTCGCACAGGGAAACAAAACTTGTTTTTAATCCGTTCGTCTCCCATTTTAAGGAGGGAAATAAAAGCTCAAACTCCAGTCGCAAGAAAGAAAGGGAGTATTAAGCGCAAATAATAATACGGCCTTCTGGTTTTCTCCTAGTAAACTCAAAGTTATATAAGCTTGAAGTTTGAGAGTTAAATACAGATAATTGCTTCTAGTCAGAACCGCTCTACTTTTATAACGCAGGCAGCTTAGATATTTATGTACAAACCTTTAAGAAATTGCAATTTCGTTTCTTTTAAAAAATATATTGGGCGGAAACTTTAGTAATTCGTAAGAATGATGCCGGATGACTCATTCGCGGTTGAGCTTGCAGTGTAACCCCATGTGCATAATGCCAAGATAATTAGGTCAGATATGAGGTTTAGCTGCACCCATGTAGGCACTTTAGAGCTGCTTGTACAATCTGTCACGGCATGGACTACGGCGTATTTTCCACCCCTGCCTAAACATACGTACGTCGGGCAGGAAGGGGACTCTGCCAAATTGATCCGCAGGGTCGTCAAAATGGACAAGCAAGATACGGGCTCATTTTGCAGTTAAGAATTCGGCTGCAAGTAAGGAAACGTAGTTCAAATAAGGCGGTTGAGAAAAGAAAGCTTCCCAAGAACCATGCATTACCGCTCCTGTCTGTGTCGTGCGAAGGGCTTACTACATAGAGCGTTGGCCTCGCCAAAATCGTACCACTAAACCAGTGTCGGGTAGGTGCAAACAGTTAACCCCCGAACTCTTCTATAGTCACGAAATCCAATGACAAAATTAATCTAATATAAGATATGCCGGAAATGCTGCTTACCAGTGCAGCTGTTGCGTGGGAATAAGATAATTCATTTAGGGCGGAGCAGAGGCACCAGCACGACAAGGCATATGCCCTGTGGAAGAAATTCACCACTGTCGTTATGCTGGATGAGCAGGTCTGCGCCGCCGGCGACCCGGAACTGCAAAGGCTGCTGACGCAAATCCATCGGGGCATCCAGGACCAGTCAGACGTTGAGCTCCTTAACGCCCGCTGCTACCAGGAAGGCATGCGGATCCCATGGGAATCGGGCATTACGGTAGTGACGCCACTTAGTAAGAACTCTAGCCTTTTAGTGGTAACACCAGGCAACACTGCGCAACTTCATATCTAATCACAAGTGGAAGGATGGCCTACCGACAGAGGAGGAGGCCTTTATGATCCTAAACCACAGCGATAACAGTGCAGAGTGCGTAATATTGAAGGAAGTGAACAGGCAGACCGGCTAGCCAAAGCAGGGGCCGGACTTCCGGAAGATAAGCAGGCACAGCCGACCCTAGCCGGAGTCAGCAGCTTGCGAAAGACCAAGACAAGGACCCAATTTGCAGACTGGTGGAAGAAAACAGCCCTTGCTTGCACAGGGTATCGAGACCTAGGCCTCACAGCCTCTCTAGCCTGCCCGAAGGAACTAGACTTCCCTCGGCCAATTCTACATCACCTGCTGGCCACGAGATCAAGGCACGGGGACTTCGACTGGTACCATCGCCAATTCAATCATGAAAACAACCAATGCTACTCGTGCGGAAGGCTTCGATCTCCAGAGCATCTGATCCACTGTCAGAAGACCAAGCAGCTGCAGAGGCAGTGGCCGGTCTTCAAGCCTAATCCTAGGAACCTAAGGGACTACTGGCTGTGTCTGATAGCTAGCCCTGAGGACTATGCAGACTTCCTAAAGACTACAAGTTTCTTTGAGTCAATTTGCCCGCTGTCTCTTAAGAGACAGACCAACAGACCCCTCTCTCCCTTGCCAGCAGCTCCAGCAGCTCTAGCAGACCCCCTTTGAGACCCATCTCAGACGACCGCAGACCTTGACTTCAAGGTCCCCTCAGCAGCTATATAGACCGAACACGAGCTCGAATGGAGGAGCCCACGGGTGCGGATTGTAACTGTTCTATTCACTAGGCTAGATGCGCAGGATATCTCACGACTCTCCAAGTCGGTAGTCTCCATGCGCGCCACATCCCCTCAGGGAGGCGGGAGCGCCTCGCGCTCCCTTGGCGTTAAATATCTATGTATCTATTTATCTATGACAGGGGCCAGTTGTAGGTGCCCCCAGTGGGTAAAAGAGGGCCGGGGCAGGTCGGTGATTAGTTATGACACTTTGTCTCAAGCGCTGGCAGAACCCACAACAATAATAAATTGTATGCTGGAATTATATGACGTGTGAAATTTCGGTCCTAACAACCCCTTAAGCAAGGAGAGTGATACTACACGGAATTTATCACACAAAAACTCATTGGTTTCATCAAGTGCCGAAGTAGCGATCAGATGTTTTCAATTCATGTACCGAATCTATTCGCGCCCGTTATTCCTCTCGCCAGCGCTTCAACCCTTAATATCAGAAAGTCAAAATGTAGTGACAGATAATAAACAAACCAATAGAACTCGAATTTTAATACTCAATAGCGGAGACTCGGTGATAGATAGTATGTAAAGGAATGTAGCGTGCCGGTTGCTTTGGTCCGAATAACGTATAACCTTCCTCTAAGCCGCACTGCGTCATTGCTACGCTGGTAGAGCCATTTGCTTAACAGGTTGCGACGACGCAGAGGTACTTGTAGTACATGGCTTCCTGGCCGTTATTTTGCTCGGCCTTGATGACGTCGTAGGCGCCCTGGCGGTCCGAGGCGCACTTCTGGTAGGCAGTGTCAGCCCAGCAGGTGGCGTCGACGCTTCCAAACGGGCAGAAAACCGGGTTCCACGGGTCGACCAAGGACTTAAGCGTGTACTCCTCGTCAAATGGGCCTTGGATGGCGGTCACCTGCTTAACACCGCCGGGCGCCATCCTAGCCTTCACCGTGGCTGTGGTGTAGCCCTCGGCGTAGTAAGGGCACTCCTTGCCGACGGCGAAGAGCTCCTTCTTCTTGGCATCGCGGGTGAGGCTCCACGAGACGCCCGCGCGGTTCTTCCACTGGTACCATGCACCACCAGGCTTTCTATCCATACTCGTATGGAATAAGTGATGGAGTATGGAATATTCCATACTCCATACTCCATATTCCATACGGGCCGTCCGTATTCCATACGTATGGAATAATGGATTATTCCGGAAAATATTATCCCCGCTATTGCAGTCTGTTTCAGAGTGATCCCAAACCCATCGTTTATGCTGGTTCATACTTCAATCTCAGCTCTGTCTGCAGCCGACAGCAGGCAAATCACTGTATAATTACTGAATTGCAGAGCTCCTAAACCTGATTCTTTACGACAGTGGCAGTTTGAGAGATGACGTCATTTTTTGTATTCCATACGTATGGAATAAGCTTCCATACGAGGTGCATTCCATATTCCATATTCCATACGGGCCTGTATGGAGTATGGAGTATGGATAGAAAGCCTGACCACCACCCTTTCGCCAACCCCACCCTTTCGCCAGGCAAAAAAAAAAAACCACCACCAAAACTCAAATATTTCATTTATACAGAATTTGGCCAAAATAGAAGTTATTGGCAAGCGGTCACTTCTCATAGATATAAAATTGATTGAAATTCATTTTTCCGGTCTCGTGCAGTTGCGTGGGGCACGTGATGTATGCAAGCCATTGTAAGGAAAGATCACCATCTCAATCACCGAATTCCTCACCACTCTTTCCCAACCTTTCTCATGCCAGTCTCTTACAACGCAATAAAAATGCCTTCATCGCGGCCTCGTTGGAAATATACAGAAGACGACATGGCCGAGGCTATATTGGATATCACCGATAACGGCTGTTCACCCTCTCAAGCGGCTCAGAGATGGGGAGTGCCTCGAAGGACTCTGATCGACAGATTTAACGGTCTGACGGCCATGAAAGAGCAAATTCAGCCTGGTCAACGTTTGTCCAAGAATCAAGAAGATAAATTGGCTTTCTGGATTATTCGTCAGGAGTCTCTGGGATATGCTCCGTCCCACAATCAGATTCGCGCTTGCGTCATGGGCTTGTTAAGACAGCAAGGCGAACAACCAGAATTAGGACGCAATTGGGTAGCCAGATTCATCGAGCGCCACCGAGACCTTAAGACTAAGATGGGTAGACGTCAGGAAGCTAATAGGTTTGAATCCTTCACGCCTAAGGCGGTTCATTGGTACTTCGATATCAGGGAGGGCCAGTACGGCTGGATTCGGCCTGAGAACATTGTTAACGTTGACGAAGGAGGCATCATGATCGGTTTTGGCAAGCCTCCATTTCTCTTTTCTCTTTATTTTTGAAATTTGACTAACTAGACTCTCTTCGTTAGGGCTGGATAGCCTGGTGGTCGGAAGCGCGGACCCAAAGCGAAAGGCTCTTCTCAAGGGACCACAAACTCGAAATTGGACTTCGTTTATCGAAGCTATCACTGCGGACGGCCGTTCCTTGACTCCTGGCATAATATTCAAGGGAAAGGAACTTCAAAAACAGTGGTTCCTTCATGAATTCAAGAAGATAGCGAACTGGCATTACATAACTTCACCCAAAGGGTGGACTGATGACCACATTGGTGTTGAATGGCTTGAAAGAGTCTATTTGCCCCAGACCAAGCCTGCCGATGAGTCTGATGCCAGATTAATCATTCTAGACGGCCATGGGAGTCATGCAACGGTACTGTCTTTGTTTACCTAGCCAAAGGTCGCTGCTAACCGAGCGAAGGACGAATGGATGGCTACATGCTTTTTGAACAACGTGTACTGTTGCTACCTTCCAGCACACTGCTCTCACGGCCTCCAGCCATTGGATAATGGAGTATTTAACGCCTCCAAAGCTGCATATCGACGAGAGCTGGAAAAGTTCGCTTCCCTGACCGATTCTGCTCCGATGGATAAGGTCAATTTCATCAGAGCCTACGCCAAGGCTCGTGAAGTGGGAATGACGAAGAAGAATATACTCTCCGGCTGGAGAGTTACTGGAAATTGGCCAATTTTGTGAGCTAAAGCTCTACGGCACCCAGAAATCCAAGAGGATAGGCGGAATGACAGCCCAAAGAGGACTCCGGAGCGGGCGCCGTATTTTGGCTCGGATGATACACCAAAAACCAGCCGCCAGATTCGTGATCTGGGGCTAAACAAAACACCAAAGACACGGAGACGGTATAACGTGATAGCCAAAGGCTTTGAGACTCAACAACAGACGTTAATGGCGCATGCCATGAGAATTGCTAGCATGGAGGAGGAACTGGCACGTCTGAAGAGAGGGAAGAAGAGGAAGGCTATTCCGAATCCCAATAAACGTTTCATGACTCTGAGCGAGGCTCTAGCCTCTGGAGAAGCCAATCCAGAAAAAGGAAGCGAAAAGAAGCATATTGTGGTGAACCATAGCTCTTCGGGGGAGTCAGGGCCAGAATCGGAGGCTGCTTCTGTTATTGAAGTCAGAGAAGAAACCATACTACCTCAGCGCATCACACGATCGGGGAGGCTGGTCAAAATGCCTAAACGTCAATAGACACATCAATTGTAAACTTACACCAGGCAACCATTTGCAAATAACTTTTATTTTGGTCAAGTTGTGTGTAAGTGAAATAGTTGAGTTTTGGTGGTGGTTTTTTTTTTTTGCCTGGCGAAAGGGTGGGGTTGGCGAAAGGGTGGTGGTGCATGGTACGACGAGGCGCTCCCCGTGATGGTCACAAAGTGCCAGTCGTTGGCGCTGGCGCCGTACTTTGTCAGGACGTACTCCCCGGAGATGTCCACGGCGGGGATGCTGGCGTCGCACTCGGCCGGGGGAACGGCCCTGGCGTTGAGAAGGGGAGAGTTGGCGGACGTGCCCGGGTAGGCAGATACGGCGGCCAGTAGGGCCGCCACGACGAAAGGGAGTTTGGCGAAGTTCAACATGCTGTGGAATGTTTGTTGGTGCTTGAAGAAGAAGGATGACTGAGAGGGCCGTGAGCGGTGCTTTTATGATGGGGTGCGGCTGCTGTTGTTCCTGGACCTCAGACTGAGGAACTCTCCTCTTTTTATGTTTGTCAACCCGAGTTGTCTTCCTGTGTGGGACTGTTTTTCTTCTTTAAGCAAGCTTAATCATCTTACGGGCTAGCAAGTTCTGATCTTACACTGCCGGTCCTCAAGTTTCGTTTGGCCGGCCATCCCGTGGTGGTGCGGAGACAGGCCAAGAAATTTCCATCTAGTTAGAGTCCGAATGTAACACACCAAGTGCTGGTCGATAGATGAAGTTCTCGAAAAGCCATTCCATCTCGTTCTACGATTCCCTCTGTGTCTGGTTGCAACAATGCCTTGGAGGACCGGTAGCGCCCAAGGTAATAATACATGTAACATATTCAAACTCCAGCTTGAATCAAGCATAACGTCTCCACTTGCACCGCTTTCTTTCGGAGTCCTAACAGAGACTTAACTAGTCATGTTCGGTTATTGATGTGACCTAAAGCGGCGCACCATGGCAAGTCGTGGTGAGGATTACGGCTGAAAAGTCGAGTTTGCATATACAGTGACATTTTAAATGGATCATGTGGTAGGCTGACTTAGGGTGCTGTTGGATTGTGACCTTGTAATTATTACGAAACCTCTAATAGATCGATATCCTGACCTTAGTCAGAGGGGGCGTCAGATGACATAAAACCCCTCTTGAGAAAAGAGGGGGCCAAAGGATCCGAGTTCAAGACGATCATCTTTGGTCTCCACATCGTATTGAACATTAAGTCCGTGATCGAATTGACCGTATCGGATCCATCAGGTGCCTAGATGTTCGACTTCCACAGCGCACGATGGCTAGTGCTAGTTCTTCACTCAGATAAATGGGACCACGCCCAGGGAGAAGCGGGGCAGGTAATTTAGGTAATTGGTCATGGTACTTTTTAGCCTTCATTTGGGCGACCCCCTGGAGGCCCAAGCGCTGACACCACAAACTCAGCTGGGTGAGTTATCACACTCTTACCAGTAAGCTTACATTCTTGGCAGTAAGCTTACAGTTTCCTCTTCCACTAAATGTGACCTGAGGTATTCTATACAGGAAAGCGCCACAGAACTTGGCAGCTGAAGTACGACGCTTCAACTGTATACGAGCATTTGGCTATGCAGGTGCCGTCTACTTTCGGCGAGACTCTAAACGACGAGGTGACATTAACCCCGATAGGCCAAATGAGAAAGATGATTGGGGACGAGTGATGCCGAATTTTAAGCTGGAGAGCTGTATGCCAGACTCTTAGCCAAACAGGAAATTTGAGGCTTTCAGACCCCTCCGTCGTTAAGGCACCTCTCCCTACAAAATCCCATACCCGGCTGCGCTGGTAATCAACTACAGTAGGTTGTAACCCGTTTACCGGTAAAGCTCCAGCTGAGGATAGGAGGCACCTTTGCCCTTGCTTACCAGGAGTCGCTTATGAGTCTGCTCGGGAGAGGGAGATGTCGGCCATGGATTCTTGGCAGCTGGGTTTCTATATCACCTTGTGACCTGACTACACGTCGCCTTCTGTAGCAGCAGCCATTGCACAAGCTGTGCTGCTGCTACGGACCTTAGTGCTTATCCTGTAATATTGTCGGACAGGCCGAATTTCATTCTCCTTGCTCATACTGGTCTTGGCAAGGCAACTTTTGGGCCGGGACGTTGCATTCGGTCATCATCTCACAGTCACCCTTTTCTTGATTGCTCCTCCCGTAAGCTTCTATTGCACCCCATCTGTACTGGCGCTGCGAAGTGACGGCAAACGGTGTTCAAAGTTAGCGCTGGAGGCGTTATGTCGTGAGATAGCGCCCACGTTGAGACTGTTGAAATGAGAAGATTCAAGTAGCTTAATTCATATTAAATAAATAGTAGGAGAACTACTATTTATGTACAGGCACGATCTCTATGGAATGTTCCACCTTCTTCCACACCTTTGCCACCGACTTGGTCGCCTCACACTTGTGATCTCCAACAACTCTCCTCCTTGGGCGTTGACATCTGCGCCGTTCTCAAGAAGGAACTGGGCTATGTCCAGGTGTCCCCTGGATGAAGCAGCCTGGAGAGCATTGCCATACTCTCCACTCCGGGCGTTGATATCTGCGCCTTTTTCGAGAAGGAACTGGACAATGGCAAGGTGTTCCTCAGATGAAGCAACCTGGAGAGCACTGCCATGATATCCGTCTGTGGCGTTGACATCAGCACCTTTGTGCAGTAATTCCTGAACACAGGAAAGGAGCCCATTTTGTGATGCGTAAGATATTGGTAAAGGCGTTTTATGTGACCGTGGATTGCCAAGTCGATAACTGATTGTATATATATCTTCCCTTGAAAAGAACTCCATGGCCAGTTTGCGTACACTCGCGAGTGGATTCCCAACTGCCTTGGCATGGTCTGTCCAGAAACTTGCTGCGAAGCCAGCCATCGGGTAAAACCGAGGAATATCTTCCAAAAGGAAGGTAGGGTTTAGCTCTAATAGGTACGCGAGGCATGTCTGCGCAATCGATGCTCGAGCAGTAGTCTCATCGAGACCCTTGGCGAATTTCGCAGAGGAGACTCTGTAAGGATTATTTTCAGGGTCCTCGTGAATCGTTTGCTCAAGCCGGCCGGAGGTTAGGTACTCTTTAACAGAGAAGTGTGCAAGTTGTACCTCTGTTATGTCCTCCTGCCGCCAAGTGTAATCATTGAATACCTTTCGGTTTACTATAACTACCAGGCTGGAACAATATCTCGAGATCTCATGTGGGTCTGGCATCAGATCTTCCTTGTTAAATCGTGGCTTCTTAGTCAGGTCGACCACAAGCGCGTCAACAGCCTCTTCTAGTCGTATTGGTCGCTCAGAGTATGCCAAAAATTGCAAAAGTCGTTCTGTATGCGGGCTGTAATCATCTGGTAGATTGGCCAAGATACGCGCATAGGTCTCATCGAGCGTTTTGGGCAGCGATGCAAGTGCTTTCCGGACGGCTGGCGGGTCAAGGCACCTTGCCAACGCATCGAGTTGACAGGAAACCCAGCGGAACCTGTGGTATGTTAGCATGCTCTTGGTTGGGGCCTAGCAAGACTATCTCACATTCCGCTGGCCTTCTCCTTGAGAGCATTCTCGATCTCCTGCTGTATATCCGGCCGTTTGCTCCACCGAGCAAGTCTTCCGGCGTCTCGAACCTCGGTCTGGATGTATGCTGCTATGTCTTCATCAATTTGATCATTCTGCAGGGGGATAATATCTCGGCAACTGGCCAACTTTTCGATAGCTGACTTAATATCTTGCTCTTGTCGACTCGTGACGAGGAGGTGGACCTGGCTCTTCTCGCTGCGGAGGTTCATGATCCAGGGAAGGAGTCCGCGAGGGTGACTGCGGTCATTACACTCGTCTAGTGCGTCAAGAACCACCCAGAGTTCGCCCGCCGCCTGGACCATCTGCTGAAAGGTTTTGCATAGAAAATCCAGGCTAGGCTGCTGCTTCCCATCGTTGCATGAAGAAAATAGCGAATTCAAATGATGCCGAACCTCTGGTCGATGGTAACAGAGCTGGCTGGCGAGCGTGCGGACTGCGTTTTCGAGAGACTGTTTCTGGGTCTCGGAAAAGGTGAAGTAGAAGTAGAGCACATTCTGGGTACCGGCATTGTCCTTTTTCAAATCCTCAATAACTGTAGAACTAAGGATCGTCTTGCCACACCCGGGAATGCCGTTTAGCCATAGGAATGAGTTTTGCGCTGTTTTCCACGACGAATACTCTGCGCTTTGGAGGAGCCACGAGCCCGAGCCCGGATGCCGTTCGATCAGAGCTTTGTTATAGTTCGTGGATGGGTCGGTCGGAGATAGCCACTTCTCAAACTCATCGTTGCGCTTCCCTGACGACAGATTCTGAACACCTTTCCCAATGTTGTGTATTGTATGAACAACTATCTGCCGATTAGCCTGGTATGCGAACTATTTGTGCCTAAAATCATTCATACCCTCCTTCAAGAGCTCTGCCGCTCTCTTCGTCTTCTTCAGATTCCCGCCATCCAACACACCAAGCAGCTCTTTCGCATACGCAGCGGCCGTAGCGACTGCATATCTCTGCCACCGGTCGTTCTTGTGCGAGTCGGCATAGTCACAGACGCCCCGCACCACGAGGCACGGGAAGTTGTTTATTAAGCCGGCGGCTTCTGTCTCAACGCACAGGCAGTCGCCGCCAACTCTTTGTAGAACCTCGGCTCTAACAGTGCTGTCTTTGACTATAGTGTTTCCGGACGCGATGACGCCGTAGTGGATGACTGGATCGGGATTCTCGCGCTCGTCACGCTTGACTTCTTGTGAGGTGTCACACTCCCTACAGCTCTTGCCTCCAACGTGTTGGTATTCTGGGCGGAATAGCCGGTCATTCTCCTGTCCCTGGTAAGCGAAGCTTGGCCGGCCTGGCCACGACTTGGCCATCTGCGGGTTCTTTGCTAGCATCTCCAGTAGGATCTCCGGAATCCTAGGTTCCTGAATCTCGTGCCGACCCTTGAGGTTGGCGACCGCGCTGAGGAGGGCTAGCGGTGGTGAGCTCAGGAAGCCTCGGAGCCCGAATCCGTTAGTCGTAGCTTTGCACGCATCGTACTGGGCAACGCCGCCGTTCGTAGACGAGGGCTGGCTGATGACAACGTCGCCAAGCCGGATGTCAATGTCATCGTCGAGCCGCGGGATACCGCCGCCGATACCAACCAAGAGGCCAATACGGATCTGGGGAAAGGAGGCGATCATGTGGCCAGCGGTCGCGGTGGCTGAAGCCTGCCCAATCATCCCGGCGGGAAGCGCTGCGATCACGACATTGTGCATGCCGATGCGGCCCCAAGAATAGGAGTTTGTGTCTGTCGACGGTTGCTCAAAGTCGAGAGGCCTCTCGTGCTCCTCGTCAAGCATGGCAAGTGCGGCTGCCTGCTCTATAGATAAGGCCGCGATCCATCCTACTGTATACGAGTCCCTACTCTCTAGACCTGTAGTCGCCATGGCGGGCGGCAGTTGAGGGAGTCAATCGTTCTGGGGCGAGTTTTGCAGACAATGGTCTGGCGATTTTGTCCGCGAGGCTTTGGTGTTTGAAGGCGAAGTGTTCAGCCGCAGTGGATTACCAGGAGCTACCCGTTGGCATTGTGGGGCAAGCCGCCTGCCAACTAGTACGGTCGCACATTACCACATGGGTGACAAAACCATGTACGAAAATGACTGGAGCTATTTCGCACATAGGCTTTCGGCGTTTTTATATGGGGCTACAGTATTGATATAATAGCGCACTGTTTTCAATGTAGCAGAGCTGATGCCATTCCATCGGTGCTGATGCCATTCCATCGGTGCTGATGCCATTCCATCGGTGCTGATGCCATTCCATCGGCGCCGAAGCTCCGATAATGCCGGTTCAGAGGGGGCGGGATATTGCAGCTGGAAGCCTTGGAAGGTGGTATGAACTCCGACCTCTACCACGATCTCGAACCCCTGGTCTGCGTCTCGCACAATGCCGAGGCCCCGTAAGGACTTGGAGCGCGTCAAGGACTGGATCCTCGAGCAGCGGCGAGAAGGACTATCCATTGACACTATATGTGCCCATCTCCGCGACGATGGGCACGTACTCGACGTCAGAACCCTGAAAAGGAGGTTAGCGGAATGGGGTGCCCAGGAGTACTCCCCCCTTCACTCAAAGATTGATACCAACACCTTCGTCGAGCTGATCAAAGGCTACTTCTACCGATATGGATATAGCGACACTTCCATCGTCCGTGATCTCAAGCGACGCGGCATCGAGATCTCCGAGCGGACTGTACAGGAGTATCGTCTGAAGCATGGCATGAAGCGGCGCTTCCGAGATCTGGCTGAACGACAGGAGGCTATTCAAAAAGCAAGAGAGTTCCTCTTCCAAGACGACCGTCAGTCTTCAAGCATCAGAGGATTTGGCAGGGGGTATCTATACCATTACGTCCGCATCCGTACCGGCGTCCTTGTCGGCCAGAATACCTTATATCGCGAGTACCAAACGAACCCAGAGTGGAAGAAGCGGGCCGAACAAAGACGCCTTGCTGATTGGAAGCACCGGAAGAACTTCCAGGTTCCTGGGCGTAACTTCATGTAGTCTCTCCATGGGTACGAGAAGCTCAAGAACTTCGGCTTCTCTATCTAAGCCTGTATCGACACGTACTCGAGAGCCATCATCTGGATATATGTCGGCAGGGGGAACATGACTGCGCTGAGTTCACTCAAATAGTTTCTACGGACTGTGTCGTACTCAGGGGTCCGCCCCCTTTTCACCCGCTCGGATCATGGTATCGAGACTCCTCTTTGGGCCGGAGCCCAGGCGATTCTCGCCGACCTTGATTAGACAGAGTTTCGGTATACCACCGAGGATAACAACCAACGAGTCCACAGGCAGGGAGCGAGACTGAGCTCCTGTCATATCTGGGGCCCAAGCACATCGAACCAACGGATCGAATCTTGGTGGGAAAAGCTACTCAAAGGTGTCAGTCAGCGCTGGATCGCGTTCTCACACTGATACGTAAAGAACCAGTCTTGGGCCCGGTGCTTAAGACTGGCATTATATGTAACATCACGTGAGAAAGGAGACCTTATGCTCCCGTCCTCAATTGTAGTCTTAGCTCGTCATCCATCTTTCTACATCTACATGACAACCACACTTTATGTGACCTCCGCGATTTATTCGCATCACACACGAGCTGATTGATAGCGGCCTCTTCCAACCAAACCGTCTTGCTCACCAGATCGCGGTGTATGCTCTCTATGGACCCATGATCCGTCAAGAGGTTGCGGACTTCACGGAGATGTGGAACGGCCATCGCATCCGGCCACAGAAGAATAGGGAGCATCTCGTCGCCGGGATCCCGATGGATCTGTATAATACAAGCGAAGTGGTGTTGTTGGATTGCGCAGGAATGCTGAGTGCACTTGATGAGAAAGTAGTTCTTATTGTGATTGTCCTTCTTGCAATCGAAGGACCTTTAAGACCTTATATCTTCGAGTGGTCCCTTCTAGGACTTGAGTCCTAGAAAGTCCTACGATCAAGTCCTACGATCTAAGTTTTAGGACTTCAAACCTTAACTTTAATCCTGAGGTTGAGGGGGAATCCTCAGTTCTTCCAACAAGTGGAGAACTGGGCAGTCCATCTAGGGCCTGCGGCTCGAGATGGGCTTGCCCAGATGATGGCCGCTGTCGATTCTATCGATATAGACGATCTTCTTGACCCAATAACAACGGACTGGTGTAATCAACAACTCTGGGATCTTTAGTTCGATAGTCAGCTAGATCAGCGCTCCTAATAGTCCAATCAGTCCGTCTGGACACCTCAGACTGCCCATTTAGTCCGTTTGACTTGGCTAGACTAAACTAGCAGTCCGTCTGACTTTGGTCAGACTGGACTAGCAGTCTGACTGAGATGTGCAGACTGGACTGGCAGTCTAACCGAGATGTGCAGACTGGACTGGCAGTCTAACCGAGATATGCAGACTGAACTATCGGTCCGTCCGTCACCGTCACCCCAGACTGCAGTGCAAACTGCGGTCTAGACTAATAGTCTAGACACGTGACATGTGACCCTTCTCCGTACCTGCCTCCAATGTTGAAGGCATCACGATGATAGTGGTCCAAGCCATCACGAAGTGCCTCCATAAGCACACAATGCAATTCCGTCGCTATACGGACGCTGTCATGATATAAAGAATGAACTACATGGAATCAAGCACTCAGTTGCCCCCACTTATCCTCCCTCGTGTGTGACATCCAAGCCCCCTGATGCCATCGTCGAAATGTCTCCTCCGCCACCTTCCTTTTCACGTTCTGAATCATAAGCATCAGAGATAGCACCCGTAGCTGCCGGATCAACATAGCAACACTAGAGTCCATAATTAGACAATCGAAAACCTCACGAAGCCGAATGCTTACTTCTGAAGGGACTATCAGAGCGCTCCTGTCCCAGGATCGCAAACATTCCAAGAGATTCAAAGTTTCAATATTCATAGATCCTCGTTGGTCAGTTACCGTAAGTTTGGCTTTGGAGAAGAGTCTCTCTGTCTCAGTAGACATAGGCGCAATCGACAGAATGTCGATGGCCATCAAGGATAAGTTAGGGAATCGCCTTTGCTGGGCCGATTCTAGCCACTATTTCAACGGATCCGGTACCATCAGCACAGGCTCGCGGCAGTACACTTCGTACTCGTCATCATCCATGTTGAAAATCGTAGCCTTCTGCTCTTTCATCCACATTTTGTACCCATTTGGTCGTCCTGTTGATGGCCCTTGGGCCGAGCTTGGTCGAAAAACAGGGAAGGAGGAGGTGGTTGACTTGTATGTCTCCCTCCACAGTTCCCCCACACGAGCTTTAGCTTTCTCAATCCACTCATTCCTGTCCTCCCAAGTCTTTTCCATGTAAGCCCACTTGAGAGAAGGATGTAATACTGTAGCTGCTGAATAGACCGGTGAATCTTCCGTCAATTCATAGTAGTCGGCCAGTTTGGCCCAGGCCGTCTTCATCATTGTAGCCAAGTGGGGTAGGGTGGTGGCCTTCTTGGCGGCCTCGATGTGATGCAGGAGATAATCCATGGTAGGCAAAACGTCAGATATGGAGTCTCCCATGCCTTCGTTGGCTATTGTAGCATCGTGAAATGGCTCAAGAAATTTGTGAGTCTCGGCCAAAGTTACCCAGTCAGAGGAAGTCAGCACATCCCCTTGCAGGGCCGTCTCTTGCGCACAAAATATTGTGATGGCTTGCCGGACTTTTGGCCTGAGTACCCACTCAACCATTTTGTACCACGAATTCCAACGAGTGTCGTTGTCGCGCCGTAACCTCAGACCGTCGCTGAGAGCAGTAAACGTTTGAAGCCGCTGAGGGGTCCACATAATGTAGATCACGATATTATGAAGTTTTCCTATCGCCCCTCGCTTTCTCTATTGCTCAATTTCCTCGTCGGACGGCCCACGGTAGGAATCTGTTGTCGGTGGTCGTTTTCCTATGAGCAACTCCATCACGGCCAGATTAATGATGTGGCCAAAACAACGAAGTCGGTGTGGAAGAGGGTCGTAAAAAGGGAGGCGTTGGATCCCCATCTGTGGCCCAAATCATCTGAGATCTCACTCCCCATGCTCAGCAACCAACTGATTCCTCGGTCTGGGGCCCACCGTGAAACTGCCCGCCTGGCGCCCACAACTTAGACCCACCTTTGACTTCCCAGTTTGGCTCTGCTCACAGCTCGCTGGCCAATGACCGGCCGCTAGGGGCCAACATCCTGTCATGCCTCACGAAAAACCTTGGATCGTCGTTGCACTGTTCCACCCGCGCCGGTTTCGCGCTCTTCTCGCGCCAGCCTGGTGTCTGATGAGAATGTGTTCTTGAGTTCGTTATTCAGCTTGCGCACGTAAGGTTGAACGACGGGGGCGCGGAAGTTGAGCCTCCACATGAAGGTCTGCGGGGGATCTGCGAAGTCGCTGGCACATCCGTCCGGGGGGTGTATTTTGGCTTGGGCGCAGGTCCACGAGACCAGCGGACTCCCGTCTTCGTCGATAAAATGATATGACATGGGATAGCGAGAGTGGACGAAAATGGTTGAGAGACAAACATCTTTCAAACGGACTGGGCTTGGCTTAATCTAGGCTTTGGGTCGATCCCACATTGATCGTAACAATAAGATTCACTGCGCCACGCCACGGACATGTCTCTATCGGCTGTAAATCGACGACTCGGGAATATATCTCTAATCATAGAATTGATACCAGACGGAAGCTCTCAGCACGGTAGATTCAGTGACTATATCGTAAGCAGTATGAAATATGATTCTTACGCAGAGACCTGCGTGTTTACTGGCATCTCAATTGATTTGCTGAGGTGCGTGTTACGCGAGCGAACCTACCCTACATGCGCCGGATAGGGGATACTTTGCATGCCACCTACCTGTAATGGCAGGGCTGGTATCTCTTAACGCCACCGGGCCGGTTATCGCCGCTCAGATAACATGCACTTCATCATCTCTCACGTTGCAGATATTCTTCCTGGAATCCGGCCAGGTAGCCCATTCAAAGCTATAAAATTAGATTGCTGTTGAACAGATGTAATTCTGGGATCTTGTTAGGCCGATGGTTTCAGTTGCAAGATACTTGGTTTGCTATAGATTAACGGAGTGCTGGGCGGTACCGGCTAACATATCTTAGCAGTGCGTCGAATTTTTTACCAAACGCGTGTCACGCGTTGGACGCGTCGGACGCGTTGGATCGCGTAGTTGAATTGGTACTCTGCAGCAGGCCACAGATTTGGAAAGACATTGCCTGAGTCACCCCGAATCTGGACAGACTAATAGTCAGACTGTTAGTCTGGGACCCTCGGACTGGACCGTCAGTCTAATCCAAGAGACGCGGACTGGACCGTTAGTCTAGTCCGAGAGACGCAGACTGGACCAATAGTCCGTGGACTACTAGTCTGGACTGCAGTTTGGACTAATAGTCCAGTTTTTGGTCTGGACTATTAGGAGCTCTGGCACCAAGGGATGCTACGATCCCAAGACGGAGACATGCTGCGAAGACACAGGAGAGCACTGCCCGAAAGATTACGACTGTCTGAAGGACGGCGAGTGCTGCCCCAAGGGGATGGTCAAGTGCGGGAAAAAAAAATGCTACGATCCCAAAACGCAGAACTGCTGCCAGGACCAGTCGGGCGGAAACAACTGGGCCTGCAAATCCGGCTTTCAATGTTGCGTTGCTTCCGGTAGATGTTTCGACTCCAAGACCCAGAGATGTTGCGCCTCTGGGCCTTGCGACATCGAGGGATCATGCTGCGACGGCAAATGTTGCCCGAAGGGCTACATGTGCAACAAGAACAAGGAGTGCTACAAGAAACCTAAGCCTCGGACGTCGACGACTAAGGTGTGCCCGACACCAACAGCAACGAGGGCGCCCAGGCCGATGAAGACCATTGACTTTGTGTACGACCCGAACCGTTCTGTTCGTCCCAAGAATGCGCCGCCTCCGAGGGACTACATGACTCTCTCGAACCACGCTGTCTTGATGAACATGTGTCGAGGCATGAAAAAGATGAATGGTGGCAAGGGCACACAGACTGCCACGCTGACCCACGGTGGGAAATGCTGGCAGAAAAGGAACAGAGACATTATGTGTCCCGAAGGCTTTTGCAAGAACGCCATCGGCGAGTTCGTTGATCAGTTCTTCCCAGATGGCGTACCTTTTTGGGCACAAGACGCTATTACGGCCGCTGGGGATCTTGAGTGTGATGAATTCCCGTTCGCGAGCTCTCTTCAGGGCGGCGACTTGGTGAATGGAGTCACCGTATGCCTTCCGGCTGACGACAACGGGTTCCAAGGTACCACAATGAGCAAATTCTTCCGAAGGAAGAAGGGTGGTAGGGACATCGTCGCGGGCGAGGACTACATGATTCGAATTGTGGGATGGAACTGCGACAAGCAGGAGCCGTTCGGCAGCCAGCGTAGAGATATCTCAATGGACGTGTTTGAAGAGGTGGGTCCCATATCCTGGACAGGGTTGGCGAAGAGAGATGCCTTTGACGATAGCATCGACCGATATGGGGGTACGTTTCCACTTTGTTCCAACCGTTCTTTTTCATGCTCACATCGATTTATAGAGGAGATGTATCACGGGTTCGACACGGATAACTCAAAGTTGAACCTGATGACAATGCCGCTGGGAGACCTAACGGCCGGAACGTGAGTAACCGACATCCTCCTAGGACTATTCTGATGCTGACGAAACTGTCCCATAGATACCTCGTCGACCTCAACGTGACACAGGGAAACCTCAGCTATGTCGTGGTGGATTATGTCGGCAACAGTTTTGACGCAACCGTCTTATCCAACGGCAGCGTTCAATTCACTCTCGACGAGGACTGGCAGGCTGTCGCCTTATCAGGCACGACAGAAGAGGAAGAAGTTGAGCTTACGTATAAGGCAGAAACGTTGCCGGACCCCGTGACGACTCAGCCTCCGAAAACGGAGACCGAGGTCCCGTCGACGGCGACGGCCGCTCCGGCGCCTTCGTCCACGGACAACGCGGGCTACGCCATACAAGCGGGGGGTGCTGCCAAGGGTGTGGCAGTTGTTTGTGTTGTTGCGGTTATTTTGAACCAGTGAGCTACTATTACTTAGTAACAAGAAAGGCTCAGAGATTATTGCCGTTTTCTTCTCCATGATGATCAAACACCTCCATATTCCGTCTGAGAGATGCAGATCAACAAAGGTCAGCATATTCGAAAATTAGACATGTCGCGTGCTCTTGTCTCAGTCCACTCTATCGGGACAGAGTAACAAGAAAGAATGGTTCGTGCGCTGGATGGATGGATGGATGGATTTTATTTCGCCCGGGGGGACACACCCCAGAGGGCCTTTGCGCTAAGCTATTTTTGTTTCGTACGGTTCTTCCATAATCACCCGAAGCCCCACAATTTCACTTTACTGACTTGGTCCAATCTGATGTACCCGTGGGCTGATACTAGACCCTCTTTCTCTCCAGGCCCCCTGCATCAATGCCCGCCCATATCATCGCCCAAACCCCTTCTCCTGGGTCCGCCATCAATCAAAGCTATATCCTTTTAGCGTGTCGTGTAAATGCCCACCCCGGCCGTTCCGCGAGACGAGGGCGAGAGGTGGCAAAGCGGAGGCTTTCAGGAGGCGTATCACTAAGGGTGGATTTTGCTACACGTCGATGTGGGAGCCAAACCCAAAATGCTGGTGTCAGGCCTTCTTGAGGTGTGTCTTGCCACCGTATCCCACTACAAAGTCCAAGACGGACTCGCTCATCGCCAGATGCTTTGTACAGGAACTGGCGGCTCAAATTCTGGTCCCTCACTGCCAATTTTTTCAATGCAGCCTCTTGGTTCAGAAGTTCACGGTGGCAGATGTGTATTCGACATTCTCCCAAAGCAAGAGGATGCAAGGCGCGGAGTGCATACCTGCGGGATATTAGACCTTTTCGGGGATTTATGTTGGGCGCGGACACGGAAGGTCTACCTGGCAAGAACTTGAGGAGGAAACGCCGCTTGTGTCAATCCATAAAGCGTTCCAAGTCGTATCCTTCACTTCGTTGAGTACGTAGACTCTCCCAAGAGGTATTCCCCCATGGAAAAGCGCATGGCGGCGGATTGCGCCCCCCAACGCTAACGGCGATAACGGCAAGCTAGCCTGAAATCGTCAGCCGATTATGATGGTCCATGTACGAAAGCCAGTTGCCACAAATCAGAAATGGTTCCACCTCGGTCATTTCATCCATGTACGCGCATGTGGAATCTCATATTCGGCTGCTAATCTAGATATTAGACCCCGCGACTCTCGCTTTGCGTGTTGGCAAATCGTGGGACAAATGTTCTAATTTTACTTAGAAATATAGTAGGGCCTAACCACGAGGAATAGGACGGCTTTTTGTTCCTTACAGGCGCTGGGAAATCCTTGGATCCATCCGTGCGGACGAGATCGGTCGCTATCCAACCCTCAATTCCTTGCACATGACAGCGTTGTGGCCTTCTTGCGCGGTAAGCAAAGGTACATGCCCGCTCACGGATTCTAAGCTTATCTCACCTTAGGTTTCCTGTCTTGAGCACGTTTGTGGGTCTGAATGCTCGTTTTCCGATAGGTCGTCCGTTTGCTCCGACGCCGCGCTTAGCAGCAGTGTGAGCGTCTGCTTTGGAAGTCAATGTGGGGTGAAGGATGCACTTCGTGGGTTTGCGTTCCGTCCAGTCACTTCCTCGGTAGCTTATACAGTTCAGTGGCAACAAGACTGCTTTCCGTCAGCTGCGGGATCTCTGAGCGGAATGTTTCCACGACAGTCCTTATCTGTTGTACTCTGGGCTGTTGTCTTGCGTTGGCAGCCGTTATCTTAAGGCTTATCACTCGGCTGAGCCGGCAGGGGGGCGGGTGGATGGTGGATGATTTAATTACAGCTTTGGCAACGGTAAGCTATAGCATCATTACCCCTGCCTTTCTATCCTAGGCCTAATTTAGTGTTAGGTATTTATAATACCTATATCCGGAGTAATCATTGCAGGCAAGTTACTTAGCTTATAGCTGGTCTCTTGTGCTAACACCTCAAAGCTGTGAAGACTGGACTTGGGAGAGATATTTGGATGCTTGAACCGGAAGAAATCACAGAATTTCTCAAGGTAGGCATACCTATCTATCTTCGGGGCCTCCTGCTGACCAGTCCAGCTGTACTACTTTGCGGAACTATTATACCCCCTCTGTCTCTATCCTTCCAAAGCCGCATTTCTTTTCTTCTACCTGCGTATTTTCTGGTCCCAAACCTTCCGTCGAATCACATACGGCACGATCGTCTTCACCTGTGCGGCCGGCTTGTCGAGTACAATCGTAAATATATTTCAATGCCGACCTGTCAGTTATGCATGGACCGGGTGGGACGGGGAGCACACCGGGCATTGCATGAACATGAATTATCAGGCGTGGTCTAATGCGGGCATTAGCATCGCGCTTGATTTCTGGATAATTGGACTTCCTATTTCACAAATAGCCAGCCTCACCTGGCACTGGAGGAGGAAAGCAGAAGCGTTCTTGATGTTCGGTATAGGACTATTGTACGTTTTCTTTCCTTTACAGGTCTATTTTGCTAACTAGAGAATTTCAAGCATCACAATTGTTTCAATCATACGATTAAGGTACCTCGTCTTCTACCAGAGAACAGTTAATCCGACATGTAAGTTGGTCCGCAAGAATGTGTAATTGCTTGTTTCTGATCTTGCTAGGGGACCTGGTTCCATTAACCAATTGGTCTCTGGTGGAAGTTGACGTTGGCGTCATCTGCGCTTGCATGCCAGCATTACGAATCCTCATAACGAGAGTGTTACCGGACCTATTGACATCTTCGGATTCGAACAGGAGACCGGCCCCTACGGGACCGCCAATGCCTTGAGGAAGGGACTAGAGGGCTCCCACGATATGATATGCCCTACACGATATTGTACCAATACAATATGCAGATTGCCGTATTGTCACAATACAATATCAGGATGTCCATATTGGCAATATATTGTTTGTATGGGCTTGTCGCTTTGGAGGAAAAGTTCATTTGTTTGTTGACCATTTGACTAACTGACACGCGATGACGCGTGAAAAAAGGCGTCATGGAGGTGTCAACCCGAGTACTATAGGGTAGCAGTCCCCCAACACAACCCCCGGCAACCCCGCTGCTGTCAGTGCAAAAAGGAGTAGAGACGACCTCGATGCCTCAACAACGCCTTCTGTTTGTTCAAACGTCGCGACGAAAAGCTTCGTCAGTATCAGACGACATTTCGGAACTCTCCAGCCAGCAATTTCGTGATCCAGACGAGAGCCAAACCTCTCAATGCCAACCATCGCGACCTCGCACGGCTTCCAAAGCTTCGTGTGCTAAGCCAAGAACATCATGGGTCTTCTCTCATATGCTAGACGAGGAGATAGAGACGAGATACTACAACCAACGTACCGGAAAAGAGGAATGGCGCTGCAAGCATTGCGACAAAACGTATTCCTGTTCTGGTGGAACAGCGGCTCCGGCTAAGCACCTAACGGACCCGCCTCCCGATGGTCACGGTCTCCCCAAAGGCGCGCCCCGAACAGCTAAGGTGACAAACATACGGACTATTCTCGAACAAGCTCGTCTTACGGCCGAAGAGAATCCCCGTAAACGCCGCAGGCTCAACGATCAATGTGTAGACTCGATCGACCCAGACCAGCTCGAAGCGTTATATGTGCGGTTCATTACCGCGTGTTCTCTCCCATTTCGGCTTATAGAGTGCCCTGAATTTCGGGCCCTCCTGGCCTATCTCAATACCGATATCGATACTTGGCTTCCAGACACACACGAGACCATCAAGAAATGGGTTATGCGACAGTATGAAACTCAGAAGGAGAAAGTTAAGCAGCGAATACAATCGGCAAAGTCAAGGATCCACATCAGCTGCGATCTTTGGACTTCTCCCAACTCTTTGGCCATCTTGGGCATAGTCGCTCACTACGTTACGGAAGACGGTCAGCTGGAACACCATATTTTGGCCTTGAAAGACATAGACAGTGAGCACGACGGTTCTCACCTCGCTGCGGCAATTTTGGAGGTGGTTGACGAATGGGGCTTTGCTTCAAAGCTTGGATATTTCGTGATGGACAATGCAGGCAATAACGACACAATGATGAGATTCCTTTCTCTTGGTCAGTACAAATCACTGTATCTCCTGACTGGCCCTAATAGCATTCACAGGCCTCCTACGCCGATATGACATCCAATACGATCCCAAAGCTCACAGACTCCGCTGCCAAGGCCATATTATCAACCTCGCCGCCAAAGCCTTCTTCGTTACCGACAATGAGAATCTCGAACGCGACGACACTGGTCTGCATAGTGTGACCCTAAAACATATTGAAGCGTGGCGGCAAAAGGGTCCTCTTGGCAAGCTTCACAACTTCGTCGTCTTCATCCAACGAAGTGTTCAGCGAAGCCAAAAGTTTCTTGCTATTAGCCACAACCGTAGGCTTGCGCGGGACAACGACACACGATGGAGTTCGCGGTATAATATGCTGAGAGCGGCCTTGAATCTCAGAGACGCCATTGACGGCTACTTCAACAAATGGATGGAAGCAGATTGCGCTGGAGACGAGCTCTCTTCAGAGGACTGGATTATCCTTGAGAAGATTAAGTCCTTTTTAGAGAAGCTGAAAATGACTACCAAGGCTCTCGAGTCATCGTTTGCAACTCTCGACAATGTCCTCTTGGCTATGGACTTCGTCTTGGCACAATTCGAAGCAGGGAAGGAGGCACATATCGACGATCCGATGATGGCACCAATGTACAATTCGGGCTGGGCGAAGTTGGACAAGTACTATCGTCTTACTGATGAATCGCCTGCCTACGTTGCGGCGATCGTGCTCCACCCTTCGCATAAATGGCACTACATACAGGAGAACTGGAAAAAAGAGTGGGCTGAGTCGTCAAAGAAGTTGATTGAGACACTGTGGGATGAATATAAACCCGTGGAATTACCTCTTCCTCTCTGAGAGGTCTCGTCGACGACTACGAATGAGTTCTTGAATTGGAGGAACAAGCACCTGCAGCCATCGCTCATCACGGACGAGTACGAGCGTTATTGTAAGTCTGAACGGGTTTATGGGCTTACAAGCGCCCTTGCATGGTGGCTAGAGGAGACGCAGCAGAAAAACCACCCAGCCTGAGCAAGATGGCCGTGGATATACTGTCAATTCCTGCAATGTCTGCGGAGCCTGAACGACTCTTCTCTGGGGCAAAGATAACGATTACGGACCGTCGAAATCGACTTGGGAGTGATGTAATTGAAGCATTGGAGTGCTTGAAGTCATGGTTTGGGATTCGAGATTTTCAAGGTAACGATATTTTAGCCACGGCAGGTGAATAATGAAGGCCACGTGTAATATATGGGATATATTGTCACACTGCCAATATATTGGATTCTTGGCAATACAATACCATCCCCCACCACTTAAAGAATCACACCACTTAAAGCATAGCACAAAAAATCGCCGCCCCATACAAACCCTACCATTTTATTTGCACCGCATTTTGGCACAATGAAGCCATTCGCGAAAAAAAAAACCTGTGGTGCATTATTTTTTACGTGGTGTCTTACCCTGGGCCATTTTTCTTCCGACTTTGTGCGTATCATGGGGGTTTCAAGATATTGAAAAATTTGCATTTCTCGCTCTCTCGTCCTTCGACTCCCACAAAGTTAAGAAGACTCTCTACGTAGTTTACATGAGTAAAATATCTCCAAAATGGGTCGCTATGTTTATACCGAAAAAGACGTTATTGATGCTATATTCGATATTACTGACGGTTCTCTATCACAATACCAGGCCTCCGATAAGTACGGGGTGCCTCAACCAGTCCTCTCGAAAAGACTTTCTGGCCAGAAGAGCAGGAAAGAGTCTACCCACGCTCACCAACGTATTTCTACGAGTCAGGAGGACCGCCTCGTTCGTTGGCTTCTGCGGCAGGAGTCCCTGGGCTACGCTCTCACGCATAGCCAACTTCGAAGCTGCGTCGAAGCCCTCCTCCGTCAACAGGGAGATAACAAGCCATTGGGTCAAAACTGGACTACCAGGTTCATCAAGCGTCATTCAAAACTATCTACCAAGCTTGGAAAACGCCAGGAAGCCGCCAGATTTGACGGGTTTACTCCGAAGGCGGTCAATTGGTACTTCGATATCCGGGAGAACGAGTATGGCTGGATCAAGCCTGAGAACACGGTTAACGTGGACGAGGGCGGCATAATGGCGGGTTTCGGTAAGTCCTCTATAAGTTCCCTATGGGTTTTTGTAGGTCATAACTAATTGGTTGTCCATAAGACTTGGACAGCCTCGTAATCGGGAGTTCCGACCCGAAGAAGAAAAAGGCATTATTAAAAGGCGTCCAGTCGCGCACCTGGACTTCGTTTATTGAGGCTGTCACCGCAACTGGCCGTGCTTTGAAACCGGGAATTATCTTTAAAGGAAAAGAGCTGCAGAAGCAGTGGTTTCTTAACGAATTCGAATTGATAGCGGACTGGCACTACATCACATCCCCGAACGGCTGGACCGACAACCATATAGCTCTCGAGTGGCTGAAGGACGTTTATCTACCTCAAACGGAGCCCCGTGATGCATCGGATGCGAGACTTATTATCCTTGACGGTCACGGGAGCCATGCACAGGTGAGCCTTTTGGGGTTTTCGCCGCGGAGTCACCGTCTCTGGGTCGCTAACGAGCAGTCAGGACGAGTGGATGGCGACGTGCTTTCTGAACAACGTCTACTGCTGTTACCTACCAGCACATTGTTCCCATGGTTTGCAACCGTTAGATAATGGAATTTTTAATGTCATCAAAGGTGCGTATCGGAAAGAACTCCAAAAGCTGGCTAGTTTGACCGATTCTGCGCCGGTTGACAAAGTCAACTTTATTCGGACATACGCGAAAGCCAGGGAGGCGGGTATGAGGAAGGAGATTATCTTATCCGGCTGGAGATTTACTGGAAATTGGCCTATCAACCGTCACAAAGCTCTAACACATCCGGAAATTCAACCGGACAAAGAAAAACTGCTGGAACAGTTCAAGACACCGAGCCCTCCTCCACTGCACTCGGATGATACGCCGAAAACGAGCCGGCAAGTGAGGGATATGGCCAAACACCGAAGTCGACCGACCAGGCGGAAGTACAGTAAGATCGCAAAGGGGTTAGAAGCTTTAGAGATGAAGGTGGCCGTTCAGAATGCGCGGATTACTGGCCTCGAAGAGCAGATGGCCCAGGTGCGGCGAGGGAAGAAAAGAAAGGCGGTACCGAACCCGAACCGACGATTCATGGCTCTAGCGGAGACTCTAGCGGCTGGAGAAGCTCTTCATGACTCAAAGGAGGCAGAAATAGAGGTGGATGTGGATGAGGAGGTCGAGTCGGTGATTGAGGTGGGTGTCAGGTCAGAGGACGAAAGTGAGGACTTTATGGTCGTAACAAAGCACTGCCAGCGCACACGGAGCGGTCGGGAGGTCAAAAAACCACGCAGAGAGTAAAATTCAAGCAATTCTCTATAGAACACCCGAGTGGCTTCATTTTTAATGGACAAAGTGGTTGGTTTCTGCGTGCATCAAATATTGGATTTTGTATGGGGCGATGATTTTTTGTGCTATGCTTTAAGTGGTGTGATTTTTTAAGTGGTGGGGGATGGTATCACATGGTCTCAATCCTTTGCTGTGCCCGCGCTGTCTGAGCCCTCATGGGTTGTGAGCGCGTGTTGGTCCCTATCAGGAATCCGGGGCAATCCCCAGAACTTCCATTCCAAGTCGAGATCAGATTCACGGCAAACTGCCTTCGGCTTCAACCATTGCGCATCTCTAACGGAGGCGTTTCCTCCTGTAGTGCTTAATTTCCTACAGCCGCCTCAGCCAGGATGTACGATGACTGATAATGCTGTGGCCGGCAAAGGTTGAGATGGCTGAAGTGCGGGTCTGTATGGTCCTCGGAAAGTTTGGCCGGCTCCCGGAACCTGCCTTCTGGGTCACCATGGACGTCTCGGTTGTAACTCATCTAGACCTGGGTACTCTGTCGGATCAAGTCGCATCAGAGGATGCGGGATTATAGGTTGCTCGTTGGATCAGTTCACTAAGCCATGGCCAGTATGTCTTGACGACCCAATCGCGAAGAATCTGCAAGAAAGTGACAATTTGGTAAATACCGACAATATCGCTCGTTGCGCCGATAATCATCTTGGACCAAATCACCTTGATTGTGTTAGTAATGTTTGTGCCCAGAGAAGGGGAGCAGAGTCTCTTACAGTCTCGTAGCCCTGTCTTGTGGCCGCGACAAAGTTCCAAGTATGACCTTGTATTATCAAGCCGGGTAAGAACCCAATGTCGTTGAGAGTCGGTGTATCGCCGTCTCTGGGCAGACAACGCCTTATAAGCCGATGCAGAAACTCCAGTTGTGCCTCAAGCCAAGTTGTTACTTGCAAAGCTGCGTCGTCTCCTCCTTCACCAGAACGCTTTGTTTCAATCGGAATGGCCAAGGGGTTTTTAAGCAAGGAAATCTCGCTCGTGACATTGATAGAGTAGAGGGGCAGCTGGCATCGCAGGTTGTCGATGTGGTCTACCATGTCAGGATTGGCGGCATCGTGTTGTGGATCGATATAAATACAATAATCGATCTTCTTGT
Source organism: Ilyonectria sp. MPI-CAGE-AT-0026 (assembly GCA_020744155.1). Taxonomy (NCBI): domain Eukaryota; kingdom Fungi; phylum Ascomycota; class Sordariomycetes; order Hypocreales; family Nectriaceae; genus Ilyonectria; species Ilyonectria sp. MPI-CAGE-AT-0026. The sequence goes on from JAGPNQ010000036.1 coordinate 103,973, forward strand.
CGGGGGCACTGGGAAGCTTATACTCCTTGATCAGCTGGGCAGTAGAGCAAGCCATGAACTTGACAAGCTGTTTATACGTTCGGCCGGGTTGTCGCCGGCGCAGAGCCAGAACCAGCACCTCATGGTGGACGTCGCTGCTCCACCCGCATTCGGCCTGATCCTTGGTTGCGCATTCGGCAGCCGACTCAAGGATGTACATGACGTCTTCCGGTGATGGCGTACAGCCGAGCGTGTCTCTCTCGGGCGAGAAGAAGCAGTCCATGTCGGCCATCAACGTCGCAAAGTCTGGATGCAGATTTGACCCGCGATTTTGGAGTAGGAAACTGCTCTTGTTCGATTCCCCAAGGATGTTGCGGCCTCGAAGAAGACTCAAAATGCGACCGCGCATGTCGAAAAGAGTGGGGGGCTGATGGGCCGTATCGGAAAACTCCCCTGACTTGATACGGCGCTCGAAGAGGCTCATCGCTGCCAGGTGTTTACGAGGAGATGAGCCAGCACTCTGGGTGGAATGATGCGACGCGCTATGTGACAAGCGTGCCGTTCGAGGAGGGCGAGGAGTTGGCTGTTCGGGCTCGTCGTCGTTGTCTTGATCGCCATTGTACGAGTTCGAATTCGAGTTTGAGTCGAGACTTGCCTCGCTCTCTGCTATCGATATCGATGCGGCAGAGCCTGGCGTGGGATGCCCTGTCTTTCTCTTTTTAGGAGCGGGCATCTCAGGCGTCGAGGGGCGGTTCGCCTCTGTTTCGTCTTCGGGCGGCGGTGTCGGATGAATTGGCTGGCGGAAGAGGTCAGGGCTGCGATTGCGATTGCGCTTGCGGCTTTTGCTGGAACGTGGTCGCGTGGGCGATAAAGAGTCAGTTGCATCGTCAGTTTCGACGTTCAAAAGCCAGTGAAGAATGTCCAGCGACATTGTTGCGGGAATGAAAGATCAAAGCATGGCTTCATGAGTGTTGGATGTGGAGGCTTTGCTTGTGAAAGTGGTGATGTTATCGAAAGCCTGTTGGCAAGGGTAACGAGAGTGGGGTAACCTTCATCACGTGCCTGGCTGAAACCAGGCCGGGGTGAAAGACAGACAGGAGACGATTAGATAAAGAGTAAAACCCGGGCCGAGTTGGCTTATTAAGAGAGTTTGATCGCAAATAATCAATGAACGAGTAAGATTCGAACCTCTATATGTACGTTATTGCCATCCGCGAGCCCTGAGGCGGCAAGGTACCATCTCTGATTCTTCCGAAAGCGTGGGGCCGTTTGCCGTTGAGGATTGCTATTTGGACAGGAGGAAAGTTCTATTTGCACAGGAACCCACATTTTCACCCCGCTCCCCCGCCGCCACGCCGCGCCCCTGAATTTTAGTGTAAGCGCATAGCACGAAGCAGAACCACCCAAAAGCGCAAGTTGTATCAAGCCTTCCTTTAACAGTTGCTCAATTAGACAAGCTGCCTGCACAAAGAGGTCTCAATTCGCTCAAACAATTTTGCTACCCGGGCCGGAATTTTTTTTTTTTGTGACAGAAATTCTGTCCGTGACCAGCGTTCACTGCCAACGGGTAGCTCTCTTAACAGGCTCTTATTTCCAGCACCCAACTAACCAGGTCAATCCAGCCCCTCTAGAATACCGGTAGGTCTGTGCAGGACGTCAAAACAAGATCTAGTTTTGAATTTAGCATAAGATCAGTTCCATTGCGCTCTAGAGGGCATCTATCTACATGTCTATTCCCTAACTACTATAGAAAGAAGAACCTCTTCGTCGCTGTCGCTATCAAGCAGCTCCCATTGACTCCTTCGCCTCCGCATGCTGGGTTGCGTCCTTCGTCCGCTGGCACGTACTCCTGTAGTTCTTCCAGTTCCTAGAACAGATGGCTGGCTGCGTGTCTGGCGCTGGGCTGAGGGATTGACCTGGCTACTAGCCTGGCTGTTAGCCTGTTGGCTTGCTTCTAGTGCAAGCCTGGCAAAGCGTCGATGTGTTCTGACTCCCTGGTGGTCGACCTCGCTTATGCCCTATCGCCAGACTGGTTGGCTTACTCGCTGGCGGGGTATTGGGCTGGGTACTAGCCCCTGCGATCCATGAGGCCGTGGAAAGCTTGTAAACGTCTGTGGATAAGATGCGAAGAGATTTCCGAGCGCTCTTCATCGCCGATACCGTAGTACTGGCCGATACTCGCGGTGCTACGAGCTGACTGTGGTCTATCCGTACGTAGCGGTGGGCTGAATCCGGCTTGTCGGCTCTGTCGCTGTCGTTTTCGAGGACGTGATTGATCGCTCCGGCTAGGCCTTCGGGTTCGGTGTCTTGAATTGCCCTCTGAGCTAGGAGGAGACTCGGATTGGGACATAATGAAGGTCTTTATCGTCAAGGGCTGGGAAACTGGCAATGGATAGCTATCTGATGGAGAGCTGGATCGCGTCGCGTCCGCCACTAAGGGATGATTATGGACAGCTAAACTCTGGGTACAAATTAGAGCTGTCGGCAGAACCAGATGTACTAACAAAAGAGGGTCCTATCCAATCAGATGTCATAAAAGTCATGCCCGTGTAAGAGTCATGCCCTTGTATCAAAAATGTCATGCCCGTATATCAATTCCCATATCCAAAGGCCATTGTCCTGGAATTTGGAAATAGAACTTTCGTCCTGTCCAAATAGCAATCCTCTTTGCATCCCCCAACTTAGGATGAAGTCATCGAATGGTCTGACTTGACGCTGATAACTGAGTGAATACAGGGAGTAAATACAGGGAGTAAATACAGGGAGTAAAGAACAGGGTTTGTGAATTGGGTGTACCCATAATACTGCGGCCATGCAACCACAGGAAGGAATAGTCTGTCGTCAAACAATGGTTGGCAGGGCTTAAGCCCCAGACCCGTGAGAGGACGGCCTTAAGGCGAATCCCCTCGTCATGGCATCGTCATCGATTCAAGATACTGCGTAGTGTGCGACAGGGAACCGATCCCGACAGCGACTCCGCGACCGCAGCGACAAATACGGACCACTTGCTCCATAAACTGGGTTGTGGGGAAGTAGACCGTAGCTGCCCTCCTCCGTCTCTCGCCTGGTTTGCCACTGAGAATCAGTCTCGGATGCGACCTGAGATAATGTGATATGGCGGTCCCAGTGTCGCAGCTGTGGTTACTGTCGTGAATGTGATATGTAGTAGGGTTTACCTGGTGGGGAAAGGATGGAGCCTCTCTACCATGCAATGCATATGATACATACAGCGTCAATATTACTTCGCATCAGCCATGCCATCAAGGAGCAAACTTGCCTGTCTAGTACTGCATTTACAAACCGAGTTGATGTCTCCTACTACGCGCGCCCCTGCCAGAAAGAGTATAGAGTGTAAAAAGTGTATTTGCAGACAGTGAAGAAGCAGTGGTAATCACATGCCATCTGATGCCTTTGAGGAACGAAAAGGTTCTTTCTTCCGCGCCCTCCTTCGTAAACTCGGGCCACCAAACGCTCCGTGCGAGCTGCCTTCGCCACTTGAACTTGACCACAATCGCCGCGCCACTGTTTTTGAGCCACCCAGCGCCACAGCAATCGCCAGCCCACTCAGTCGCTCGTATCAGTCCCTGTCTCCGGTTGTCCATTTCAATTTCAAAAGTTTTGTCCCACGCTAAAGACGCCATATCCCTTTATCCTTGTCAGTTACCTAAGGTACAAGGAGGGTAAGCTACTGTTCTCAAATCATCCGCTATGCCCCCTATTGCTTCAGGGGGTAATAGGTACTAGCTGCTAAGGATAGTGATTGATGGCGTTCTATAATCCTTGAGCTTCCAGGGCTTGTGTGAGGAGAGAAGTACTTAATGTACTTGGCCTTGCATTGATTGGTTGCCTTCATATCGTAACTTTTGAAATGGTCCTCCGTATATTGCTTTTTGATCCTATTCGGGCCAGCTCTAGCGACGTCAGCTGGACCTCTTTGCTCACAAGATGCCAGGCCGAACGCCGCGCCTTGGTATGCCATTCTTCAGGCAGGTATCACCGATCTGGACATCCTCCTGGTGGGTATCTCCATGCCACAGGCGGAGAGGTCTCGATCTTGAAGAGTCCCTGGCCACGCTTTGTGTCGCATATCACCACCATCGGGCGACGGAATATGAAACGCGGCCCGTATCTTGGGGTCGTGTATCCGGTTTCACATCCGGCTTGTTGCATCAAGGACTCCAGCCCTTACGACATGAGCTTAAGTAGCTGCGCCCGAAACACATGGCTGTTCAATTTCTTTTGCCTTTTGTTCTTCAGATAATTCTCATCAATTGACTGGTGCCATCAACGACCCCTATGGAGCCAATTGTCTGACACTTTGCGAAGTTGCCATCTCTGGAAAGCTTCTGCTCCGCTGACCCGAGCTACAGCTGTGCATTGACCCTTCCCTCGTGCCTCTGTTGCTCTCTCATGACCGGTTCCTTCGATGATAAACACGTTATTTCTTCCCTTCGACCCCTATATCGGTTAAGGAAGGTGCCTTTTCATTTAGCTAGTATTATTCCCTCCGGACAGACCAATCCGTGCCGTTCCCACTTACACCATGCGTCGAGCAGAACCGGTCAAGGTTCCGCTTTTTCCGCTTGAAGAGATCCGCCGAACGCTGGAAGATCGAGACCGACCTCGACGGGTCCCCGCAGCCACCCAACCACGAGACGAGGGGGGTAGAGAGCTGGTGGACGAGGCGACCATACAGGCTCTCCGCGAAGCCCCACAAGAGCCGGTCCGAGTCCCGCTTGATGAGATCCGCCGAACCATGTATGACCTGGACCGCCAGCATGCCGAAGAAAGGGCACACCGCGGAGAAGGAAATCGCCCGCGGAAAGCCTCAGAACCACAACCCCGAGGCGCGAAGGTCATATTACCTGCCAAGGAGGTTGCCCGTACGTTGAGCGACCTAGACCGCCAGCACGCCGAAGAAATGACTCGTCGGAGACGAGTAGCTCGGGCTCGGCCGCAGGAGGCCATGGAGTTGGAGTCAGAGTTCCGAAATGCGAACCTCAGAGTACCCCTCAAGGAGGTCACCCGCACGTTAGATGACCTGGAACGGCAGCATACCCAAGAAACAGCCCGTCGGAGACAAGGAGCTCTTCTGCAGACGGCCATGGAGCCACAACTCCGAGATGGGAAGCTCAGGGTACCCCCTGAGGAGATCGTCCGTATATCTGACAGTCTGGACCGCGAACACGCGGAACACGGAGCCAGTCGGCCCCGCCTGGCCCACCAGGCTCGCCGAGGCCGTCAGTGCCCCCAAGAGCCGGGTGCGACCGAACTTCTAGAACGACCAACCACCCCTGAGCCGACCTTCCCTCCACAGACGCCGCCTTCCCGCAAGCGCCGCAGCGCACAGCAAGGGCTTCTGACTCCACCACCCTCGGGGCAACGCCACCCCCGGAAAAGGCCCCGGCTGCTGCACGAGACCGTCCAACTCCAGCAGCGGTCCATCGACGCGATTCTACAACACCGGGAGTCCTGCTTTCGCGCGAAGAAGGACACATCGGTGGGAAGATCATGGTGCAAAGAAGTCCCCCTCGCCCTTCAAGTCGAGACTTCGAAGTCGTTCTATGAGGCCTTTACAGACGAGAGGACGTTACCCATTTCCCGCTGCACTTTTTGCTACAGAAAATGCCCCCCAGCCAAGATTACTACTATCCATTGGAGGACGTACTTGACCCCCGCGTTGCTGCAGGCTACGACGGCTCTTCAGAAATGCAAAAAGTGTCTCCCACAGGATGGTGACATGGGGGTCGATATCTGCCTCGAGTGCCGCGGCGTTTTCGAAAAAGGAAAGCTGCCGAAGGCATGTTCGGTCAACAACATGGACATCGGATGTGAGCATCGTTATCCTCGTGAACTCGATGGCCTCTCCCCTGTCGAGGAGAGGCTGATCGCTCTTCAGGCCCCTTTCGGCTATATCACGAAGTTCACTGTTGATAACAAAACGCCGTCTGGTGTCAGTTACCGGAAACACGTAAAGGGTCATATTGTTGTATTTCCAAACAACGTAGATGACCTAGTTGCCACGGTGCTCCCTCACCCGCTTCTTCAGACAATCGAGAACATCCACGTGTCTTGGAGCGGCGCCAACAGACCCAGCCCAGCGGAAGTGGGGACTCTTCTTCAGGTGCGCAAGTCTCGAGTAACGACCGCCCTTTCATGGCTACAGAGGAACAATCCCCTCTACAAGGACATAAAAATCGACCAGGATGAAATACAAAGCTGGCAGTACGCAGAGGGCTCGACAGTTCCCGCCGTTCTCATGGAGAGGATGCAGAGGGAGGAACCCTCGGCGGTGGAAAAGACGCACACGGACGCCATCGTCCCAAATACCGATCGCGGATTAGAGGAGAACCGTTTCACAAGCATTGAAGAACTCCTCACCTCGCTACGAGCAGACCCAAGCGACGCCGCCTCTATCTCAGTTGACAATGCGTCGATAGAACAGCCTCACCCACCGCCTGAGAATGACCATATGTCTGCTCCTTACCCAGAGAGTCCCGGCCGTGACGGTGATATCCTATACGAGACGTCAACGTCCGGCATGTTTCCTCTGGACGGGCCTGCCGCTTTCGCTGAGGTTGACAAGCTGTCCTTCCTAGCTGAGGCTATCCAGCCGAGTCAGGCTGGACACGGCAATGATGTTGAACCTTCCGCTATGACTGTCCACGCAGCAGGAGACCAACCGTTCATCCGAGTCGAGAGGGGTGCGGATTTCGCGGACACCCTGCATGAGGACTTCTTTCCACGGACCTTTCCGAAGCTTTTCCCGTGGGGGAGGGGCGGCCCTAAGGCACTGAGCGAGGCGGACGGCAATTTACACGACGCTTCGGAGCCAGCAAGACGCAGTGCAAATCACTCGCTCAATTATTGGGCCAAATACGTGTTGCGACGACATGGGGGTCGGTTTGCCACACATCCGGTCTTTTGTTTCTTGGTCTTCAACATTCTCCTACGATCCACGAACCGCCGTATCAGCATGGTCCGTATGGCAAGGGGCTCCTTCGACAGACTGGAACGGGTCTATGGAAGCCTGACGGCGGAGCGACTAAAAAGAGCCGAAGAAGAGATGCGGGAGACAAGGACCACGACGGATCCTGACATATCGTTCTTGCTTCGCGAATTGTCCATCTTTGGCCACGCACAGCCGCTCTCCAACGAAACTCGGCTTTTGATGCGGAGGAAGATACAAGCAGTGAACATCTGGACCGGTATGCCTGCCATTTGGATTACCATCAATCCCAACGATATTAACAACCCGGTCAAGATGTGGCTCTCCATCCACAGGCTCCACGAGTACAACGCGGCAAAGGAACTGTTAGCCGACCTTCGGGGAAGGTATGACAGACTTGCCCTCAGCACCATGGATCCGGTTAGCGCGGCCATCTTCTTCCACCGGGAAGTCTCTCTGTTCTTCGAGAAATACGTCAGGACGGGCCAAGAATCGGTTTTCGGCAAGATCAACCATTACTACGCAACAGTCGAGACGAATGACCGTGGCAGTCTACACTTGCATGGACTACTCTGGTTGGAGGGTAATATGCAGTTGCCTTCCCTGATTGATGATATGGCGAAACCCGAGGAGGAAGAATATCGTGCCCAAGTGGTTCGGTATCTAGACTCGGTATTTCACGAATGTTTAGATGAGGAAGCCGGAAAAGTTGTCAGAAAGGAGAGAAAGCCAATTGACCCGGTCGAGGAATTAATGCAAGACACCGAGGCTCTCGCAGCAGTCTTTGACAAGGAGTCTAACTACATTGCGTACTGTTGCCAGGTGCACTCGCACACCTACACCTGTATCAAGTACTCTCTAAAAGGACTCGTCGGAGGCGGTGCAGATAAGCAAAAGGGGACGGCTTGCCGGTTCAAAGCGCCTTGGAAGATCGTCGAGAACACTGGATTCACGGAGGACGGCCTGCTCAAGATCCGGCGGAACCACCCGCTCGTCAACCGGTATAACAAAGCAATGGCAGCCGGCCTCCGTCACAACCACGACATCTCGATGATCTTGACGAAAACCAAGGGACTCGCCATGGTATTCTACATCACGAACTACGCCACCAAATTGGACACGCCCATGTGGAAACGCCTTGTCTTCGCCGCTGATGTTCTTCGACAGCTTCGTGAATCTGCGTCGCTGAGGAATCCCGAACCGAATCTTGCTGAGCAGGATGCCCAGCGCCAGGCCGTAGTGAACGAGAGCCGTCAGTTTCTGATGAGGGCCGCCAATCGGATATTTTCCGAGAGACAGCTTTCGGCCGTGGAGGTCTGTTACTTCCTGCTTGGCTATCAAACGGACTTTACTAACGTGCCGCAATGGTCCTACATAAACTTGACCGCACTCTATTGGACTATTTTTCGGCGTTGGATACACCTCCGTCGCCAAGCCAGCACACAGACAACAGATGCCGAAGAGCCATCAGAAACGGTACAATTTCGGGAAAGTGGTCGGACTTTGTTGTACCTGGATGCATACGCCTACCGAGGTCAAGTTCTGAGAGACGTGTGCCTCTATGATTATATGTCTACGATTACCCTGGAGCGTCGCCGCGACCGAGATGAGGATGAAACCCACATAGCTCTGGAGGGACCTCCAGAGTGCTACGGATGGATCCAAAAGCTTCGCGAACCCCCGGAGTACGCGGTGCCGATCTTTCAGGGATTCATTAGCGACGACCACATGGATGAGCATCCGGTGTATTTCAAACGGTCCGCTCCCATTGCTGCCCCATTCACCCCCGAGCCATCTCTGACAATCTGTACAGCAACTCGGTTCTCCATCTGGCCTTGTTTGTGCCATGGGAAAACTTCCTCTCCAAGACGCGTGGTGATATCACAGGCATCTGGTCGAACTATGCAGCTATGCTCTGTCCTCGCCTGCGGTCCCATGTCTCAAACATCTCCCTCCTCAGAAAGTCGGCCGAGGATGCTCGTAAAGACGCAAAGCTCTGGGCCAGCCGGTCGGAAGGCGACGACACAGTGGATGTGGACTTTCCTCTAGATGAGGGCGATTTTAGCGACGAGCCCACCTCAGCAGAACCAACTATGGCAGAGCATCACCAAACCTACACAGCTCTCCTCCAGACTCTTCGAAATGCCGTGCGAGACTCTGACGCAACGAGGGATTCCCCAGTCCTTCAGAGCCTGATCCAGGATCTATGCTATGAGAACCCTGTCGAAGAGGATCGGCCTTTTGTCCAACGTCACGACAACTTTTACCAGCAAATTCGCCATAACCAGAATAGTCCATTATCCCAGTGTACTATTCCTTCTGCACAAGATCTTCAAGCTGCGGCAAAGGCCCAGGATATGCTGCATCTCCGGATGCTCAATGAGATGGAGGGTGGTGTCCAGGGTGGTACAACCTCCATTGGTAACGCCGATATCGACGATCTGCTTGTTCGGCAGTGTGACACAGAAGTTCCCATTCCGAGACAACTGGAAGATTCGACCGTACAAAATCCTCGAATGTTTGTTGACATAGGTCCCACCGGAGGGTTCGTGGAGCTGGGACTTCTTGCCGCCTCTAGCTATACGCTCAACGATCTGCAGAGCATGGCACTTCAACTTGTGTGCCAGTTCTTGGACAAGTATATTGCCAATCCTGACTCGGCTGGTCAACATCTTCAGTACGTCGGAGGTCCAGGCGGTACTGGGAAGTCCAGGATCGTCGATGCCTTGCGGGACATATTCACGGCTAGAGGTCAGCCACATCACCTCCAGATTACCGGTACATCAGGCAGTGCTGCTGCCCAGATCGGAGGCACGACACTCCACTCGGCCTTGGGACTAGACATCCACCGTTCTCACAACAAACAAAAGCCTCCGATGTTCTCGGAAGCAAAAAAATGGATGTGGAAGCAGAAACTGGCCCTCGTAGTCGACGAAGTGAGCATGCTCGGGGGAGCCACTCTATTCAACGCCAGCTGCCACCTCCAGGCCCTCCGTGACTGTGCCGATAAGCCATTTGGAGGCATCCCCGTTGTTCTCTTGATGGGTGATTTCTATCAGTTCGCCCCCGTGCTCGAGACAAGTCTCTTGGTGGACCGGATGGTGGATCTCGCTTACACGGCCTCCTTGGGACAAGCGACCATCGCTCACCACCGTGGCCACAGTCTGTGGCTGTTGTTCAAGACAGTTATCCTCCTTGAAGAGCAGGTCCGCGCGCGAGACGATCCTCAGCTAGGCGCCCTTCTGGACAGAGTACGGGCTGGAACCCAGACCGTGGAGGACCTTGACCTGCTCAACACCCAGCTCGTGGACCGCTCCCAAATCACCTTCAAGGATGGCTTGCGCGCCATAACACCACTTAACCGCAACAGATGGAACCTCAACACGGAAGCCGTGGTAGACTGGGCCCACTTTCACAGGAGACACATCTCGGTCTTCGTCTCGACCCACACCTGGCGCAGTCGAGCCTTATCACAGCAAGAGCTGGCCCAGACCATCGAACAAGGCGACAACTCCAACTGCAAGATCCCTGGAGTCTTCTTCTATGCCCAGGGGATGCCTGTAGTTGTCAACAAAAATACATACACCGGCTTGAAAGTTGTGAATGGGGCCGAGTTTACCGCTGCGGACGTCATTCCCGATCCGAAATCCCCGGGCTACCATCTTGCGGAGGACTTTACCATCCACTTTGGTCCGCCACTCGGCATATTGTTAGAGTCGCAAGAGACAAAGGATCTAGCCACCCCAACTCTCCCAACGGGTACTGTGCTCATCCGGCCCATCACACATACCCTCGACCCAGCCAACTCCCACTACAGGTTCCTGTCGGGGAAATGCTCACGGCGGGGATTGCCAGTTGTCCCGGCCTTTGTCCTTACTGACTATAAAGCTCAAGGCAAGACCTTTGAGGCTGTACTGTTGGAGCTGCGAGGAAACCGTATGACGAATGGTCAGCCTTCCAAATGCGACTTTACCAGCCTCTATGTACAACTGTCCAGATGCAGAACGCTACAAGGAATCAAGCTTCTTAGTCCCATACGGCCGCAGGATTTCATCGGGAATAAGCCAGACCAAGGCATAATTGATGCCATGCAGAGGTTGACGGATCTGGCAGCAGAAACGAGACGCTTATTTGAAAGTCAGCAAATCCTCGCGTAGGACAGCGCTAGATACAAATACAACTTATTCCGAACCCAGAAGGCCCTACATCTCATAAGGCGACCTCACCGCTCGCCAATCATCCGGATCATTCTCACCTCCAGTCCCCGGCCGGAACTCCTTCTGTTCTTCGCAATAGTCTTTCCACCACTCTTCAAACGCTTGTCTATTATACAAATGTGTCGGCGCGCCTTCTCCCTCCCCAAAGAGGTCGAGAATGTAGTCACAATACATCCACATACCCTCAAGATGCTGGGGTAGCAACGGCTTCTTATCCTTCCGTGCGACTACCACAGTGCCGATGTAGGAACGCCACTCCGAGGGCGCAAACCCGGAGTCATCGTCGATGTTGAGATACGTGATCATTTGGTTGTCGAGGTCGGCCCGGTTTTCAGACTGAGTGCCGACACAGTGAAAGACCAGCGGAACCTCGATGAGTCTCGGGACGGGGGGGATGTAATTAGAGAAGACGGGATGATCTACCTGGATCATTGTCACGGACCAAGGTGCGAATCTGATTCTCTCAACATCGCATCGGACGATGACAGCTTGGATGGATCTTGTGGATGGATCTTGGTGTACTACTTGTGACTGGCGCTGCTGGTGCGCCTGATTCTGGGGCTGCTGGAGTAGGAGCTTGGGGCGTGGGGACTAACGGAGGCGAAATTTCTGGTTCTGAATCCGTGTCCATTGTTATCCCATTTTTTCGAGTAATCAATAGTCATGGAGAATCACTCAATGCTACCTCTTGAGGAAGATTCAGACTGAATAAATTGGATGCCAAAGGTAAAGAAATAAGGCACGAAGCAGCGTTAAAACTACAATGCTGTCGAATGCGGGGTCGGAGTAGTAAGCCAGAGCCTGTGCGCGCAGACGCCACCAGCCCTTGTAAGCGCCTTACTTTAAGCGCCTTACTTCTCAAGCTCTCAACTCGTTCCGAAAAGGCATTGGCGGACCCCGTAGGGGACCGGTCTCCTGTTTCATGTTGTTGCAGGGATGTAAGGATGACGTCAAGCGGTTAAAGGTAACCCGTCCCGACGAAACAGCATCGGCAAGTGACAGCAGCCGGTTTGCCTGAGGAACGTTAGTTCCGAAGGTTCTTCCTTCCGCGTCTTCTCTGGCAACGCTCGGATCGCTTAGCGCCCTGTTCGAGCTGCGCCACAATCGAAGAGCCACGCTCCGTTTACCACGCCCGCTCCGGCCCGGACCCTTGCTTTCTTCTGCGGCGGAGGGAGGGTCAGTTCCCGGAGCTCCGCCACCGTCCGTACATCCACGGAGAATTCGCTTCGAAGAAATGGTTGAAATGGTTGCGATGGGTCGTCAGTGGCACGGGGAGACCGTCCAACCCGGTATCTCAGTAGTTTTTCTTTTCTACAAGTGGCGGTCGGTCGATTCCGTGGCTCATATCCACTTGCTACCATGCCCCGGCAAGAACCAGTCAGAGTCCCAACTGATGAGATCCGCCGTACATTGGAAGATCTGGATCGACGACGCACCCAGAACAGTGCCCGAGGGAGGCAGGGGAATTCTCAATCGACTGTTCCGAATTGCTCGACCTCTCAGAAAGCCGCCCAGCGCCGGCAAGAGCTGATCAGAGTCCCTCATGATGAGATCCTCCGCATGTTACATCACCTGGACCGCCAGCACGCCGAAGACCGAGCCCGTCAAAGGGCCGGAGGAACCGACCGGATACATCGGCCAACCACTCCTTCACCAAAGCGCCCTAGGGAACAGGAAGCGCTTCCAACTCCGCCGCCCACGCAACCGAGCCGGCCTCCGAAGAGGCCACGGTCAATGGGGGAAACGCTTCCCACTCCGCCGGGCACGCAACCCAACCGCTCCCCAAAGAGGCCGCGGCCGATGCAGGAAACCGTCCAACTCCAGCAGGAGTCCATCAATTCTATTCTGCAATATCGCGAATCCTGCTTTCGCGACAAGCAGGAGGCATCAGCAACAAGATCATGGTGCAAAGAGGTCCTACTCGCCCTTCAGGTAGAGGCTTCCAAGTCGTTCTACCAGGCATTTACAGATGAGAAGACGTTGCCAATTTCCCATTGCGTCTTCTGCTACAGAAAGCATGCGCCTTGCGAACTTACCACCATCCAGTGGAAGAGGCAGTTGACGCTCTCCTTGCTGCAGGCCACGAGGACTCTTCGGCAGTGCAGGAAGTGCCTCCCACTGGACGACGACGCTGGAGTTCACGTGTGCCGCGAGTGCCGCGCCGGCTTGGAAGGTGGAAAGCTGCCTAAAGCCTGCTCGGTCAACAACATGGACATCGGATGTGAGCATCGGTACCCTGAAGAACTTGATGGCCTCTCTCCTGTTGAAGAGAGGCTGATTGCTCTCCAGGCGCCTTTCGGCTACATCACAAAGTTCACCGTTGATAACAAGACCCCGTCGGGCCTCAGTTACCGGAAGCACGTGAAGGGCCATATTGTGGTCTTTCCGAACAAGGTGGAGGACCTCGTTGCTACGGTTCTCCCCCACCCTCTTCTGGAGACCGTCGAGAACATCCACGTCTCTTGGAGCGGCTCGAGCAAACCTAGCCCTGCAGACGTTGGGCATCTTCTTCAGGTGCGCAAGTCCCGTGTAAGGGCTGCCTTGTCGTGGCTCCAAAAAAACAACCCACTTTACGAGCACATCAGAATCAACTACAGTGAGATAGACGATTGGCGGTACGCGGAGGGCTCTAGTGTTCCTACCCTCATCATGGACGTGATGCAGAGGGAGGAACCGTCGGTTGTTGAGAAGACCCAGACGGACCATATCGTCCCAGATACCGATCGAGGGTTGGAGGAGAACCGGTTCGTGAGTATTGAAGAACTCCTCCCCTCGGCACAAACCGGCTCCAGCGACAACCCCGGCCCTCCGGACGGCACTCTGTCGATCGAACAGCACCATCCCTCGCCTCCGGATGATGCCGACGGCGACGGTGAAGTCGTTTACGAGACGTCATCCTCCGGCATGTTTCCTCTTGACGGGCCAACCGCTTTCGAGGAGGCTGATAAGCTGTCCTTCTTAGCCGACGCTCTCCAGACAAGTCAGAGCCGAGATGCGGACGACGCTGAGCCATGCACCATGCGCCTTCAGACAACAGGCGAACAGCCATTCATCAGAGTGGAGCGTGGTGCCGACTTCGCAGATACCCTGCACGAGGACTTCTTCCCGCGGACCTTCCCAAAGCTTTTCCCGTGGGGGAGAGGTGGCCCAAAGGCACTGGGGGAGGCGAATTCCAATCAACAAGATGCTTCAGTGCCTGCCCGACGCCATTCCAATCATTCGCTTAACTACTGGGCCAAGTATGTTCTGCAACGACACGGAGGCCGGTTTGCCACCCATCCTATCTTCTGTTTCTTGGTTTTCAACATCCTTCTCCGATCCTCCAACCGCCGTATCAGCATGGTCCGCATGACAAAGGGCTCCTTTCAGGAACTTGAACGGGTGTATGGGAGCTTGACGATGGACCGCCTAAAAGCCGCCGAGAATGAGATGCGAGAGACAAAGAAGACGACTGACCCCGACGTATCGTTCCTGCTCCGGGAGCTATCCATCTTTGGCCACGCACAGCCGCTCTCTAACGAAAGTCGACTGCTGATGCGGAGGAAGATACAAGCACTTGACATTTGGACCGGTATGCCTGCGATTTGGATTACCATCAACCCCAATGACATCAACAACCCGGTGAAGATGTGGCTCTCCATCCACAGGCTCCACGAGTATGACACGGCAAAGGAACTTTTAGCCGATCTTCGGGGGAGGTATGACAGGATCGCCCTTAGCACCATGGATCCGGTCAGCTCCGCCATCTTCTTCCACCGAGAAGTCTCTTTGTTCTTCGAAAAATACGTCAGGACAGGCCAAGAATCGGTTTTCGGGAAGATCAGTCACTATTATGCAACGGTGGAAACGAACGAACGAGGCAGTCTGCATCTACATGGACTACTCTGGTTGGCCGGCAACATGCAATTGCCGTCCCTGATCGACGACATGGCCGATCCTGCTGAAGAAGAATACCGTGCCCAAGTGACTCGGTATGTAGACTCGGTCTTTCATGAATGTTTAGACGAGAACGCCGGGAATGCCGTCCGACAGGAGAGGAAGCCGATCCACCCCGACGAAGGAATGATGAACAGCACCGAAGCGCTCACTGCGGCCTTCGAAAACGAGTCCAACTACATTGCGTACTGTTGCCAGGTTCACTCGCACACTTATACCTGCCTCAAGTATTCTCTGAAGGGACTCGCCGAACAGAGTGCGGACAGGAACAGACGGACCGCGTGTCGGTTCAAGGCGCCCTGGAAGATCGTCGAAAAGACAGGATTTACAAAGGATGGCCTGCTCAATATCCGTCGGAACCACTCGCTAGTCAATCGATATAACAAAGCAATGGCGATCGGCCTCCGCCACAACCACGACATCTCGATGATCTTGACGAGGACCAAGGGCCTGGCCATGGTGTTTTACATCACGAACTACGCCACTAAACTGGATACACCAATGTGGAAACGTATCGTCCTAGCAGCCGAGGTCTTCCGACAGCTCTCTGAATCTGCTGAGCGGAGGCGTCAGGTGTCGGACCCCGCCGAGCGTGACGCCCGCCCCGCCCTGCTGAATGAGAGTCGCCAGTTTCTGATGAGGGCAGCAAATCGAATCTTTTCCGAGCGACAGCTCTCGGCTGTAGAGGTGTGTTACCATCTGCTGGGCTATCACACGGACTTTACCAACGTGCCGAACTGGTCCTTCCTAAACCTGACCGCACTGTATTGGGCCATCTTCCGGCGCTGGATGCATCTTCGTCGTCAGGCTGGCGTAGAAACAGATCTAGAGGAGCCTCCTGAGGCGGTGCAGCTTAGGGAAGGCGGCCGTACCTTGTTGTACTTGGACGCTTATGCCTGCAGAGGTCAAGTTCTGAGATCTCTGTGCCTCTATGACTATATGTCGATGATTAACTTGGTGCGTCGCAGCGACCGAGATGAGGATGAAACCCACATCTCTCTTGAGGGATCCTCTCCTGAATGCCACGGCTGGCTGCAAGAACTTCGGCGACCTCACGAATACGCCGTGCCCATCTTTCAAGGATACATCAGCAACGACCACGAGGACGAGCACCCCGTGTATTTCAAACGGTACGCTCTCCAGACTCCATGCTACCGACTCCGAGCCCGGTTCTGACGCTTCTGCCTAGCAACTCTGTCCTCCATTTGGCCTTGTTCGTACCTTGGGAAGACTTCCTTTCCGAGACACGCGGCGATATCACCCATATATGGTCAAACTATGAAGCTTCTGTCTGCGGCCGGCTGCGTTTCCACGTCGCGAACATCTCCCTCCTCAGCAAATCAGCCGAAGACGCGCGCAAAGACGCAAAGCTCTGGGCCAGCCGCTCGGAGGGCGACGATACGGTTGACGTAGAGTTCCCTCTTGATGAAGGCGACTCTAGTCAGTGTAGTGAAGAGTCTGCAACAACGGCTAAACATCACCAAAACTATACAGCTCTCCTCCGGGCTCTGCACAATGCCGTGCGAGACTCCGACGCTACGAGGGACTCCCCAGTATTGCGGAGCCTGATCCGGGACCTGTGCCAAGAGAACCCGGCTGAAGAGGGTCGGCCTTTTGTCCCACGTCAAGAAGGTTTTTATCAGCAAATTCGCCGTAACCAGGATAGCTCCTTATACCAGCATCCGACTCTCTCTGGGGAGGATATTCGGGCCGCGGCAAAGGCCCAGGACATGCTGCATCTCCGAATGCTCGATGAGATGGAGAGCGGTCTCCAATGTGGCACAACTTCCACGGGTAACGCCGACATCGACGATCTGCTTGTTCGGCATTGTGACACGGAGATTCCCATTCCGAGGCAAGATGAAGACCCAGTCGTACAAGGTCCTCGAATGTTTGTCGACGTAGGCCCAACCAAAAGCTTCGTGGAACTGGGGCATCTTGCCGCCTCCAGCTATACGCTCAACTATCTGCAAAGTATGGCTCTTCAGCTGGTGTGCAGCTTCTTGGACAAGTACGCTGCCAACCCTGACTCCGCTGGTCAACATCTTCAGTACATTGGAGGACCAGGCGGTACTGGAAAATCCAGGATCGTCGATGCCTTGCGCTACGTATTCGCGGCCAGAGGTCAGCCACATCATCTTCAGATTACCGGCACGTCAGGCAGTGCGGCAGCCCAGATCGGCGGGACGACACTCCATTCGGCCTGCGGACTGGATACTCATCGCTCTCACAATGCACGGCCTCCAACATTCCCGGAAGCTAAAAAATGGACGTGGAAGCAGAACCTAGCCCTCGTGATCGACGAAGTGAGCATGCTCGGGGGAGCCACTCTGTTCAACGCCAGCTGCCGCCTCCAGTCGCTCCGCGACTGCCCAGATAAGCCATTTGGCGGGATTCCCGTGGTTCTTTTGATGGGTGATTTCTATCAGTTCCCCCCAGTGCTAGAAACAAGCCTCCTGGTGAACCGAATCGTGGATTCGGCTTTCGCCGCCTCCCTTGGACAAGCGACCATTTCTCACCACCGTGGCTACAGTCTGTGGCTGATGTTCAAGACAGTCGTTCTTCTCGAAGAACAAGTCCGCGCACGAGACGATCCTCAGCTAGGCGCTCTTTTAGACAGAGTACGGGCGGGGACTCAGACGCAGCAAGACCTGGACCTGCTCAATACGAAGCTGGTGGACCGCTCCCAAATCACCTTCAAAGATGGTTTGCGCGCAATAACACCGCTCAACCGCAACCGATGGAGCCTCAACATGGAAGCCGTGGTAGATTGGGCCCGGTTTAACAAGAGACATATCTCTGTCTTCGTCTCCACCCACACCTGGCGGTGTGGAACCCTGTCTCAGAACGAGATCGCCCAGACTATCGAACAAGGAGACGATTCTAACTGCAAGGTACCTGGTGTCTTCTTCTATGCTCAGGGGATGCCTGTAGTTGTCAACAAGAATATATATACCGGCTTGAAGATTGTGAATGGGGCTGAGTTTACCGCTGCGGACGTCATCCCCGATCCGAAATCCCCAGGCTACCATCTCGCGGACGACGTCACCATCCACTTTGGCCCGCCACTGGGCATATTATTGCAGTCGCGAGAGACAAAGGATTTAGCCGTCCCGTCCCTCCCAACGGGGACAGTGCTCATCCGGCCTGACTCACACACCCTCAATCCAGCCAGCTCCCACTTCAGGTTCCTATCGGGGAAATGCACTCGCCGGGGATTGCCGGTTGTCCCGGCCTTTGTCCTTACTGACTATAAAGCCCAAAGCAAGACGTTTGTGGAAGTGCTCTTGGAGCTGCGAGGAAATCGTATGACCAATGGTCAGCCTTCGAAATGCGACTTTACCAGCCTCTATGTACAACTATCCAGGTGCAGAACACTACAAGGCATCAAGCTTCTTAGTCCCGTACGACACCAAGATTTCATCGGGAATAAGCTGGACCAGAGCATAGTTGATGGCATGCAGAGGTTGACAGATCTAGCAGCAGAAACGAGACGGATATTTGAAAGGCAGCAAAGCCATGCGTAGGACAGCGTGAGATACCATCCAAAAGATCGCCTGACGGCGAGACACAACGTTTCTGTTATTCAGGACACACGCCTAGGGCGAATTAAGGACCCTACATCTCATAAGGCGACCTCACCGCCCGCCAATCATCCGGATCCTTCTCGCCTCCATTCCCCGGCCGGAACTCCTTCTGTTCCTCACAATATTCTTTCCACCACTCTTCGAAGGCCTGTCTATTGTACAGACTTCTCGGCGCGCCTTCTCCCTCTCCGAAGAGGTCCAGAATGCGGTCACAGTACATCCACACGCCCTCGAGATGGTGCGGCAGCAACGGCTTCATGTCCTTGCGCGCGACCACGACGGTGCCGACATATGACCGCCACTCCGGGGGCGCAAACCCGGACTCGGCGTGGATATTGAGATACGTGGCGATCTGGTTGTCGAGGTCGGCCCGGTTTGCCGACTGAGTGCCTACGCGGTAGAGGGCCAGCGGGACCTCGATAAGTCCTGGGACAGGAGGCACGGGCTGCAAGAAGATGGGATGATTTGCCTGGATCGTCGTGGTGGACCAAGGCGCGAATTTCAGTCTCTCAACGTCGCACCGGACGATGACGGCTTGGATGGACCCCGACGCGCTGTGTGTTGCCGTCGATGCCGGTGCAGCCGACTGGGGGGTGGCTGGCGCAGGTGCTGGGTTTGCTTCGACCGGAGGCACCTGCTGAGTGGGGGTTTGTGGCTCAGAATCGGTGTCTATGTTGTCCCATTTGGAGTAATCGATTGGCGCCATGGAGAGTGGCTCAGTACTACGACCTAAGGAAGATCAGGCGGTCAAAGAAATAAAGATAAGGATAAGTTATCATTAATATAAATTTGCTATTTCGGAAGCTTTCGGTTTTGGTAGGAGAATTGATGAGTCAAAGTTCTTAAAGTTCCCATGGTATCGAATCTACGTCACACGGCAGATAAGGTTCTGGGCTGTAAGCCACAGTAATGCGAAACGAAAACCTTCGTCCTTTACTCACCTCCCAAAGACCACCTAAGGCCGTATACCCTCGGTCAATACATATACCGAGCCGTCATCGAAGAGCTGTAGGGAAATCAGAGGATCCGAGGGACGTTCCGAAAGGCATTGGCGGTCCCGCAGGGACCGGTCTCCTGTTGCCCTGGAAAGACGTCAGTCATGGACGCAGCTACCGTAAGCTTTGCCTGAGGAACGTAGAGACGAAGGTTCTTCCTTCCGCTTCCTCTTCCTCTTCCCTCTCCAACGCCCGGGCCACTTAGCGCCCTGATCGCCCTTCGCCACATTCAACTTCACGTCCAGCCACTTACTAGCCTCACCTTGGGGGGCCTTGGGGGGTTGTGGTGGTGGTGGTTTTCCAAAGGTGGGGCGCCCGGCTCGGCCCTCGTTTTTGGGCCCGGCTCGGCTGTGGGGAGGGTCCGTTTTTCTACGGCGAGGGTCCGTTTTTTCCATCTTCGAGTGGCGCTCGACTGTTTCTTTTTCTGCGAGTCCTGGCCCATCGTCCATGCTCCGATATGGTTCTATTCTATACTCGGCCACTGGCTCTCTTCCTGGCTCTCTTGCATTCAACTTCGAGCAATGGAGCATTAGATAGATTGCTTCTTCTCTTCCCTCCTCACAACACCCGTCTGACATCCTCACCACACCCGTCTGACATCCTCACCACACCCGTCTGACATACACTTGTTGCCATGGCCCGGCAGGATCCAGTCAGAGTCCCAATTGATGAGATCCGCCGTACATTGGAAGATCTTGATCGCAAACACACTCAGAACAGGGCCGCGCCAGTCAGAGTCCCTGCTGGTGAAATCCGCCGTACATTAGAAGATCTGGGTCACCAACTCACTCAAAACAGGGCCCGAGGGAGGCAGGGTACTGCTCAGCCGACTGCTCCAAGCTCCCCGACACCTCAGAGCGCTGTCCGGCGCCGGCAAGAGCCGGTCAGGGTGCCTCATGAGGAGATCCTCCGCATGTTGGATCATCTGGACCGCCAGCGCGCCGAGGACCGAGCCCGTCAAAGGGCCGGAGAGACCGAACAGATAGAGCGGCCGACCACTCCCAACAGGTTGCACCGCCCTCCACAGACCTTTCCTTCGTCAAAGCGCAACAGGGAACAGGAAGCGCTTCCAGCTCCGTCGCCTACGCAACTAAACCGCTCCCCGAAGAGGAGGCGGCGGTCGATGGAGGAAACGCCTCCAACTCCGCCGAACACGCAACCAAACCATGCCCCGAAACCAAACCGCTCCCCGAAGAGGAGGCGGCGGTCGATGGAGGAAACGCTTCCAACTCCGCCGAACACGCAACCAAACCGCGCCCCGACGAGGCCGCCGCCGATGCCGGAAACCGTCCAACTCCAGCGGGAGTCAATCAATTCTATTCTACAATACCGTGAATCCTGCTTTCGCGACAAGGAGGAGGCATCCGCAACAAGATCCTGGTGGAAGGAGGTCCCACTGGCCCTTCAGGTCGACGCTGCCAAGTCCTTCTATCAGGCGTTTACGGATGAAAAGACGTTGCCAATTTCGCATTGCGTCTTTTGCTACAGAAAGCATGCGCCCTGCGAACTCACTACCATCCAGTGGAAGAGGCAGTTGACGCCATCCCTGCTGCAGGCAACGAGGACTCTTCAGCAATGCAGGAAGTGCCTTCCACTGGACGACAGGGATGGGGTTCAGGTGTGCCGCGAGTGCCGCACCGGCTTGGAAAATGGAAAGCTTCCGAAGGTCTGCTCGGTCAACAATATGGACATCGGATGCGAGCATCGGTACCCTGAAGAGCTCGATGGCCTCTCTCCTGTTGAAGAGAGGCTGATTGCTCTCCAGGCCTCTTTCGGCTACATCACAAAGTTCACCATGGATAACAAGACCCCGTCGGGACTTAGTTACCGGAAGCACGTGAAGGGCCATATTGTTGTGTTCCCAAACAAGGTGGAGGACCTCATTGCTGCGGTTCTCCCCCACCCCCTTCTGGAGACTATCGAGAACATCCACGTCTCTTGGAGCGGCTCCAGCAAACCTGGCCCTGCAGACGTTGGGCATCTTCTTCAGGTGCGCAAGTCTCGCGTACGGAGTGCCTTGTCATGGCTCCAAAGGAACAACCCGCTTTACAAGCACGTCACGATCAACCACGGCGAGATAGATGGCTGGCAGTATGCAGATGGCTCCAATGTCCCAATTCTCATCATGGATAGCATGCAGAGGGAGGAGCCGTCTGCTGCTGAGAAGACGCAGACGGACCACATAGTCCCGGATACCGATCGAGGTTTGGAAGAGAACCGCTCCACAAGTATTGAAGAACTGCTTAATTCGGTACACGGCGACTCCACTGACGATCCCTGCCCTACGGAAGACACTGCGTCGACGGAGCAGCACCGGTCCCGCCGTGGTGGACCCGGCATTTCAGGCTCTTCCCCGGAGCCTTCCGATGGCAGCGGCGATGCTGTCTATGAGACGTCGTCATCCGGCATGTTTCCTCTTGATGGACCGGCTGCTTTTGAAGAGGTGGACAAGCTGTCCTTTCTAGCGGGCGTCATGCCGAGTCAGAGTCGACGTGGCGAAGATTCTGAGCCATGCGCTATGCAAGTCCAGACGACGGAAGAACAGCCGTTCATCCGGGTGGAGCGTGGCGCGGACTTTGCGGATAGTCTACACGAGGACTTCTTCCCGCGGACGTTTCCGAAGCTTTTCCCATGGGGGGAGGGGGGCCCAAAGGCGATGCGCGGGTCGAACGGCGATCTACAACACGCTTCTGAGCCTCTGGAGCACCATTCAAACCACTCGCTCAATTACTGGGCCAGATACGTCCTGCAGCGGCACGGGGGCCGATTTGCCACCCATCCCATCTTTTGTTTCTTGGTCTTCAACATCCTCCTCCGGTCCTCCAACCGCCGCATCAGCATGGTCCGTATGACCAAGGGTTCTTTTGCCAGAGTTGAGCGGGTTTATGGAAGCCTGACAGCGGACCGCCTGAAAAGAGCCGAGGACGAGATGCGCGAGACGAGGGCGACGACTGACGCCGACATATCGTTCCTGCTCCGGGAGCTGTCCATCTTTGGCCACGCACAGCCGCTCTCGAACGAAAGCCGACTGCTCATGCGGAGGAAGATACAAGCACTTGACATTTGGACCGGCACGCCCGTGATTTGGTTTACCATCAGTCCCAATGACATCAACAACCCGGTGAAGATGAGGCTTTCCATCCACAGGCTCCATGATTACGACACCGCAAGGAGCCTATTAGCCGATCTTCGGGGGAGGTACGACAGAATCGCCCTCAGTACCATGGATCCGGTCAGCTCCGCCATCTTCTTCCACAGAGAAGTCTCTCTGTTCTTCGAAAGATACGTCAGAACAGGCCAAGAATCGGCTTTTGGCAAGATCAGCCATTACTATGCAACGGTGGAGACGAACGACCGAGGCAGCCTGCACTTGCATGGACTCCTCTGGTTGCACGGCAACATGCAGTTGCCGTCCCTGATTGACGACCTGGCCGACCCTGCAGAAGAAGAATACCGTGCCCAAGTGACTCGGTACGTGGACTCGGTCTTTCATGAGTGCTTAAACGAGAATGCTGGAAAGGTTGTCCGACAGGAGAGGAAGCCAATCCACCCGGTTGAGGAGATGATGAACAGCACCGAGGCTCTATCTGCGGCCTTCGACGATGAGTCCAACTTCATTGCGTACTGTTGCCAGGTTCATTCCCACACCTTCACCTGTCTCAAGTATTCTCTGAAGGGACTCGCCGAACAGGGTGCGGACAAGTACAGACGGACAGCTTGTCGGTTCAAAGCGCCTTGGAAGATCGTCGAAGCAACAGGATTCTCGGAGGAGGGCCTCCTCAAGGTCCGCCGAAACCACCCACTGGTTAACCGGTATAACAGAGCAATGGCGATCGGCCTCCGCCACAACCACGACATCTCGATGATCTTGACTCGGACCAAGGGCCTCGCCATGGTGTTTTACATCACGAACTACGCAACCAAACTGGATACGCCAATGTGGAAACGCATCGTCCTCGCCGCCGAAGTCCTTGGACAGCTTCGTGAATCTGACGTGCCGAGTCGTCAGGTGTCGGATTCTGCCGAGCGTGACGCCCAGCGGCCGGCCGTGCTGAACAAGAGCCGTCAGTTTCTGATGAGGGCTGCAAACCGAATCTTTTCCGAGAGACAGCTCTCGTCCGTGGAGGTCTGCTACCACCTGCTCGACTATCAGACGGACTTTACCAACGTGCCGCACTGGTCCTTCTTGAACCTGACCGCACTGTATTGGGCCATCTTCCGCCGATGGGCGCACCTTCGCCGTCAGGCCGGCGTAGAGACAGACGCGGAGGAGCCTCCTGGGACGGTACACTTTAGGGAAGGCGGCCGGACCCTGTTATACCTGGACGCTTACGCCTACAGAGGTCGGGTTCTGAAACATCTGTGCCTCTATGACTACATGTCTATGATTCAACTGGTGCGTTCCCGTAACCAGGATGAGGGCGAAATCCACGTATCTCTTGAGGGGCGCTCTCCGGAATGCCACAACTGGGTACAAAAGCTTCGGCCGCCTCCTGACTACGCCGTGCCTATCTTTCAAGGGTCCATCAGCGACGATCACAACGACGAGCACCCGGTATATTTCAGACGGTACGCTCCAAAGTCCGAGCTGCCGACTCCGAGCCAACTCTGACCTTCTTCATAGCAACTACGTTCTCCATTTGGCCTTGTTCGTGCCTTGGGAAGACTTCCTTCCAAAGATGCACGGTGATATCACCGACGTATGGTCGGACTACGAAGCGGCCCTCTCTCCCCGCCTGCGTTTCCACGTCTCTAACATCTCCCTTCTCAGAAAATCAGCCGAAGATGCGCGCAAAGACGCAAAACTCTGGGCCAGCCGGTCGGAAGGTGATGACACGGTTGATGTGGAGCCCCCCCTGGATGAGGACGACGACGGAGAAGATGTAGCAACAATAGCTGAGCATCACCAAAACTACACAGCTCTCCTCCAGACTCTTCAAAATGCCATACGGAATTCCGACGCTACGAGAGACTCCCCACTCCTATGGAGCCTGGTGCGGGACCTGTGCGAGGAGAACCCTGCTGAAGAGGGTAGGTCGTTTGTCCAACGCCACGAGGGCTTTTACCAGCAAATTCGCCGTAACCAAGACAGTGCCTTACGCCAATATCCGAGTCTATCCGGACAGGATCTTCAAGCCGTGGCAAAGGCCCAGGACATGCTGCATCTCCGAATGCTGGATGAGATTGAGGGTGGTTCCCAAGGCGCTGTGCACTCCGCGGGTAACGCCGACGTAGACGATGTCCTGGCTCGGCATTGCGATGCAGAGATTCCCTTTCCGGCTCAAGGTCAAGATTCGGCCATGGACATGCCTCGAATCCTTGTCGACGTCAGTTCTGCAACAGGCTTCGTCGAGTTGGGACGTCTTGCCGCCTCGGCCTATACGCTCAACTATCTGCAGAGCATGGCTCTCCAACTCGTGTGCAGCTTCTTGGACAAGTGCACTGCCGATCCGGAGTCGGCCGGTCAACATCTCCAGTATACAGGTGGGCCCGGCGGTACGGGAAAGTCGAGGATTGTCGATGCCCTGAAGGACGTGTTCGCGGCGAGAGGTCAATCACACCTTCTTCAGATCACCGGTACATCAGGCAGCGCGGCGGCCCAGATCGGCGGGACGACGATCCATTCGGCCTGCGCCCTGGATGCCCGACGCTCTTCCAGGAAGCAACCTTTGTCATTCCCAGAAGCCAAGAAATGGACCTGGAAGCAGAAGCTCGTCCTCGTGATCGACGAGATCAGTATGCTTGGCGGAGCCACCCTGTACGACGTCAGCCGCCACCTCCAGTCTCTCCGCGATTGTCCCGATAAGCTATTTGGCGGTATTCCTGTCGTCCTTCTGATGGGCGATTTCCATCAGTTCACCCCGGTGCATGAGACGAGCCTCCTCGTGAGCAAAACGATGGATCCCGCCCTCGCCCCCGTCAGCCAAGGGACCATTTCTCACCACCAGGGCTCTACTCTTTGGCACAGGTTCAAAACTGTTGTCCTTCTTGAAGAACAAGTCCGCACACGAGATGATCCACAGCTGGGCGCTCTTCTCGACAGAGTACGTGCCGGGCTCCAAACGGAGCAAGACCTCCACCTGCTCAACACTAAGCTGGTTGACCGCTCCCGAATCGCTTTCCACACCGGCTTACGCGCCATAACGCCGCTGAACCGCAACCGCTGGAGCCTCAACATGGAAGCCGTCGTAGACTGGGCGCGTTTTAACAAGAGGCATATCTCCATCTTCATCTCGACCCACACTTGGCGGAGGGGCACGCTATCCCAAGACGAGATCGCCCAGACCATTGAACAAGGAGACGATTCCAACTGCAATGTCCCTGGCATCTTTTTCTATGCCCAAGGGATGCCCGTAGTTGTGAACAAGAACATCTATACGGGGTTGAAGATTGTGAATGGAGCGGAATTTACAGCTGCAGACGTTATTCCCGATCACAAATATCCAGGATACCATCTTGCGGACGACGTCACCATCCACTTCGGCCCTCCACTCGGCATACTCTTGCAGTCGAGAGATACCAAAGGCTTGGCCATCCCGACCCTCCCTGCGGGAGCAGTACTCGTCCGACCGATCTCACAGACCCTCGACCCGGCCAGCCCGCGCTTCAAGTTCTTGTCAGCTAAATGCACTCGGCGCGGATTGCCCGTTGTTCCGGCATTTGCCCTTACGGACTATAAAGCCCAAGGCAAAACGTTCGTAGAAGTGCTCTTGGAGCTGCGGGGAAATCGTATGACCAATGGAGAACCTTCTAAATTCGATTTTACTAGTCTCTATGTACAGCTGTCTAGGTGCACAACGCTTCGAGGCATCAAGCTTCTCAGTCCTGTACGACACCAGGATTTCATCGGTAACAAGCCGGATCAGGCCATAGTTGATGGCATGCAGAGACTCAGGAACCTAGCCGTAGAAACTCGACGGATATATGAGGGCCGGGGCCGCGATACCTAGGAATAGCATGCGAGATCATTCTGAAGATAGTTTAACCTTTTACCTCATCCTGAAGTCTGAATTCACTCCAA
Source organism: Ilyonectria sp. MPI-CAGE-AT-0026 (assembly GCA_020744155.1). Lineage (NCBI taxonomy): Eukaryota > Fungi > Ascomycota > Sordariomycetes > Hypocreales > Nectriaceae > Ilyonectria > Ilyonectria sp. MPI-CAGE-AT-0026. Next base: position 130,657 of record JAGPNQ010000036.1, read on the forward strand.
CGCTGCCGACCTTGTAGTATCCAGAACCGACTCTCCTTGGCCCATGCCGGGCCTGTGACTTGAAGCTCCAACCCGGCGCATTTTGAACGCTACTTAAGGGCGCGACGCAACAACTAGTCATAAGGGTTTTGTGATCCAAAACGCACGCCGAACCCCATATTAGGAGACTTAGATCTCATACGGCGATCTTACCGCCTGCCAATCATCCGGGTCCTCCTCGCCTCCCTTCCCGGGCCGAAACTCCTTCTGTTCCTCGCAATAACCTCCCCACCACTTTTCAAAGGCCTGCCGATTGTACAGCCATCTCGGGGCACCTTCTCCCTCGCCGAAGAGGTCCAGAATGTGGTCGCAGTACATCCACACGCCCTCAAGATGCTGCGGCAGTAACGGCTTCCTATCCTTGCGCGCAGCCACGATGGTGCCGACATGTGACTGCCACGCCGGGGGCGCAAAGCCGGAGTCGGGGTTGATGTTGAGGTACGTGGCGATCTGGTTGTCGAGGTCCACCCGGTTTGCGGACCGAGTGCCTACGCGGTGGAGGACCAGCGGGACCTCAATGAGCGCTGGGACGGGAGGAACGGCCTGCGAGAAAACGGGATGATCTGCGGGGATTGTGGTGGCGGACCAAGGCGGGTATTTGATTTTCTCGATGTCGCACCGGACCATGACGGCTTGGATGTGCCTCGAACCGCTGTGTGCTGTCGTTGAAGTGGATGCAGACGAGTGTTCGGACGCTGGAGCGGGTGGCAGGGTTGCTTTAGGCGCAGGTGCCTGCTGAGACAACATTTCTGGCTCGGAATCCGTGTCTATGTTGTCCCATTTCGAGTAATCTATAGGTGCCATCGAATCATCATAAGTCTTCACAATGGTTGAATGAAGAGGAAGAGGAGTGAATTCAATCAAATTACACAGTTTGTAAAAGACCCTGGCATGTGACATGACAGCACTTGTACGTAGGACCTCAAAACCAGGTCTTCCCAACGCTCGGATCACCTAACGCCCAAAACCATGCCGTAAGCTTCGTTCCGAAAGGCCTTGGCGGGCCCGTAGGGACCGGTCACCTGTTGTTATCTAACATCCGGAAGGTGTCACATGACCCCATGCCTCCCTCATGACCCCACTTTTCCGATGGGTAGACATTGCCTGACTTCGTAGCCACCCCAACCCTCGTCATTATTTGCCCTTATAGTTTGGTGATTTGTTTCCCCGGACTCAATATCTGTGACAACATGGACGGCCAGTCGGTCTCGTCCTACCTCGCATACAAGCAAGACACGAGCGCCTTCTTGTCTTGGCTTGGTTCCGCCTCCAAAGTGTGCGGTTGGAGGCAGCCCAAGAGGAAAAAGGATGCTACGTCAGAGGTGAAATCGCCGGTTCTTAACCTCACCCTGGCTGACAAGGGCTCTCAAAGATTGAAAGGCAGAGCGCGAAAGGAAGCAAAGGAGGCCGCAGCGGCAGGTGCCGGTCAACCAGGAACCACTCCTGTATTTTCGCGCTCGGTAACAGTGTTGCCGAAGCGGACCTTTACTACAGCCGAGCTAATTCAGCAGATTGAGCTGGTTAGCCAGGCTGATGCAGCACAAAGACCAGAGGTGCGGATGCCAGTCGCTGTCTACAAGGCTCTGCAACGTGCAGTCGGGGCCAGAGAGCGCTTTGCAAGATGGTATCGACGGACTGGGGCCAGCAGCGATGATTCCATGGAAAGTCACGACTATTTCACCGGTATCCTGACCAAGGCCCTCATTCTTCTTCGGGGCGTTGACAATGGTCCCGGCCATGCTGCCGACCATCCTTCAGACGGCAAAACAAGCGACATCAACTTCATGGAGTGAGTTCTTCTGTTTATCCCTGCATCTCTGTCTCCGTAAAATGTGAATCACCCATCTGACCTCTAGCAGGAATATGTTTGCGTCTCTTCAGGTGGAAAACACGTCTGAGGAATCCGACGATCAAGCCTGCTCCAACAGCCAACCTGCCTCGCCTAGCGCCTTAACAGGAACGGATAGCAGTGTCCAGTTCGGCATCGAAGAGGATAAAAATATGGCTGAGATCGATTTTGCCATCTTCTCCATCTTCGAAGACGTACACCGCCTTCGCGCTGAGACGCAACGGATTTGGGCCCGACTGAAGGATGGCGACATAAGCCTCATTCAAGCCACGCTGTCCCTCGCCGTAGTGATAGAGCTGGTGCGACAGGCCGAGGAAGAAGCAATGCAAGTGGTGGCCTCGCACACCACACCCGAATACTTCGCCGATGTTTTCAGCACGGGGTCTTACCAATTTTTCGTGGGAAGGATCTACAATTCCAAGGCGCTCGGCAGAGAAAACGAATATAGCGTGAACGATAAGGAGCACGCAATTGTCATTACGCCTTTCGACGAATTTGTTCTTCTGCCTCTTGGCCACACACTGGTCAAGTTCCAATACTTTTGGTTCAAAGATCATAACCCCACGATGCCCGTCATCCCACTGCCTCCTCTGAGGATGGATTACAAAAGCGCGGCCAGCCTGCTGGATGATCCTCGATATCGAAACTTTGAGGCCGAGGATCAGCTTCTGGTTCAATTATGCCACGAGATGAGATTCATCGAGGACATCCGAAAAGGAAAGCTCTTACGCCCGTACAGCCTGAAAGACAAGGAGGCTATCAAGGAGTCGATTTTACCGTTTGACGACCTCTTTCACAGTGCTATGCGTCCGATCTGGGATCAAGGACTAATCAGCATGCCGAGTGCATTCGCAGCCAGGGCCATGGTGGATATGTACGAAATTTGCGGCCCACATCTCAACGGAAGCCAGCTACTATCAAAAGAGGCCAGACTATACACGGAGCGGTTTGGCTTTGCTCAAGACGGCAATGAGGTCGTTGACGTGCTTGGTCTCCGGGACGACATCGTACCACGATTGACAGACACCCGACAACTGCTTGCCACACTCTGGCGGAGATCAACGAATGACCTGACTCACGATTCATTTTTGCTTAAGCACAGGGAAAAGTTCGGCGAAAGGGTACAGATTGCACAAAAGAGGATGGCTAGCGGCGGAGGCGAGGGCTTTGAGAACTTTCGACCCAAGGACCACAAGGTTTTGACTTCCAACCCCTCCGATGACCAATGGGCCGCTACTTTCACTGGCATTTGGTATCATGAGTCTCCCAGCTTTTTCAGGGACACCAACCTCTTATATGGCGGAACAGCCCTTTTAGAGGTTGTGTCTGTAACTGAACAGGCTGGGATCGCTATTGCTAATGAGAGCATGTCTCTCTTTTGCATGGCACATGTATACGTAAGTGACCTAAACCTACCTCCTTGAACATACATGGGTAGTAAATATTGAGAAGGAATAACTGACAATACCTTAGAACGCTGCAAGACAGCTTGGTGGACTGGATCTATATTGGCCAGAGCTGGATCGCGTTATGGAACTCCACGCCGCGGCTCTTTTTGCCAACGACGTCCCTACGACACCACAAGCCATATTTGACAGATTCAAGTACCGGATTGGCATGGGAGCACGTTCGACCTTTTCTCGCTCATTCGCGTCCTCGTTCTCCACAGGGGGCAAAACCCCGCAACCGCAGGGCCGATGGATGCTCCGGCCGACCCCGACGTCGACCACGATTCGAGAGTTTTTTGATGCGAATACCAGCCCACGCTCTCTCCCGAGATTGGTTCACCAGCTAGAGGGCCAAGCCTCGCAGCAGAATCAGTCTGCACCAGAACAGTCCCGCCGGAAGCTTCGAGGATCCGCTACCCCCTCGGCCTCGGCAACTGGGTCTATCGCAGGCACCAGCCAACGGCAGATGACCTTCCAGCAAACACTCCAGCACTTTGAGAAGCATCTTGACGCTCTTCTTCCCGACATGCGGCTTGATTACATCACATTGACTCGCACCTGTGATGGCCTGCTTGACACTCTGCGTGCCGAGCTGCTTGCCAAGTTCAACGTCTCGTACACGCTCAAGAACGGGCAGACAGGCCGCTCTGACGACATGCACAATGCATTTGGTCGGGTGGAGACCGCCCTGTGCATCTTCCAGGAGACCGCGAATGCTGCAGACCTGCACGAAGAGATGAAACGAAAGAAGTATAGGGGCTTGGATACTGAGATTTTGCCCGTGGGCAAACAGCTCGAATATGCCGCCGAGTTTTTGAGGCTACATTTAACACGGGCTAGCCGAAGCGGATAACGTACCGTAGTCACAATATCCCGATTATTCTAGTGGTACGTTTGTAGAGTAGCTTGCAGGTACGGAAACAGTCGTTTAACATTATTGCGGTCCGGCTCCCTGATGTGGCTTGGCAGCGTTGAACCGCATACCTACTAGGATTCTGTGGGGCCAGGTATGGAGGTGGAGGCTTATGACAGTCAAAGGGATTGATTAATTTACATCGAAACCTTACCCCTTAATACCTGAAACGGAACAAATTTGTGTGGGTGTCCCGCCCGAGGGCGAACGGCCACGTAATTCCTCGGCCACTCCCAAGCAGCGTCGTCCCCGCACATTCACCATTCAACGCCATGGACGGAGGACCCTTTCAAAAGTCTTGTCCAAGCGCTAGCAATGCCAAGGAGCAGGGGAGGGTAGGCAATACGTGGGAATAATTGCCTAACATAGCGTACAACAACTTGTTTGTATGTTATTGTTGTTAATGAAGTCTGCAGCTCTAATTCTGCCATCCCTATTAGCTACAACAGTCATAGTCAACGTCTCTTACACCCTCTCCTACCCCGCTGTAAGTTTCGGTCCCCCTATCTACAGTTGATCTATATGAGCAATATATTTCTACCGACCAACTCAATGACAGTGAGGCAAGCTGCAATGACGCTATTGCTTACTGGCTGTCTTGCTATAACTCTGTTGAGGATGATGGTGAGAGTTAAGATCATAAGAATGATGACAGTAAGTGGACTGTTAGTCCTATTATACTACCTGAGTATAGAGGAGTCTTATAATAATTAAGAAGGCTTTTTTAAACTAAAGTTAAGTTAGAAGGTACTATTAGATATTTAAGTTAAGAGGAAAAAGAAATATTGTAGCAGGCCGTCTAGTACTTTTGGACTAGCTAGTCGCTAGCAGGGATGTAATAGGGATAAATAGGGGAGGAAGCTGTATACAGAGGAAGGGTGATGCGAATATACCGCGGAGGTCACGTAAAGTGTGGTTGTTATGTAGATGTAGAAAGATGGATGACGAGCTAAGACTACAGTTGAGGACGGGAGCATAAGGTCTCCTTCCTCACGTGATGTTACATATAATGCCAGTCTTAAGCACCAGGCCCAAGACTGGTTTTTCACGTATCAAAGGGAGGATCATTATATCTTTTATCATTGAATTTTCTTTCAGTTAGAGAGACAGTCATCTCGACGACCTTATTGTTAGAGTTAATACAGACTTTTTGCTCTTGAATTTTAAGAGATTTTATAAGACTATTTTGACTGCAGTTACAATCCTTATTCAACCTCAGTCTTCTACTTTATTAAATTAACAGGCTGTTACAGGCCTCATTAACATCTTGCTACTTTAGCAGGCAAAAGGGATAAAGATAAAGAAAACAACTCCAAATCAATAACCTAATAAGGGCTCAATAAGGAAGCTGCTAGCTGCCCGAACCATAAGAAAGGTCAAGTTGGCAAGGCTGTAAGGGCGATCCGGGCAGAAGGCGGCAAGGTCTCGCCGAGGGGTCGGTGTGATCAATAGGGTCAAAGAAGGATGAGATTTGCGTCTCTTGTCTGTAGTCTCTGGTATGTAAGGAAGATGATGATGATGATCCGCTAGCTAGCCGGCTGCTTGATGGCTTCTAATATCCTGTCCCTGAGCTAGGCTGGGGTCTGACTAGGTCACAGACCGAATACGAGCTGGATTCAGCCAGTTCGACTAGAGTCCAGTCAGGACTGCCACTTCCCTAGCGACCAGGTGGCCCAAAGGTTCCAGACGGCCCGCCACAATACTTTATTGAAGTATATACCTTAATAGTCTTTTAGGAAACACAAGCGAAATCCAACACCCTAAATCCATTATTAATTACATAAAAGTTAGACGCCTGTAGCACTAGCTCTTATAATCTGTTGTGCGGCACAATTGAGTAATGTAGTTTACTTGAATTATTTGATCTTTTTGGCCTAATGGCCGGGACCTTCTATTGCAAGGTTAGGCATGCCGCCCTAACCCTTACAGATCACTGAGAGGGTCGGAGGCTCCTATCCGTCCCATGCCCTGCGTTCCTACTGGGATGCGCCTACTGAGCTAGCAAGACGCAAGGGGCGGCAAGGCGAAGCCCCGTTTGAGCAAGTAATGCAGATTGAGATTGAGGAATGGACAAAGGTGCTTTCTCGTACTGTTGGACCAGAAATGGCCCGTGAGATCCTCGCCTAGACTATGTTTAACTCCTCCCTTTTTTCTTTTTTTACAAAGAATTCCCCTCTCGCACCGCTAAGTGACTCACCGAGCTGGACAATGCCTGCTGGGCTTTCGGGTTGCCTTCGCCTGCATTTGTCAGTCTGTCACCAGTGTCACCAAACGCCCGATGGCCCTGTGTCTCGACCGCTACGTGGTCAGCTGCCCGCTATTAAGGCCCTGCCTCGCTTGTGCTCAAATCTGCCTTGCTTATACATACTACATACCACTCCATCCCTTCGACGGGGCTGTTGTGGCTGCAGCCGGTCAAGCAGCCCATTTTGATCGGTTTGCACTAAAACTTAAAACGGCAATGGATCGACGCTGTTTTCTCCTTCCCCGAAGAGGAGATGACCTACGTCATCCATCCTATCAGCCTCCCTGGAGGGCTTTGGAAACTGGCCAATAGGCACTCGGGCAATGCTACGAATATGAGATCGATGATCACTGACAGGAGAGGTAAGCCGGTCGCGGCTTGCGCAAAGAGCCTTGAGGAACGAGGTTGGCTATGGCAGTTTCGAGGCCAGTTTCGATGTGTTGGATTGGAACGTAAACGTCAAGTGTAAATATTGGCTTTGGATTGGGATTGGGTGATGTTGGTCACATATGTATCTGCGGGAGATGGGGTGCTTTCAAGGGTATGCTGGTGTAGGAAGAGAGGGGTCATGAAATACCATGCAAGATTGGAAATGTCGTGCAATGGAGACGCAACCTTGCGTCTGCAGAATCATGTATCCATCATGACCAAATGACCAGCTCGTCTTTGTAAGGTATGTGTGGGAAAGGACAGAAGGCACCGGGTTGCGGGTGATATCGGGCCGGGGGCTATTGTGGGAAGGAGTATCAAAGGACAAAGTGGAAGATTCACAAGAAGGTCTGCATGCCCAAGGATGGGCGATGTGGGTGAGGAGCATTTATGTGCAGTGTGTCCAACAACCAAGTAAAGCAAAATTTGGACCCTTTATTTTACTTGGTTGACCGAACCCTTTGCTTGACTTGGTTTACTCGGCAACAGCGGCTTGCTTTGCTTGGTTGGTTGACGTTACTCGACTATTTTCTATTCCCTGTGTGGCTCTGGTGGTAGATCTATGCTAACATTCCGCTTCGAAGCAGGTGCTTCTGGCATTCAATCGCTGCTACAGTGTCCGAATTGAGCCGGTTCCGTTCATCCGTGATGACCTTCTTTGTCTGTGAGAAAACACGCTCACACTCAGCGCTCATTGCTGGGCAACTGAACAAGTCAAACGCCATCTTGGACAGGATAGGGTAGTCAGATGCATGGCGAACCCACCACTCCAGAGGGTCCTCAACATCCAGATCAGCCTTATTAGTCCTCGCCATATACTCATCCAGCTCAGACGTCAGTTTTGCCCGCTTCTTTCCTCGTGTAGCTGACATCGCAGTGACAGCAAGCCTCTGACGACGCTTACGAGCTTGCTGAAGTGGATCAAGAGTCACACTGTTGTCAGCAATAGCCTCCTCCTCCAGCTCCTCCAGCTCCTCCTCCTGTCGTGCTCCGTCCATTAGGTCCACTTCCGCAGCTGCTGCCTCGTATTGTGCAAAAACCTCCTGCACCGCTCTCTTTGCCCCGCCGATCCATTGCTTATTGTGACTCCATTCAAGATTCAAGCTCGAAATAGGGCAAAATATTCCTCAAGCTTGATACGAGCAGCATCAATAGCATGGGAATAGTATGTTGACACCACGTCAGGGTGATCGTCTGCGAACTTCCCAGCCTCCTGGAGCTTCTTGAAGAGCACATCCAACGACTCTAGAGTCTCATGAAGTGAGCCATGTGATCCTTCCGAGCCAGCTTTGTTAGCTCGGCCCTCCATGCGTTTTGTTAGATCCTTGAAAGGTTTGAGGATATTGAGGACGTGGTCGAGATCGGCCCAATCCTGCGGAGTCAGGATATCTTGTGAGATATCATATCCTTCGGCGCCGACGTGGCGATAGTTGAGAAAGAATAGATCAACGGCGTGGCGGAGTTTCAGAGCTCTTTCAATCATGGAATATACAGAGTTCCAGCGGATACCACCATCGACCAGGACCCTGGTGTAGAGGTGTTCGATACTGCCTTCGTCGTAAGCCCGCAGGATGTACTGTTTCAGCCGCTCCCGTCGCTGGTCGCTTCTGTTGATCCACACGCAGAAGTTGTGGAGCTTGCCAATACAGCTTTGCTTCCTCCATATCTCAAACCGCTCTTCATCAGATGCACCGCGGAGCTGTTTCTCCAGCTTGCTAACGCCCTTGCCAAAGAGAAGAGCTTTGACGATGAGGTTCAGCATATGGCCGACGCACCGAAGGCGATTTTCGCGTCGGATTGTAGGGTACTGTTCTGCTAGCTCCTGAATGCATACGTCGTTGCTTGTAGCGTTGTCCATCATGAAAAAGCCAATGATTGGCGAGACGTCGTAAAAGTCGATGACGGTCGACAACACTTTGGCAATGTTCTCACCGGAATGAGGACCCTTTAGAGGCGGGAGGTCTAGAAGAGCTGTTTGTAACTTGTGGCGCTCATCCAGGAAGTGAGCGACAACGGCAAGATAGTTTGTCCCTTCTTCAGATGTCCATGCATCCATCGAGATATGGACCTTGCTTTTGGCGGAATGGAGCTTTGCCCTTAGCCAAACGCGTCTCCCACCATCGCCAACCCACTTCTCTTTGACCCAACTGCTAAGAGTAAACGGGCTTCTGGGAAGGATCTTGTCAATATCCTCCAGATAGTCGATAAAAATCTCATTCGTGCGCTGATGAGTCGCCTGACGAAATGTGAGGTCAAGGTCAATCACCCAGTCAGTAAAATCGTCTTTGAATTTCAGGTCGTTGAACACCGTGCGCCGGCTTCCGAGGTATGGCGTGAGACTTGTTGTCCTCTTCGCTATGCTGAAAGGATCGGATCCAGTTGCTTTGTAACCGAATTCTTCCAGTCTGTGCTGCTGTTTAAGGTGGTAAATGATGCTGGTCGTGCTCTCACTGGCAAACAGCGCAGCATCGTGATGACCACTAATATGGCAATACTTGCAGAGCCAAAACTTATTGTTCCCGTCTGTGGTAAGTTGTGCGCCGTGCCTGTAGATTGCTGAAGGCTGGGATTTGGAGTTGATGGCGCGCTTATGGGGCTGGCGGTATCGAATGGATGGTACTGGCTTCCTGTTGTAGCGAATTTTGTCCCAGTCGATAGGGAAAGAGCACTGAGAGGCGTTCGGCACGCCTCTTTCGTCAGAAAGCGTTGAAGGAGAGGGCTTATCATTGGGCACGTGGGTTTGAGTTGAGGTGGAGCTAGGAGTGCTTGACTGGGCGGGACCGAGCGACTCAGAAGGAGTCCTAGGAGGGGTGGTTTTTTCGAGCCTTCCATGAGGCTTAAAAAATGGGCGCGAAGACATATTTGGTTTGTTCTTCAAGTTATTGGACCAAATCGGCAGCCTTGGCTCTGTGGAAAGGTTTGAGGAGAAAGAAAAGGAGATCCTTCCGGGGCGTCATAAGCGCACCCATTTCATTTAAAGACTGGGCCAATCAGGGTGCGCTGCCGTCCCAGCCTGCCCTATTAAGGTTAGACTCTCTTGGCCACTTTCCCAATCCGGTAACTTAGTCGAGTAACTTCAGGTTAACTCGAGTAAGCAAAAAAGGCTTGCTTGTGGTTAGTCGGAGGAGGTCTTGCTTGTGGTTAGTTATTACGTAATCAAGCAACCACAACCGGCGCCGTCTAGGCGCACAGGGCCTGTGTGCTCGGGGCACAGACCCCCCTGTCAGCGGGCTAGGGGCACAGTGCCCTGACTAAGCATTTCTCGTTGAAATGGGGATTGAATGAATGCACTTACGCATTCAACGGAGCCGACAACTACCTTTCGACTATGATTGTTGAAATGGGAAGGCTCAAGTTGCTTAATTCAGATAAGTGAGTGGTGGGAAGAGCTAGCCAAATTATACACAGCTATGACAGCCGGAGAATGTTATAGGGCTTTGCCACCGAGTGATCGTCTAACACCCATGACTTCCTGTAACGGGCTGTGCCCGTAGGTGGCCTCGGGAACCCTCGGCCTTTCGTGGCCCACTTTTACCTTTAAGCCACCATGACGAGTATATTTATGGATGGACCTCCTCTACACTCTTTCTCTTCTTATTCTTTTCTTAAGTTTGGTATACTCTGTAGAGTGGCCTAGCTAGTTGCAATAAACTACCTTGAGACCGTTACATTATACCAAACTTCCTTTCTCCTTTTGGTTAAAAGTACGACGACGACGACGTTTTCCTCCCGTGACGTTAGTATACGGGAGAAGGGATCTCGATGACGACGACGACATTTTCCGCCCTCGTACTGTAGATTCTACAGTAGGATAAGCGAGCGGCGAAGGGTTCATATTTCCGCCCTCGTGCTGCAGATTCTGCGGCAGGTTCAGCGAGTGGCGAAGGGTTCATATTCCTCCCGTGCTGTAGGTTCTGCAGCGGACGTTACGGGAGAAGGGATTTCAACCAGACAGCCATACGAACTCGATCGCGAAAGAGGCGTGGGGTCTGGAGTGACGACTACAGCGGTTATAGCGTCACAGTAATCACATGAGGATGGACGATGACCTCTCGATGCGGGGTCCCGAAGGACCCGAAACCCAACTGACGCCATCAGAACGCCAGTTATTGGAGCAATTGAATAGAGTTCGGGCAGAACAAGAAGCTGAGCGCCGGGACAATCAGGCTCAGATTCAGTCACTACAGTCGAAAGTTTCTTCTCTCCAATCAGCTCAAGCAACACCGGCCACTTCCAATGCGAATACGTCACATGACGAAGTTCCACCAAGGAGAAAGAAACCATCGTTGCCTGACCCTCCTAAGTTTGGTGGGCTACGCTCTGGTTTCCGGGCATGGTACTTAGAGATGAAGAATAAGCTGTCTGTAGATGGGCCTTCAATTGGTACGCACGCTGACCAATTTGCCTACATCTACTCCCGATTGGAGAAGACGCCCCAGAACATGACGATTGTTTATGTCGAACAAGGGGGCAAGGCAGGTACCCGTAACCCTGATGACTACATGGAATACCTAAACGTCTGCTACGGCGATCCGAATGCGCAATCACGAGCCATTGATCGTTTGCGGAGGTTGAGGCAGAAGGAGACCGAGAGCTTTGCAGTTTTTCACCCTCGGTTTGAGAAGGAATTGGCTGATAGTGGCGGAGCCACTTGGTCCGACGTTGTACAAATCAATTACCTGGAAGGTGCTCTGAACAACCGGATGAGGGATCGGTTGGTCAGTTGCCTGGATGTACCCAAGGAATACCCAGGTTACGTTAAAACTCTACAAATCCTGGGATCAAGGATTGACAGCTTGGAGTATGGTCGGAAGCAGAATCAGCCTAGGACCCAGAGGCGGTCCCCTTCTCCGAGACAACGGGAACAGAAATCCCAAGGGGCGACGATGGATGAGATGGACTGGGAACCCACAAAGATCAGCCGTATGATCCAGAAGGCGAATAAAGAGCTGGAAGGCAAGCGAGCAAAGTGGGTAGACCAGGTTGAAATAAATCGTCGACGAGAGGAACAGCGCTGCTTGCGTTGTGGACGGACTGGGTGTTGGTCTAGCAAGTGCCCGCTGGAACCGGCTCGGAGACCGGGAAGCCTAAGGGGTACCGCAATGACGGAAGTTAAGAGAGTCGAACCTGTTACTAAAGCGGCTGTGGCCGACGACGACGATGACGAGTTTGATCTTATATCGAAGGACCAATCGGAGGGCAGGTCGGGAAAAGAATAACCCCTGGCGAAAGTCGGCACCAGGGGTATCAGGAGGCTAGGAAGCAATGGGACAAGTTTGAAAGGAAAATGGACGGTGAAGCTTTCTACATCAATTTCGGAATCAACGGAGCTTATTACACTAAAGCCCTCGCTGATAGCGGCTGCCACTGTTATGCCTCAATCAGTCAATCCCTTGCAGACCGCCTAAGCCTCCCACGCATACCAATCCCTCCGAGGGACCTCGAGCAAGTCAACGTTATTACGAGAAAATCTATCAAGTACGTTACATACGCAAGTACGGATATCGACGGACATAAGAGAAATCGGACCTTCTTCTATATAATTCCTGGCCAGCAGGATGATGTGTTATTAGGCCGACCTTGGATGGACCATGAACAGATCACAATGTCACCCGCTAAGGGTGAATTGGTTATCGGAACTTCTGGATTAGTTGTTAAAGAGAGGGACCCTAAAGAGAACGAGAAGTATCCCCTTCAGCGACAGATGGCCTCAGTCTACGTTGGACTAGTACGACGAGCACGCCGGACTAGAGGTCACTACCAAGGACCTCTCCAAATCTTTTCCGCAAGTTTGGCTGATATTGAGAGGGCCCTCGCACCGAGGAAACATAGTGACCCACGACAGAAGCTACCAGCCTGCTACCATCAATTCCTACCCCTATTTGACCGAAAAGCCGCTGAACGGTTGCCACCACACCGGCCAGGGGTGGATCACGCTATTGAGATTGAGAAAGACGAGAATGGCAAGGAGAAGGCTGTCCCCTGGGGCCCATTATACGGCATGTCAAGAGAGGAGCTCATTGTCTTACGGAAGACCTTGACGGAACTATTGGAAAAGAACTTCGTTCGTACGAGTTCCTCACCAGCAGGTGCTCCCGTCCTATTTGTCCGAAAGCCTGGTGGGGGACTTCGTTTTTGTGTCGACTACCGTGCGTTGAATGAGATTTCTCGCAAGGACCGTTACCCGCTACCATTGATTAGCGAAACACTACGATCACTATCAAAGGCTCGGTGGTTTACGAAGTTGGACGTGATTGCTGCTTTCCATAAAATCAGAGTTAAAGAGGGGGACGAATGGAAGACGGCTTTTCGTACGCGGTATGGTCTTTTTGAATGGCTAGTCACTCCCTTTGGTTTAACGGGCGCCCCGGCCACGTTTCAACGGTATATTAACCACACGCTACGCGAATATCTCGATGAATTCGTTTCAGCCTACATCGATGACGTGTTGATCTATTCTTGTGGCTCCCTATCTGATCACCGCAAGAAAGTTAAGAAAGTGTTGGCAAAGCTACAAGAAGCCGGCTTACAGATCGACATCGATAAATGCGAGTTCGAAGCTAAGAGCGTCAAGTACCTAGGATTTATCGTGGACGCCGGAGAAGGTGTCCGTGTGGACCCCGAAAAGATCAAGGCTGTGGAAGCCTGGGAACGTCCCCGATCGGTAAAAGGAGTTCGCAGTTTCGTTGGATTTGCCAATTATTATCGAGAATTCGTCCCTCATTTTTCTACTATTGCTATGCCCTTGACAGCCTTAACGAAGAAAGGAGTTCCATTCAGCTGGGCTCCTCAATGCGAAGAGGCGTTCAAAGCCCTGAAGGCTATGTTAATCAGCGCACCTATACTGGCTCAATGGGATCCTGAACGAAAGACAGTCTTAGAAGCAGACTCATCAGGATATGCAGTCGGAGGAGCTCTCTCTCAGTACGATGACGAAGGATTCCTACGGCCAGTAGCCTTCTTTTCGAAAAAGAATTCACCAGCAGAGTCGAATTACCCGATTCACGATAAGGAACTACTCGCTATCATTCGTTGTTTGGAACAATGGGATCCGGAGCTTAGGAGTACACCATCTTTCGATATCATAACGGACCACAAAAACCTCGAATACTTTCGGAAGAAGCGGCAGCTCAGTGAACGGCAGGTCCGATGGGCAGAGATCTTGGCCAGGTACAACTTTACCCTGAAATATCGACCAGGGAAGGAGGCCCCAGTACCGGACGCGCTGTCACGAAGGGAACAGGATATGCCACTGACTCCCCAAGACGATCGTTTAATGGGCCGGAGCTTCCAGCTTTTGAGATGTCAAGGACGACGACAACTCAAGATCAATAAATCAGTGACAAGGATATATGCTGGATTCACGTCAGCAGGAGACCAAGACCAGGACACAGATGAGCCAGCAGATAAATCAGACCCGCCAGAGAATCCATTCACTGAATCTCCCCTGAAGGACCTTTGGGACCAAGGACTGAACACCAATAATCGATATTGGTTAATCAGGCAGGCTGTACTAAATGGGGAACGACAACTCCCATCTCAATGGGGTTTACCAATCTCGCTCGCTGAATGCTCTATTGATGAACGAAAACGCCTTTGTTGGAGGGATCGAATTTGGATTCCGTACAACGAGCCTTTACGCACCAAGGTTATTCAGGAGACTCACGACTCTTATCTCGCTGGACACCCTGGGCGGGATATGACGAAGGCCTTGATTAGTCGGAAGTTCACTTGGCCAGGACTAAGCCAAGATGTCCGGAGATTCCTCCGGAATTGCAATGTGTGTGGGCGAGCCAACATTTGGCGTGAGAAGCGTAGGGGACTGCTGAAGCCACTCCCTATTCCTGACCGACCTTGGGCGGAACTCTCGATTGACTTTGTTACCGACCTGCCCCCGTCAGGACCTAATGGAGCGACTACGATTATGGTGATTACAGACCGACTATTTAAGAATGTGATACTCGAACCGATGGCTTCGATTACAACCCAGGCCGTCGCAGATACACTCCTTCAATGTCTAATCCGACACCATGGACTCCCGAGAGCTATTGTTTCGGACCGAGGAACCCAGTTTGTCAACCATATGTGGAAACGAATTTGTCAGTTACTTCGAATTACGCGACGACTGTCAACAGCATACCACCCAGAGACAGATGGGGCAACTGAGAGAATCAATCAAGTTGTGGAAAGTTACCTACGTTCCTTTACTACGTATTGGCAAGAAGACTGGAGCTCCTTGCTACCAGTAGCAATGTTGGCGATAAATAACCGGGACGCAACTTCCACTGGAATGAGCCCGTTCTTCGCGACACACGGATATAACGTCGACCTTATTCCCCTGACCGACTCTGACGAACTACTACGGACTAGTGGCCGATCCCCAGTGGCAAGAGGAGAAACGTTTGTTGCAAAATTGAACGAGGCTTCCCAGGTAGCGCAAGCCGCAATTGCGTCTGCTCAGGAACGACAAGAGGAGCATGCCAACCGAGTCCGACAAGTGGCCGAGCAATTCAGAGTGGGCGACAAGGTCTGGTTACGACTTAAGAACATCTCGACAGACCGTCCCTCTAAGAAACTTGACTGGCTCAACGCGAAATATACTGTTACGGAGTTGATTGGGTCTCATGCCTGCCGGCTGGATACGCCACCGGGTATCCACAATGTCTTCCATGTCATGTTATTAAAGAGGGCTGCCAATGATCCACTACCCTCTCAAGTCCAGGATGATGTTCAACCCCCTGCCCTAGTTCGTGAGGTGGACGAAACCGAGAACGAGTGGCAGGTCGAGGAAATTCTTAATGATAAAAAGATCCGAAACCGGACACAGCTCCTAGTCAAATGGACTGGCTATGTCCGCCCTACTTGGGAACCCCTTCAGAACTTCCTCGATACCGCAGCCCTGGACCGCTATGAAGCAACGCATGGCAACATAACCAATGATTAATTGTACGACAACAACAACAATCGTTAACAAAAAGAGGGGGGCTATTGTAACGGGCTGTGCCCGTAGGTGGCCTCGGGAACCCTCGGCCTTTCGTGGCCCACTTTTACCTTTAAGCCACCATGACGAGTATATTTATGGATGGACCTCCTCTACACTCTTTCTCTTCTTATTCTTTTCTTAAGTTTGGTATACTCTGTAGAGTGGCCTAGCTAGTTGCAATAAACTACCTTGAGACCGTTACACTTCCAACAATGATACAGTCTTCTGTACTACGGCTAGCCAAGTGTAAAGCTTCTTGTTCCCTACTGTCTGTTTCTATTCTCCTCCAAATGTCCTTGACGCCCCTTCTTCTATTAGCCAAAGGATTGTCTCCCATCTCTTCAGCGACCTGGGCCGCAATTCGCTCATCCTCAGCCTTGTTCCAGTCCAGATATGCCATCATCTCTTCTTTCGTCCATTCTCTTGACCCTGTTGACGTGATATAGCGCTTGGACATCTGTTTGTAGTCTAGGCACCACTCGTAGCTCTGCTTGCCATACCTGAGTGGGAGCCCCATCGCCTTGCGATATTGTTGGTTCGTCTTGATACTGCCGACCGGCTGCGCTGCGTACCACGCGCTTCTTGCGGCGACATATCTTCCATATATGGCCTGTGGTGAATCGTACCTCGGTGGCGATGGCGATGGCGGGCCAGGCGAAGGAGATGGTTCATGAACAGGGGATCCTGGCCGCTGAGAGGCGCCACCGGGCGAGTCTTGCAAGGTCCCAGTCACAGTCTCTGGCTGATCGGCGAGGACTTCCGGTGCCGCTGTCACTGCCGATGCCGAAGCCCCTGTCGTTGCCGATGCCTCTGTTGCTGCCAGTGCCTTTGCCTCTGCTGCTACCTTTTCCAAGAGCTCTTGATGCCGCAAGGGACATGCCTTTGAATTCATTTTGTGACCGACTTCATGGCATTTGCTGCATTTTGGCGGGGCCTTTGCCCTTGCCTTTCCTATAGTCTCAACGGCTTCAAAGGAGCTTGGAAGTCTTTTTGTGCTTGATTGTGGCAAATTTGATATAGCAGCCCTTGCATCTATGCGAGTACGAGGCTCAAGAAGCAACTGCTGCTGCCCTGGGCGCTTGAGATGCCAATGCTTGTGGAAATGCTCAAGAAGAAGAACTTGACCTTGTTCTTGTAAGGTTTGAAGTAAGTGAGCGCAAGGTAGTCCCAGTGTTCGCATAAAAATGCCAGTGCAGCGAGGCAAAGGGAGACTATTATCCAAAAGCCGCTTTCGTTGCTCTTCAACCTTCCTCAACGCCTCAAAAGACACCCAGCCCTGAACAGCACTATATAGAGCTATACGAAGCTCAATTGGTTGTCGAAGTTGCTGTTGGGCTTGATTCGACTGTAGCTGATGGACCTGATTGGTAACAGCTCGTGTAATAGCACCCCAAGCCTCAAATAGATCTAATGTAGATGTATTTAAATAGCTTTTAAGCAGACTATGAATACCTTCAACACGAGAGGTAACAATAGTGCCAAAGTGAAGATGCTGATCAACCCAAGCTTTTACAAGCTTCTCCTTGTGAGGGTTTAGCCACGTTGCATGTAAATATCCAATCTCATTGACGTAGGCGGGTAGATATCGCTGCTCAAGCTGCTGAACCCGCTGATCGAAGGTTACTTGATCAGCTGATTGAATGATCAAATGCCACTGGTTGTAGAACTCTTGCCAACTAAGAAGCTCTGCCTCGATTGTCTTTGGATCCGTTCGATGTTGAATAAAGGCTGGCCGACAATAGGCAAGGACTGCCTTATTAGCATGCCAAAGGCACAGGAGAAGGACTGCAGATGGAAAGCAGATAGCAACTGCATTAATACAAGCTAAGGCACAGTCTGTAATAATAACAGATGGAAAGCTTGTATTGCAGATCTCATATAGAGACTTCAGTCGTTCGAGAGCCTATAGGTAGTCTTGTTCCTCTTCGCCGCTGAGGAATGCAAAGGCAATGCAGAATGATCGTTAGCAGGCATCAACGCCGATAATGTCAAGAAGCGGCATACCATATCGATTCGTCTTATATGTGCAGTCGAGAAGAAGAAGGTCAGAATACGCTTGCAGATAGGTAAGTGAGTCAGGATGAGCAAATAAAACTGCTGTAACCCGTCCTTCATTATCTACCTGCATACGATTCCAAAAGCCCTCTTGATCTAGCTGGTTAATAAGAGCATGCATTGTATTCTCGCCAAAGTGAGATGTTCGTCAAGCTTCGGCAATGCTGTTGGAGATATCCTTCTGGGTTGCAATGGAATTTGACTGTTGCCGCATATAGGTTCTGATCTCCTTTGAGCTGACTCCAGCCTTCGTAAGATTGCTGATTGTTGATTTATCGTCTTTTGAGAGCCTTCGAAGAACAGGATGAGCAGTTGGATGGGTGCTTGGCGTGTGGTTATGTACAGCATATTGACTATCTGATCGATGTTGTACAACCCAGCCAGATGCATCCGGTAACTCCTTTGCGGTGATAGAGAATGGGCAGAGAGTGCTTCGAGTGCAGGTTGCTCGAATACGGCTTCTTGAGGCGCTCGGAGGCCGACGGGCACGATCGCAAGTGAAGTAAACTGTAAGCCTCCCAGACTTGCCTTTGTTGGACCTTCCGGTAACAAAGGCATAGCCTCGTGGTGTTGCCCAGCGATTGATCGCTTGGAATAGATCATCTCGAGATGCATATCTATGCTCAGGAGGTAAGCAGTCTTCCGGAAATTGATCCATTTAGGTTAATTGATGAGATGATGCAGAGATGAAGATAAAGATGCTTAACCCCTGAAAATCGCTCCCTCGAAATCACTTAATAATAAATGCTTAGTCAGGGCACTGTGCCCCTAGCCCGCTGACAGGGGGGTCTGTGCCCCGAGCATACAGGCCCTGTGCGCCTAGACGGCGCCACCACAACCAAGCAAATCAAATAAGTTGGTTATTGGACACACTGGATGAGAGCCGGAAGAACGCGCCTTTGAATGCTTGTCGAAGTGCTGGATCCATTCTAGGCCTCTCTTATTTGTTGACCAGCCGTTATCGGAGGTTGCGATGACCCAGTCTTGAGGCAAGATCCTTTCATCATACCAGGCCGCTAGGTGATATTGACCCGCAACAATGATGAACGGCGGGATCGCCCACCCTTGCGAATTAACGCCTTGGATTACCGTAACCCATTCCCTATCTCCTGGCTGGGCCATTTTTGGTCTTCCACGTCGTTCGGCGCTTGTAACGATCATTCCTGTTGAGATAATGCCCATCATAAACTCAGTCTCATCAAAGTTGTAGATGTCTGACTCCTGGATACCGTATTTCGCGATTGTATTTCGTACAAGCTGAAACCAGCCTAAAATAATATTCGGATCTTCGCATTGGGCCCTCTGATAGTCATATCTACGCGTAAAACGTGTCTTGAGCTCTGGTTGTCGCCTGACGAAGTTTGAAGCCCAGCGCTTCCCGACCGGAGGCGCGTCGCGGTCGGCGAGCAGTCGATTGGCCATATCTTCCACATCGCGAAGTCGGGGAGGAAATGATCTCGAATCCAGGTCAAGAGCATACTCAACAATTATCTTCTCCTCTAGATTTGACAGTTTTCGCGATTTAGGGTTGCTGTCGCGTCGTGAGGGTGTCCCCTTGAGCCGACGGCTAAGCGTTCTTTGACTGACAGTATAGATCTTAGCGGCGGCTCGTGCGGTTAGGTTTGGGTTGTTTTGGATTGCTTGAATAGCTAGGATCAAGCGCCCTTCATTACTGGTGAACTTATTATTGGTGGTTGGGAAAAACGTTGTTAAATGTAGGTAGTTGTGTTATTATAGTTGCATGAGCCACTCGCTTGTCTGAGCCACTCGCTTATCATGCACGTTAGTGATTGTAATTATTCTTGGTTAAGTTCCCATGATCTCAATGAGAGGCCCTTTGGGGCCTTATATCTTTGAGCGTTCCCATCTAGGACTTTGAACCTTAATTGTAGGACTTTAAACTTTAATCTTGATCCTGAAGTTAAGGGGGAACTCTCAGTTCTTCCAACATTAATGGGTGGGTCGACTTAGTTGAAAGACGACACTCGATGGTTGAGTACCACTTTTGGCAAAGATTGGTATCAAACTGCGACTGAGTAGTAGCTCACTTGCCTGTAGCTGTCAGTCTACGGAACACCTCGTTCGACTTGCAGCCTGGCAGATGTACCTTCTTGACTGCTGTGGAATCAAGACCGTGCTGCCGCATTTCTATCGCAAGCTGCACAGCCATCGAACCCGTGACGTGATTATTCAATGTCTTAGCAGATAACATAATGATACGGAGAATGAAGTCGAGGTTATCTTGTCGTGAGTAATCTTCCTCTGTGGAATTCAAATCTTCGAGAAAGACCAGCGATGTAATGTAGACGGAGAAAGTCAGGATCGGATTCTTGAGGTTCTCATTGATGTCCGACATCATTCGGAAGATGGCGAGTATCTCTTCCGCTGCGCAGGCCAATCGGGCTCTGCTTTGGCGTATCATGTTTTCAGGTAGACCGAACGACATCATTATAGAAATTGCTGCCCTATGCAGGCAGATGACCGACGTGTGAATGATGATGTTGACGAAAATCGCGTTTCGACATTTTATCTTTCTGGGAAGTTTCAGGT
This sequence comes from Ilyonectria sp. MPI-CAGE-AT-0026, assembly GCA_020744155.1. NCBI lineage: Eukaryota > Fungi > Ascomycota > Sordariomycetes > Hypocreales > Nectriaceae > Ilyonectria > Ilyonectria sp. MPI-CAGE-AT-0026. The sequence goes on from JAGPNQ010000036.1 coordinate 151,168, forward strand.
CGTCGGGCAGCGCTTGGAATAAAACAACTAGGTCATTGTCGATTTCTCGATGACGCTTCCAATGCATGCTGGTCCGTGGATCTGCAGGACTATCATCCGGCCATGCCTGAGTTGAGTGCTGGAAAGCTTGATGGAAAACTCCAGAATATGACCCCTGTTTTCCTCCAAAAAGGCCAAAAAAAAAAAACCATTGCGGCTAAGGCCTGACGGGAATGACTCGATTGTAACTACTTGACATGCTTCTTCATTCGCATGTACAACTGAATTTGTCCTTCGCCCCCTATAGAAATGTCGAACTGCCCCTGTGCCCCTGCTGCAAGGATGGACCTGTAGCTTGGCTTAGATTGTTTGACGTGACGAAAAATTCACTGTCCACTGCAAAGCAGAGATCAGCTGCCAATCGCATGTCACACGTGTCACGCGTTGGCTGGAAGGGCAATCAACTCACTTTGTTTCGCCAGTGATCATTAATCTAAAATTCTGGATGAAGGAGCATTTCGTGAGAGCATCCACGACTAGAGGAGGTGCTCTGCTGATTGCGATGGCGTGCGTCAGGCATAACGGTGGATATCGGAGAGCCAAATGCGACGCGACCAAAACGCGGCAAAGTCGCGACCTGTGGTTCGGTGTAGCTCAGCACCAGCAAAAGCATGGCGAGTTACGTGCACACCAGGTTCTCTGGCAGTGACTTTGTCCGGTCGGCAATTTTGGTATCGGCTGGCCGTAATGCAATTTGGCACCACTTCGGCGGCTGCATGAAACTGCACTACTGTTCTTCCGCCACGCCAGCACTTAGAGATCGCTGCAACTCCGTAGATCATATATCCTCTAGTTTTGTTACAAGATGAGTACGGCGTTTAGGTGAGGCTAGCGTTGTGGACTACTAAGTCCCGAGGGAATTTGTACGTCTCGTGCTTGTGATTGTGCGGCCTGGGGCCATTGTGACGGTACAAGAGCACGAACGAGGTCGAGTGCGACTTGGGCAAAATGATTGTTTACAAGGAGAGAAAGAGATTCCTAAGGAAAGCTCTGACTTAAGCTATTTACACAATATTCATAAAGTGAAACTATTCATAAAGTATGAAAGTCACATGATCGTTCCCTCACAGCCATTGGGCATTCGAAGCGATGAGCATAGTTCCTGAGCAGGAGCTGGGGGATGAAGTGCTGATATTTCATAGTATTGGGTTCCATAGCGATGAGTGATACGGTGAAGCAGCTAAGACGGCTCTTTGTTGCAACTCTGTCAAGTTTCAATTCCATAGGCTCGTTGATATCGGGGCCTTGGTACCCGATGCTCTCTGTTTCGGCTCTTGAGGGGCCCACCACAATGTGACGCAACCAACATCCTGGATGAGCCTACCAACAGCTAATCAGGAGTAGAAATATGGCAGCCTCATCCTAATCTAGGTTGCACCGAGTTGCATTTATTTGCATTGCTCCCGCACTTCGTCTTTTCCACTACTCATTTTCTTTTCCAACCAAAAAAAAAAACCAACCCACACCCCCCCCCCTCCCCCCTCTACGATGCCTGGACGCAGTGCCAATCCAGTAAAACTCTCTGACACTGCGTCCAGGTATCATCACATCTTGACCTCCTCGCCATTTGACTGGAGTTCAACTGTCAACTGAGATTGCTTGCGTATTTTCTTGATAACTGGTATGTGCGTATCAATTTCACATTACAATGCATTAGCTTATGAACTTTGGATTGCAGCGTTCTAGCGTTCATCGTCTGATTCTTTTCGAGTCAGTCGCATGTGCCTTGCAAACTTCTATCCCGCAAAATGCCTCCTCGAAGCATGTCCCTACCAGATCTATCGGCTGTGGCCTATCCAACTGTGGTGGCTGCGGATGCTCGTGATTCTAGAAACATGTTTTGAGGAGGCATATTGCCAAGGGACAAGCGAATGGCTCGAGCAGTCGACCTGGGCCTATCGAACGGCAAGATACGTGGGTAGGAAAGCGATGCTGGGCCATCATACCAGGTAAATTACACATTCGGAATGCCCTCACCCCCTCGACTGACCCATCTGTGAAGCCAGATTGAGCGACCCGGACATAGTCAAAAAAAGTTGTCCTGTTGCAACTGACAGATACAGAGAACAACATTCCACTGCTCCCCAGCTTAGAGCAATTGCCGATCAGCCCACTTCGCGTTCTGCTCTTGTAGCAGGCGCCACAGTAAGACTAAATTTACATTATATCAGCTGAAATGAACGACACAGATATGTTGGACGACGATCCATTCATGTCCGAGGAGTTTGATACTTCCCCGTACGACGGCTACGGCCAATCTGGACGTTCATCTTTTGGCGAATCGCAGTTTACATTAAATATTGAGAATGCAGCAATCAGGGCGGGGCTGTCTCAGAGTCCAGATATGTCAAGTTTCCGCGGCGATAACTACCATGACAACGTAGGGATCATGACAGACAACCAAGGCATCTCATGCCCGGTTGAATACCCACGATTCATGAGCCAAGGCGGCCTTTGCGTTGCCCCAGGACAACTTATGTCATCCAAAGGCACATCATCTCTGGGGGTTTCAGCTGATCCGCCGGTGTATCCTGATCTTCCTGTTGCCTGCGATGCTCCAAATTCCCACTACGCAGGGACAACTATTACGAGTCCACAATCGCCATCATCATCACTGCAGCCTAAACGGAGGAAGGAAAAACCTGGCAATCGTCCATGTGATGTGAAGTAAGTCTTAGACGCGGTTCTGCATCTCCTCTCTGACAGCTTTGTAGCAAGGAAAAGCGCAAAACCAAGAAGCCATTGAAGTGCCTCTTCTGTCCAGAGAGAAAGCCTTGGAATCGTGACTTGAAGAGGCATTACATCACTTGGCACCCCGAACAAGCCCGGCACATGGGTCTAGATACGTCAAGAGCAAGGGTCGGAACCACTACATCCACTCCACTTTGGACCAAGTAGAGTGGATGTACGATTTTTTAGGCAATTACATAGTGGATGTAATATATATTCGACCGGAGTGGAATGGATGTACACACGTGGATTTATAAGTGGATTTTGAGGCTATTCACAACCTCGTCGGTGCCTATTCAGCCTCACTTTCAGAGGTTGACACTAACTCTTTAGCCTGTTGCTGCTGTGCTGAATCGTCAACCTCGCTGGCGCTGTCCTCGCCCTCCAATAGCCATTTTGACTCAGCAAGCGCCAGCTCGTCGTCGCTTAGAGTCCCACAACTGGCATCCAGCTTACTTTCAAGGTGTGACTTAAGCAATGGATCCAGGTCCTTGATAAGTCCAGCACGGTACCAAGAGCGTAAAACCTGATAAATGGCGATAATCTCAGCATCTAGGTTCGTATGCAACCCCGAGACCATCTTGCCAGCAGCTGAAAATAACCTCTCACACTCGGCTGACATCGGCTGGATCGTCAGGAAGTCCAAGGCCATCCTGGATAACCGAGGATATCTGCTTTGCTTAGTGATCCAGTAACCAATTGGATCACGAACGTTGCTGTCGCTGGCGTCACGATCCGTCTGCCACGCTTAGTATTCGTCACCAACAATAGCTGCTGCGTAGGCTGGTATTGAGTTCAGCAGACGACTGTTCTTCTCAAAGGGGTTGAAAAACCGAGGTCTTTTTGCTGGTGGCTCGTCGTCGCCTCTGCTGCTGCTGGTTCTAACCTCGAGATGAGCGTAATCTGTAACGGGCTGTGCCCGTAGGTGGCCTCGGGAACCCTCGGCCTTTCGTGGCCTCGGGAACCCTCGGCCTTTCGTGGCCCACTTTTTACCTTTAAGCCACCATGACGAGTATATTTATGGATGGACCTCCTCTACTCTCTTTCTCTTCTTCTTCTTTCCTTAAGTTTGGTATACTCTGTAGAGTGGCCTAGCTAGTTGCAATACACTACCTTGAGACCGTTACACTCATCGAGACGATGAGACACGTTCGACAGGCTCATTGATGTCAAATTCCGTAAGGTCGTATCATGTTTTTATTTGTTTTAGCCTAGCTACTAAGGCAAAAAGAATTGTGTCAGACGTAATGCCTGCCGCCACTCCCTACTTGTAATTGGTGAGAGAAGGCAAGTTGAAGTTAAAATCTCGTAGTAATGATTCATGAAGCCCTCATAGCCCTTTCTCTCAGAAGCTTATTACAGTCCCTCATGCTTACCTCTCCCTCAATGACAAACCCCGCTCCTCGTGATGTTTACATACCTCCAAAATACGAGAAAACACCTGTTTCAAAATGAGTGAGAAGACAACAGCGAATGGGGCTGGGCTCGCAGATGTCGCCAACTCGATGGCAGGACTCAACATTTCTGATCACACAAGCGAAACTCAGTCGGCTCTTGCAGAAAAGATTGATAACCTCATCCAGGCTGCCAAAACCGCTGTCCTACAGGCGCAACAGGCTAAGACTCTTGTCGAGGGTACCAAGACTATCAGTAGCGACGCCATCATAGAAATTTGCGGGCTCCGTAGCAAGGCCAACGGGCTTGAAGAGGCAGCCAATGCCCTTGGTGGTGCAACGGAACGATCAATCATCGAACATGTCATCTCGCTCGGGGATCAGCGCGAAACCATTATAAATAGCCTTATTTCCCATTTCGACAAGCGCATAATGACCATGACCCGGGACATCCTCGACAACTCCGACAATGGCGCTTGTGTACTTTGGAGGATTGCTGAGAAGTGTTACATGGAAGCCATTAGAACCTCCGGCAAGCTGCACTCCGATGACTACTTCATCCCGCTCGAGGAGACGTATCTCGAATCACCCTTTGACCCGGGCTTCGAGAGCGAGGAATACTACGAACCGAAAATCGTCTAGAAATCGATGAAGGATATGCCAGGGCTTATCGCTATAATAGAGAACTCAAGGAACAGCGCAAGAGAAGAGAAAGAGAGCGCTGGATCGACTTCTGGGTTCGAGTGTTGAGCAACTGCCCTGGGGGGCCGACATTGTTCTACCCGCCAGCAGCTGCAACCTCTCTCAAATGGCCATTTCAAGGCATCCCACGGTATCTGTTCCGGGTGTTCGACTCGGAAAGCTCGGGTCGAAACGATGACACCGTCGTGGCTTCAACCATGAGCGTTTGCAAAAGCCCAGGCCGCAAAAACATGGATCTTCTTTCGTTACAACCACGCGAGGCATCAAAAATGCTCTACAGCCACTCAAACAAACCGTGCTTCGGTGGCGTTCCTTCCGACAACCTCATGTCCTGGAGCAGCTGGCTGATATTCGTGATCCAATATGCGATTTGGAGATCACACAATGTCACATTTTGGGATCATCGTACGACGCCTGGAACGGCTTCCAGACCGGCTGCTAGGAATCCGGTCCGGACTGGGTCTCAGACCCCCGGCAGGTGGGTCCTCCGGTCTCAGACCTCCGGACCTCGGGCCCGGAGGCTGCCGGAGGCCGCCCTCATCTTCATCTATAAGACCGATCCCTAGCCCTTCGTTAGATAGGAAATTAAGAGCTTTCATCATCATCATCCTGATCCTATCCACTCAGTGTGACACACAAACGCGGTAGATCCCCAGCCGACGTTCGAATTTGCGTAGTGGACACAAGCAAGTTCCCGCCCGGGCAGTTTGCACGGGATATGTGGCTACTCCGAGCATACCGCAACACAGCCCGACTAAGAGACGATCAGGACCGTTTTTTTCGTTTCCGTCTTGAGAACTCAGACTATGATAATGGAGAATACTTTTCTCAAGGAATAGTGAATCATGGTGGCCGATCATGCACTTTCTCCTTGCATAGCCTGATCCGGAGCGGTCTCTACAGCTTGTATCCCGAGTTTGCAGATGTCCAAGCCAGGAATCAATGGACGAATCGTGTCCGACAGCTTCGCCTAGGGTGGTTGTATGAAGAGCAAAGCACGCCGCGCCAAGATCTGGAGTGTGCGTTCAGGATGGCAAGGGAATGCTTTAGGACCTTTGACGTGCGTGACCTGGCGTTGCTGCTTCTTAGCTTCAAAAATCGCAAACTTCAAGCAAGACGTGAGTCTCATTGCCACATCACGCTGCTCCATGTCAAGAAATTAACAAAGCCATATAGTACTATACGATTACCCAGGAGAAGTTGATCCATCTGGGCCAGTTGAGGTTTGTCGGTATCAGAGGGTGGCCAGAGCTACGAGACAAGGTGATCATGCTTGGGGCGCGCGAGGTTTGGGAAGTTTTTGGAGACTCTTGCCTTCATATGACATAGAGTCAGTGGCAGATATTTTTGAATGTACTTGAGTAGGCGAAGAATACATGCTAGAACTGACTGAATGAATCTTGTGAGCGTCAAAGAAAGACGGTGGTAACAAATATTCCAGAGACAAATCGATAGCAGATACTCAACTTAAACGGGAAAAGCGACAGAAGGTAACAAAGCCCCACTTACTTTCTTACTAACCTACCCTACATCCATCAAACACCTCGTGCCATGAACAGCAGGTGTCCGGCTGCCGCAAGCAGACCTAATCGCAAGATCAGAAGATGATAAGATTAAGAGACCCTGACCTGCAGTTAGCTTGATTACACACCCTGGCAGATGGCGTCACTTTTACAGTCACAGAAGGAAGATCTCAACCCAGCTTATAACCCCAGCACTTTCCCTATACACACACAGCTCTTTTAGCTGCTGACAACACATACACTATACACTCCTTATGTACAGCCCCTAGCCCCCGCGGACGGGGGCCGGGCCCGAACCGCAATAGGCCCTAGAGCCGCAGAATTGCTAGATAGCTTGCACAGTGGTGGAGGACGCCGAGGACTCTGAGGCAACTATAAATCATGTATGTAACTAGCCTAGCACGTCCTTTTGCCCCAGAAGGGGATCGTGTGGGTCTTTGACCTTCAGGACGGAAATGAATCAATCAATCAAACAATCAATCATGAACAGCAGGCACCTCTTCAGCCGCCGTGGATAGGACCCTGAACACTTGGAGAATAGCCTTCAAGTTTGCTTGCTAATAATACAAACACCACGAGACCCGCGGAAAGATTGAAAAGGAAGAAGCAAAAGCAGAAATTGGACGCTGTATAGGCTTTTGCGAGATCATGACAAAGCTTGGGAAACGCAAATGTACAATAGCAACTAGTGCCCTAATGGTTATAAGCCACCGGGCGAAATAAATTGTGTGTGTGTGTGTGTGTGTAGTAATACAGATCTAAAAATAATGAGACGCCCTTTTTATGATCTTCCTTAGACAGTAATGCATATATTAAAACTGCATTGGACAATAAAAGTTGGTTGTGGGCTTAAAAACCTAAGTGCTGATTTCCCTCTGGATTGACCACTGGTGATCCGAAAGAAGGGTGCACGGGCCAGGAAAAATGGTATTGGGTGCCATTACCAGTGGTAATTGGTACCGTAGGGAGAGAGAGCAATGTTAATTCTAGTTGTAATCGCGGACACGCTGTTTTGATCAGAACCCCACTTGTCCATTTGGCGGTCCCGGCCTCACTACTAGGGGGGTCTCGTCATTTCATTACAGCTCAACCCCCCGTTCGTCCCTCACGGGGGGGTCGTTGACTAAACAAATGTCCGTTGACTCAACAAATACCTGAAAGCTTGGTATAGACTCTAGTAAAATGATGTACCTCGCTAACAACAGGAAAATTGGAACCTACTCCAATAAACGCTCTCCAAAAAATACACTACAAACACTGTATTTTTAGTGTGGGCTAATGTACCCCAAATCGTTGAGTCAACGGACTTTTGTTTAGTCAACGACCCTCCCGTGAGGGACGAACGGGGGGTTGAGCTGTAATGAAATGACGAGACCCCCCTAGTACCCCCCGGACCACAAAGAGTGGTCCACAACAGTGGCCCAGAACACCAAGACCTAGTCTATCAGGCTGCAACAACGACGGAATGGCGTCCCTTCCCGGATCCAATGTCTCGTCAGGATGCACGTCTTGAACAACACAAACGCATCACTACCCCCCGGCCACAAAGAGTGGACCGTGGCCCACAACACCAGGACCTTGTCTATCAGGCTGCAACGACGGAATGGCGTCCCTTCCCGGACCCAATGTCTCGTCGGGATGCACGTCTTGGACAACACAAATAGGGTCGTTTGATCACTGACCACCGCTCGGGCCTCCCTCAAACGTAGCACGGCTGATCACGCGCCCCCGCAACCCCCCCAGTAATCCGCCTCAGCTCGACCAAGGCAACGTGCAGTTCGGACGGCAAAGTGTATGACTGTTTTGGTGCTGCTGCAGGTTGGAGCATCAGGCAGCAATGGGTCAATGCATTTCCGGCAACGTTAGCTGAGAAAACACCGCATCCTGCCGGTTTTATCCACCTTGGTTGCTGCCGGTAGACAAGCAATTCATGGGTCTTCGTATCGTGTGAGGTAAGACAGAAGCTCGGTTACAACCAATACCTGCAATGGAACAGCAAGTTTTTCCTCCAAGGGCGAATAGATAACGCAGATCATCTCGTCAGCTCTGCACGGAACGGACCGGTCTGCCCTCTACGACTTAATGCTGACGGAGTGTGCGGGGCAAGCGACACACTTTCAGCTTCTGACTGCTGCAACCTTCTGTGTCACCTCACACTGAGGCAAGATATCGCAGCCAATAATTCCCAATTTGGTCGCACTTACTGCTAAGTCAACACTTTCTCCCCTTACTGCCCCACTACAGTTTCTTATGCATCTTCTTTTAAGGCAACTGCGTCTTGCCGCTCTCGCACCAGCGACTGACCCATCAAGCTGAGATAGACGCCCTCTTGGCTTTAGAGTTGCTCACCTCGACATTTGTCAGTGTATCAAGCGCCACCGAAGGTCTGGATACCCATATGTCCCCTGCACAACCTAATCAGATGCCTGTAATTAGGCACCTGTCCGGCGTATGCCTATATCCGCCCGCCCGTAAGACTTAGCCCCTACGATGGGCCTATTGTGGCTGCAGCCGGTCAATCAAGCCGCCAATGGGTATTCGACAAGGGTTCCCATAAAAACCAAAAACGGAATAGATCGACGCAGTTTTCTCTTTCCCCAAAGAGGAGATCATGTAGATCATCCCATCAAGGTTCATGGTCCCGCAGCTTTGGAAGCTGGCTAAAGGGTACTTGAGCGATGGTATGATTGTAGGGGCAATGACCTCCAAATTAAGATATCATCCGGTAATTTCTCTTTTATTTTAAAATTCGTGCCGATTGAGCTGCTTCCTATTTACGGCGACAGGGAGTCAGTATCGGGGGCATTGAAGCTGGGGATCGGGGAAGGTGCATGTGCCAAGTTTCTTGTATCGGGACACAGCACTAGTTCTGAGAAATACCGCGCACAGACTAGAAAAAGCGGTAGGTATTGGGTGTCGATACCAGTGGTAATTGGTACGGTACGGTCATATATATATACTAGGGTGTCGTATTGAGAGGCCGCTATCAGGTGAAAGTGAATTGCGGGGATTTGCAGGGGGCATGAGCCAATGGTAACGCGTAAAAACCACTTTCAGTGAAAGTAGGAGAGACGATAGGGAGCGTAGGCCTGGCTCAGGCTAAAACTGCAAGCGCTCAGTTCCAAGTACGGAAGGACAAGTTGTCAGTGTCCGTTTTAGGGACTGCATCTAGCTGAAAGCGCGCTATCCGTAAATTGTAAAAAGAGTGTTCTCCAGTAGGCAATTGCGGCTTAGATTTTCAGCGCCGCGACCGGAATTTCTAGTCTTGTGTAGATTTATTGGATATTCATTTGTATGTGTTTTTTTTATATGGAGTTTTAATACCCGCCTACTAGCCGGGAATTGGGAGTTGTGGTCAGGTATAGCGATTAGTTTTAATTGTTCATATGTTTTGTTGTGGTTTTATCTCGTTTCTTATCTTAATGGTTATGAAAAGTGCGTCACTCGCTTATCATATACGTTATCCATTCTGCCGCCTACGTTTCCATGGCTTCCCATTGCGCCGTCTTGCAAGTTTTATTAACTCCCAGTTCACATCTGCCAAAAACTCCTCGCTGTTGTGGGGTGTAAGATAACTATCGTGGTTAGCTGCAATCCATGGCTCATGTTCTCGTTTGCGTTTGCGTGGCCATGAGAGGTCGGGAGAGGCAGTCGAGTCGTCCATGGGTCTGTCGCTTGGAGATCCAGACAAATCCGTGCAATCGCTCGTCAACTCGGGGATGTGTTGTCTTTCAGGCTGCCGGGTCCGTTTGGAGGGGTCACCATCAGGACGTTGTCCATCTTGGCCCTGGTTCTGCTCAGAGGGCGACTCCAGTATCCTCGGGCTTGCGATCCCGGCCAGCGTCGGTCGAATTTCGAGCGGAGTATTGATACCCGATGTCGATGCAACACTCCCCGTCCGGGGCAGCTGCTCCACGAAAGGCATCTTGGCGGCCATGTTCTCAATGCAGCACATGTCATAGTGATGGCGTAGCGCAGCCCTGTCCACCCGACGCTGCACTTTGGCTTTGCGGCCATGGTACGCGAGGAGGATATCGTATGGCATGAAGACGCGGATCTGGAGAGTTTCCGGGTGTATCGAGAAGAGCCGCTGGTCGAACATGTCGTGGAGATGGCTGAAGAGGAGGACCCCATTCTCTGACGCCCAGGTGCGTTCCCAGGCTTGCTCTAAACGGCGCGGGCTCGCCCTCTCGCCGCCGTCCTGCGTTTCGTCGGCATCAGCTTCCGGGTCGGGGTATGTATGATACTGCAGCTGAGACACGATGTGACACGCCTGCAGCGCGGGACCGATGGTTGGGTTGTCGCACCACGAGCGTCCCATGCCAGTGACGGCACACTGCTTGGCTGATGTAAGGCAAGAGTTGCGAAAGTTGGCCATGGTCGTTTTGGCTCTTTCGTCGGAGATATTGCATTCCGGGGGCGCGACCATGTTGGCGAAGTCCTCATCAGCCTGGTCTATGTCCGGATCCTTACGCGGTGACACAGAACCAGATGCTGATCGCTTCGAGGGAGAACCAGGTTTCCTTCCGCGTACTGTTTTGCGGAGCGGGTAGGCCGCGTAACGAGGGTCGGTTGAGGCCTTCTTAGGAGGCAGGTAGCGTGGCTCCAGCCGGCGGACAGGCTTGGAAATGCGCTGCGCGCATCCAGCTGGAAAGGGTTAGCAAGAGTCGCCATGAGAAGACGATACTCTTTGAACATACCCTCAAAGTGACACTTAAATGGCTGATCAGCTGACAAGCTGCAATCGTGGTGCTTGAAAACGCGGTACTGGAGGATCGCACGGTCTTCAGGAGCATCAGGTTCTAGCTCAGGAACGGCGGGAACTGGTTGATCCAGCCCACTGCCATGCACGAACTTGGGAGCGGGACATTCATCCTCGGACACATTCAACATATCCAAAAGGCCAAAAGCAACTTCATCCCACACATCCGAGCTCTCATCCTGGAACTCGAAACTTAGAAGCATCTCATTGACGATGTCGCGAAACGTCATAAAAACATCCTTTGCCGGTTGGAAGACGCCAGCGAAAGGAACGTCGCCGGGCGCTGTGAGGAGCTCAATGTTCCATCCGTGTGATCGCATCGTTGGATTCACGGCTGCGCTGGTCATGTTGGGCGATTTGGTGATGCTGAGCATTGAGACACGAATGATATCACGATGTTGACTGCAGATCTAAATGAAATAGAGCGACCCCGCATTAGCATTAATCCGACGTGTTTTGGTTGGTCAGCGCTAAATGACCAGGGCTGTGCTGGTTGACCCCGCAACTGACGTCGCTGTTTTTTTTTTGCCGACTGTTAGATTGAGACCTCGTGTGGCGGCATAACCTGCCGGATCCGGACTGCCTGATCCGGAACGCCGGATACAGAACACCGGATCTGGTAATAAGCCGGATCCGGCATCATAACAATGCCGGATCCGTCTCCCTTTGACACCCTGATCTAGATCCCTTTGAGTATAAAACAGGGCCCTTATGACCCTGAATCAATGGAGGAACAACCATCTCAATTTACATCATTTGATCAATTACTTCTGCTATTGCATGTAGCAAATTGCGTATCCAACACCTACTAATTATACATTGCATGGTACGAGTCGCGCTTCTATGTCCTGAACCCGACTGTGGCGGGAAAGTTCTAGCTCTGCTATCGACCAGGGACGAAATAAGGTCAGGATACGGCCTAATCGAAGATGCTTCGCCCGCCGTACTGATTCCCTATGTGTACCGCTGACGTACCCTTCGCCTCGACAGAATCCGCTAGGTTCACGGTCCGATACCTGTGCCACGAGCCAAGGCAGTCTCGCTCCACTCATTCCCGACTCACACCCTCGTCATCTCTTCACTCTTGATGTCCTTTGCATAGTTTCTCCCCGCGATTCCCTACTGTACCAATTACCACTGGTAATGGAACCCAATACCATTTTTTCTGGCCCGTGCACCCTTCTTTCGGAACTTTGGTTTTGGGTCCGAATGCAAGAATACTTGGCCCGTGCACCTTCCCCCGCTTCCATGCCCCCGTTACTGATTCCCTGTCTCCGCAAAATAGGAAGCAGCTTGATGGGCTCGATTTTGAAAATGGAGGAGAAATTACCGGATGATGACCCTACAGGGAGATGATCAAAATTAAACCCGGCCTACACGCATCTTGCTTCCCAAAAGTCAGAAACGGCCTTGGTTTCGAGGTCATTGCCCTCACATTCGTACCATCGCTCAAGTACCCTTTAGCTACATTCCAAAGGTCGGGGATTATGAACCTTAATGGGATGATCTACGTTATCTCCTCTCCGGGGAAAGAGAAAACTGCATCGATCTATTGCCGTTTTTAGTTTTAATGGAAATCCCTATCGAAGACCCTATAAATAGCTTATTTAACCGGCTGCTGCCACAATAGGCCCGTCGTAGGGCCCGAGTCTTACGGGCGGGGCGAATATAGGCACACGCCGGATAAGTGCCTAAATACAGGCATCTGATCATATCGTGCGGGGGATATATAGGTATCCAGACCTTCGGTGGCGCTTAATAAACTGACAAATGTCGAGGTGAGCAACCCTAAAGCTAAGACAGCGTTTATTCAGTTTGGTAGGTTACTTACCGGTACGAAAAGGGCAAGACGCAATTGCCTTGAAATAAGATGCACGAGAAATCGTAGTAGGGAAGTGAGGGGAGAAACTGTTGACTCAGCAGTAAGTACGACTGGATTGGGAATTATTGGGTATAGAGTCTTACCTCAGTCTGAGGTAATACAAAAGGTTGCAGCAGTGAGTAGCTGAAAGTGTGTCGCTTGCCCCGCACGCCCGGTCAGCATCAAATCGTAGTAGGGCAGACCGGTCCGCTCCGTGCAGATCGCTTAGAGCTGTCACGATTCGAGCATATATAGTAGCTTGGGGTTCAGTCGTTCGACCGAACATTGTTCCTTTTTGAGGCCAGTCGGCGTGATGGTAGAAACCAAGCACTATCGTTCCGTTACAAGAGCTGACTAGATAATCTGCGTTATCTATTCGCCCTTAGAGGGTAAAACTCGCTGCTGTATTGCAGGTGTTAGTTGTAACCGACCTTCCTGTCTTACCCGTACCTCTGTCAAATATTAGGGTGAAAAATTGTGTATTGTGTCTCCTGCTCCCATGTCTTGAGGTTTCAGAGCAAGCTTTATATACCCTTTCTCTTCTATATAGAATCAGCTAGAAGCTGATTGCTAAGCCTCGTGGCAATAGGTGGCAACTTTCGCCTCTGACGTATCTGACAACCTCATACGATACAAAGACCTATAAGTTGCTTGTCTACCGGCAGCAGCCAAGGCGGATAAAACCGGCAGGATGCGGTGTTTTCTCGGCCAACGTTGCCGGAAATGCATTGACCTATTGCTGCCTGATGCTCAAACCTGCACCAACACCAAAACGGTCATGCACTTTGCCGTCCGAACTGCACGTTGCCTTGGTCGAGCTGAGGCGGATTACTGGGGGGTTGCGGGGGCACGTGATCGGCTGTGCTACGTAGCCAACATTTGAGGGGGCCCGAGTGGTGGTCAGTGATCAAATGACCCTCTTTGTGTTGCTCAAGACGTGCATCCTGACGAGACATTGGATTCGGGGAGGGAGACCATTCCCGCAAGCCTGACAGCTCTTGGTGTTGTGTTGTGGATCACTCTCCGTGGTACGGAGCAATGAGACCAGACGGCAAGTGGGGCTCAGATTATAAGTGTGTCCGCGATTACGGTAGTAAGGTCCTCATGAGGGTGCGATTGACCAATCGCTTGTAAATTACACTACCCACCACTTTACTGATTATTCATCAAATAAGGTTGCGGGGAACAACTCAATGCAGAAATTGAAATTTTCAACAAGAGTTCATGATTACAACCTTGCACCCTCGTGTAGAATATTGGGATTGCATCGCGTCCAGACATCTCAATAATAAATAAATACATAATTTTGACATATTGTTATGTATTTATAATTATGGCCCAATATTGATATCTATTGTTAAGCTTATCAATAATTATTAATATAGTACTGAAGGGTCAGGGATGTCGTCGTCGTCGCCTGCGACACCCATTATCTCGTCGTCTATTGCAACGTAGAGTTTGCGGATCAAGTCATTCTTCACCCAATTGCTCAGGCATTGCAGCTTCTCGATGGTATCGGCCGAGAGTCGTGCCCTGTCCCAGGAAATTGTCCGCCTTGCACAAGAGAATACCCGTTCCGGGTCGTCTGACATCGCCGGTACACTTAGTATGTCAATAGCCATTTGGTGTAAGCGTGGATACTCAATCCTCTGTTCTTCTCGGCACCACCATTCAAGCGGCGTGTTTGTCGTCATATGTCTTGGCGGAGAATTGACGAATTTTTCGAATTCATCCTCGTCGTCAGGTTCATCCAAGACACTCATTGACTGCTTGATACGCTCGTACGGTGTTACTTCCCGTCGCTCGTTACTCAACCGAGCCGTGGAGTCCGACGAGAGTGGTCGGTCCTTGTACTTCGCCCAATGCCGTCGTGCGCCAGCAATGGCGGTCTGTCGCCATTCCTCTGCCCAGTGGCGGTCAAGGTACCTCCGGCGTTTTTCTGGATGGAGCAATAATGCCGTGGCATATATGGGGTTTTTGTCACTCTCTTCATAATACTTCGAGAGAACCCACCAGCCCATGTGAACGGAATTAACCATACGCGCGTTGTGGGCGTATTTGACCTGCTCTAAAATTACTACAAGTCCGGCAATAGATCGCACTGCCCTTCCATGACTTACCTTGGCATTCTCGAACTGCAGGAAGAGAATATCCATGTTCTCTAGCACCTGATCTATTGATGCCCACTCCATTTGCTGCTCCAAGGTCGCCTGGTAAAACGGCTGCAAGAACTCGTGGGTCATTTTGAGTACTTGCCAATCATCGTGCGTGAGGATGTCACCCTCCAGCTCCTCGTGGTATTGGTTGAGGAATATCGACAATGGACCCTCTTGGCTTATAGCCGCATCCAGTAATTTGAACCATGAGTTCCAACGAGTGACATTGTCAATTCCAAGCGCCTTTCCTGCAATGTCATCCCATGCATCGTTGCGCACCGTGGAATTACGGATGAACACCGCAATGTTGTGAAGTTTACCCATTGGGCCGATACTCCGCCAGCCAGCAGTGTCGTTGCGTTTGTTGCGCCTTCCGTGACTCTTTTGGTAAGTATTCGACTGAATCCGGTCGTGCAACGCGTCTGAAACCGTTATATCGTTCGCCTCATCTTGCGCCTGTTCAATTGCGGCCTGCAGAGCGTCCTCGCTAGTTGCAAAAAGAAAGGCTTGAAGGGACAAGTTAATGATGTGGCCGGCACATCGTGTTCGAGAGGATACGGGATCAAATGTAAGCCCGTACTCTTGTGACAGCTCAACAGCAAGTTGGCGGAGACAGGTGTCGTTTTTCGAGTCATTGTCCCCAGTGAAGTACCCGATTCGGGGTGCTAAGTGGTATTTTCGGATAATCTCCATCAAGTGAGGAGTCATTGCCGCGCCAGCGTGAGAGCGGCGGAGGTTTGGTAGCCCTAACAATGCTTTGCGGGGTTTGTAGGCCTCGTCAACCCATTGTGCGTGAACAGCCACATATGCCTTGCGCTGAGGAGAAGACCATACATCCATAGCAATGTGTACGAGGCTCCGGGAATGTTCCAGCCATTTCTTAACGGATTGTTGATGCGCATCGAATGCCCTATCCAAGTCTGCTGCAACCGTGTTACCAGAATCAGTCAGGAACTCTTGAACGGCGGGATTTACCGCGGTTAGAAGTGCCTGATATTCTGGCCACGTTACAAAGTTCAGCGGCAGATGCCTATGTGCGGACAGTAGCATCTGTGCCTCTCGAAAGGCGTCGACGTTGATTACACTCCGCAGAGTGTTCCTTTCATGCTCTCTGACTTGCTGCAGCTGCTTGGCGGTTGTTCTTGCGAAAGCATTTTCGATGGCTAGCTGACGCTTGTTTTGAGAGTTTGAATCCTCTCGAACAAGTATGTGATGAGCCTTTTCGAGGTGATAGCGGGCGTTACCAGATATGTGGGTTGACCAAGATGGATTGCGACAACGCTTGCAGTAGTGGAGTAAATTGCCGCTGATTGCGCGTGGCTCGTCGCCTTGAGCTTCTCGAAAGTGATCCCATGTTGCTATGGCTCTCAGTTTCCTTCTCTTGACCGTATGCTCAGTTGACCTCGGGTTCTGATAGTGTGCTGGCAAATTGTGAGGCGCTGTCAGAGGGTAGAACGGAGGAAGAGCTGGATGTGGCGCTGGATTGGGCCAGTGAGGATACGCTGACGTCCATTGTCGTCGTTAGAGATATGTCGCTGGCGTATTTCAAGCTGCGTACTTAACCGACGTGACGATGATACCGAGGCAGCAAACAGCTTCCGCTGCCAGGAGACACAAAGACCGAGAGGCCTGCTAGGCAGCAGCAAAACACGTGCTGGACTGCAATTAACCTGAAACACGCTGGTAAATTGACGCTGGAAAATAATGGGTCATATTATTAATACTTAACAATATATATTTATTGGCACCGTCCATATTGTTATCGATATGGATAAGCATAACAATAAATATGCCCATAACAATAAATATATATTGATTACTGAGATGTCTGCCTGTGACTTACACTGGGATCGCATTATTGAACTATGTACGATTCATGTACTAGGTTAAGCCTCGGATTGCGTCCAAAGTTGAGTCGAATAGAAACCTCGCTCGGCACAAATAGGGAAGTTGGACTGGAGAGCTCAGAGAACAATACCCGGGGAGCTGAATGTCCATCTGTCTTAGTGATGGTGGAGATCCAATCACTCTCCGGATGTGTTAACGTTGTTAGCGACGTTTGGATCGCTGTCCACTGAGCCATTAATAGTCTCGCTCTCAAGAGTTCAAGTTCATTCAAACGGGAGGCATATCCTTCCGATTGACGACCATGCTGGGCTTTTTGTACTTTTTTCTCAAATACCAGATCAAAACCAAACCCCAAGTTGGATTTAACTAGGGGTATCTAGACTAAAGTAGAAGCCAGAACTTGATTTATTCATAGCGCCAGCTGTACAGTAATCTCGTCAGAATCATTCCGGCCTTTTCAGACCAACCGTTTCCAAACGGGTCAAGCTTCTATGGGATGCTTGACGAAGGCTTTTGTCAGAACACCTCAAACTTTGCCTCTACGGATCAGATTGAAGTTGGATAAGGTTTAATGAGTGCCATGGCTGTAAACCTAGCAAGGATTCTAAAGAGGAGCGTAGCTAAAGCTTATCTAGGTTCTATCTCACACTTCTAGTGCTGAAACATAGTTAAGCTTGCCATGGTTTGTCCTAGCGCCCTAGCCACGCCATGTCGCTCTGCGCGTTTGACTCATACTAGTGATCATGCGGGGGTGGGGGGTTGGGATGCGGTATATGCTATCTACCCTACTATAAGATTGTAGGCTGGCAAAAGGCAGGTCTACTGGTTAACGCTCCCCCCTTGGTAGTCGATGGACAGACTGTTGAAGGCACGTAATAAAAAGCCCAGGCTCTGCGGCGGGCCCTGCTTAAGAGGTTCGATACTGCTGACAACCTCTCCGGAGACCCCATTGATATTCCATTGGCCCCAAGGCGCCTTATCCCCTGACAAGACTCGCTAAGCAAGGAGGAGGTACAGAAAGCAACACTTACAAAAACCACTACCCCAGGTATCGACGGTATTACTACACGCCTGCTAAAGGCATGCTGGGTCTATATTGAAGAGCAAGTCCGCCAACTCTCCTAGGCATGCATCCAGATAGGACACTTTCCCCTACCTTTCTGCAAGGCTGAGATCGTTATGATCCAGAAGCTAGGAAAAACGGACCTCTCTAGTACTCGCAGCTGGCGCCCTATATTCCTTTTATCCTGTCTAGAGAAAGGGCTTGAGAGGCTTATAGCCCGCCGGATGGCTTATACAGCTTTGCAAGAAGGGGTCATCAGCCCGCTGCAGATAGGTGCTTTGCCTGGCAGCGCAGCAGTAGATCTAACGACTTGCCTTACCCATGAGATTGAGAGGGCTCTCAACAAAGGTCTTAGGGCAACCCTAGTTACGAAGGACGCCAAGGCAGCTTTCGATTCCGTACTGCGGAACCGACTTATCCTCAAGCTCCTGCAACAAGGCTGGCCAGTCAACTCGGTTAGGCTAATCCTTGCCTTTGCATCTAATCGTACAGCCCTAATCAGGCTTGAGGACATCCAGACAGACGAGTTTCCATTGTCTTGCGGACTCCCACAAGGATCACCGCTAACCCCAATTACCTTCCTACTCTATATAGCAGATAGCCTACTAGACAACCCAAAGCGTCGGTTCGGTTATGCTGAAGATATCGCCCTCGCTGCTATAGGCCCTACGCTGGAGGCTAATTCAGCGGCCCTTCAGGAGGATGTCACGCAAGTCCTGACCTAGGGCGCCGAAAATAAGGTCGCCTTTAACCCTGCTAAATGCGAAACTATCCACTTCACAAGGAAGCATAAGCATAAGGCGGGAGATTTACCTAGTATTGCAGCAAGGGATCTTGTAATCAAACCATCATCTAAGCCTTTCCGATGACTAGTGGTCTGGTTTGGAAGGAGGCTCTCTTTTCGCTACCACGTTGATGAGAGGGTGGCCGTTGCCCAGAGGGTAGCCCAGCACCTACGGCATTTGACGAATACTAAAAGAGGGCTTCCTGCTGCAGTCTTCAGGAAGGCGGGTACTACATGCGTCCTTCCCGCTGCTACGTACGGGGCAGAGACTTGGTATGCTGGGCTGTTACAGCCGGCTGCAACAGGGCCAAGTAGCAACGGCAATGCCGCCTCCTCACAACCTGTCAACACAGGCCAGAAGGGCCTAGTCCAAAGATCCATAAGGTGATCACAGCCTCAGCAAGGGCTATACTACCTGTATGGAAGACAACGCCCTCTAGCAGCTTGCTGCGGGACGCCGGCCTTCCTACTGGACGGGTGGCTCCTGAAGGAGTACGCCTTAGATTTGCAGCCCGTCCGTCCTCAGAAGGTTGACCAACGACACCCAGTTACAGCCCGTCTTACCCAGCGGGACAGGAAATTGACCAGGCTACAACGGACGGCCGGGCTACTGCCAAGATATCCAAGGCCTACTTCTGCCCCTCCAGTATCAGCCAGGATCTCTAGACCCAATAGTTACGCAGACGAAAGCTAAAGCTGCAAAGGCCTTCAAGGCCTGGCTCCTAACCGTACCAAGCACCCATACTATCGTCTTCACAGACGGCTTCAAGGCAACCAACGGAGCCACGGGGTATGGGTATGTGGTATACCGCAATGGCCGTCGTGCAGCCCAGGGCTGCGGCAAGCTAGGCCTTGCGGAGGTATTTGATGCTGAAGCAGAAGGGGCCTGGACTACACTGCACTATGCTCTTCGTTCCGCACAAGGAGGGACGATTTACCTCTGCCTAGACAATACAGCCGGTATCCCCGGCCTCCAAGGAGATCCGCCGGCGTCCTCGCAAGCAGCCTTTCTTCGCTTCCAATCAGCTGCAAGGATACATGATATACGCGTCCACTGGTCACCAGGCCACCAGGGGATCAAGGGCAACGAAGAGGCCGACGAGATGGCTAAGGACGGTACAGCTCTACCACTTCCTCCCGGTCGATTGGTTACGCTTTCAGGCGTAAAGCGACTGGCCAGACAGCGAGTCAGCAAACTGTACCAACGCTGGTGGGCGGAGGGGATGCCAGACAGCTATAGGCAACTAGGGCTTCCTGCAACACTCTCTTGTCCTCCAGAATTGGCCCTGCCAAGGGCCACCCTCCACCACCTACTGGCTGCTCGATCAGGCCATGGGGACTTCAAACGATATCACTAGCGGTTCAACCACGTTGATGCCGTGACGACCTGCTGCTGCGGGGAGGATAAGTCAAGGCAGCACCTCGTCCACTGTTACAGGACGCAGGTCCTTAGACAGAGCTGGCCGGACCGAACACCATCCAGGAGCCCGCGAGCCGATCAGCCCTATGGGCCAGCTAAGGCGATACTTTGAGGGACTTCTAAAAGACCCTATAGGCTTTAGGGCCTTCTTAGATACCTCAGGTTTCTTTTCTAGGACCTATCCTCACCAGGGGGTAGGCTAGAGCGTCGACCTAGGCTACTCTCCTATTTCTTTTTCTTATATTAACTTAGTCCTGGATACAGGCCCGACTTGAGGGGCCTGGGTACAGCTAGATCGTTTTTCTATTGCCGTTAGGCTTGACTTGGAGGACGCTGGGACGGGATCTCTGTAGATACTACTAGATAGCTCGTCAGACATCAGCCCTCCACGCCACATACCCCTCGGGAGGTCAGCGGCAAGGGTCTTTGGCCCCTGCCCTCATGGCGTTAAATACAAACATACATCGACACATACAACAGTCTTGGTATGGCACTTCATCGCGGCCCTCAAGTCAATGCCCCATGTCTATGATAACGCCCGAATACGGATACAAGTCACGGCCCGGAGACCTCACCATCTACAGCTTTGCCCACACACCCATCGAATCGCGTCTCCTCTTTACCTCCCGTGCAGCAACCAGAACTGCCACTCCCATCGTCATGCAAGTCGCCGCGAAGATCTGTGCATTGAGATAACTCCCCCCGCTCACCAAGGCTCCCGAAACTGGGGGTCCGATGAGGACACCAAAGCCGGTCACAGAATATACCATACCAAGCAGAGCCCCTTGTCTCTGTACATCAAACTTCACGGCCCCCAGCGCTGCGGGGCCAAGTGACTGAATCCCACCCATCGCCAGACTGAAAAACACAGTCCACGCGTATAGCCCTTGCAGGGTGGTTACGGTAGACCACAGATAGATGATCAACGCCGTGGATGCGACGTGGCCTATAAAAAGGTTAAGTGCGCCGACGTAAGGGGCGGCGAAGCTGGGGGCAAGACGACCGATAATGCCGATGCCATTCAGGACTAGCAGAAGGTTCAGAGACTCGGTGTACGTCAACCCTAGGACGTTCCTAGCATATGACGCCAGGTAGAAGATGGGGAAGAAAACGCCAATGAAGGCCTAGGCACCATGTCAGCTTTGAACCGACCGAGAGGGCGTTGTCGGTACGCGGATGGATATGGGCTCAAGCATACCAGGAAAGATCCAGCGGCGTACAAAGCGTACTCGGGAATCTTGAAGGCACTCCAGTCGACCAAGGGTCCTTTGGCTTGGGGCGTGACCCTGGGTTTGATAACCACCAGAGCCAACGCCAACGTCCCCATCTGGATGAATCCGATGGCTCGCATCGTCCATCCGAAGCCAATGGTGGGCAGCAGCGTTCTCGCCATGCTTGGGAAGACGACCCCCCCAACAGTGCTTCCGCAAGCTGCGATAGCCAACGCAACAGCTCGCTTCGTCGTAAAGTAGGTCGAGATGACTGTCATGACCGGGGTGAAGATGAGTCCGCTGCCCAGACCAGCGCATACACCCTGTGCCAAGAAGACCTGCCAGTATGCTGTGGAAGCTGATGTTGTGAATGTTCCGAGGACGATCAAGATACCGCCCGTGGCCACGGTGCTCCGGAAGTAGCCCGCGTCGGTCAAGACACCGCCTATGCTGCCAACGAAGAAAAGAAGGAAGACTTCGAAGGAGCCAATCCACGATATGTCGGAAGAAGAACGTTCGAGGGCTGTGACGTAGTAGGCTTGGAAGACGCCGAAAGATACAAAGACGCCCCTATTTCGGTTGGTTAGTTGATGCCGTATGCAGCTGATCGAGCCACAGGAGCGCTCACCATGTATTCATGATAATGAAGAAGCCCGAAACCACTAGTTGTCTCATTAACGCTGCCGCACGGTACGAGAACACGAGAGATGTTTGAGTCAGCTCACCAGACATCCATGCCCAAAACCCGCCGTTAGGTGGTGGGCTAGGAGATGCCGAAAGGAACGGTACCATGGCATCTGTCATTGTGCTGCCATCGGTGATTGCGGTTCGAGTTTCTTTTCTTCGTAGCTCGTGAGGTGTCGGAGGCATATTTTGAGGCGGTGTTGAGCTGCCAGACTCGATTGTATCCTTTTCGAGAGTCGGTTCGGGCATCGTGATTTGTGTGGCCAGGGGATTCCGACTTTTGGTTGATCAAATGAAGCTTGAACAACTGTACTTAAAAAGGGGAGTGGACAAAGGATGGAAGATAGGTGTTGAAGTGCTTTGCACTCTCGGGAGGTAGATCAAGGAGCTACGACTCGTCGCTTTGCCAAGTACGTTACGGTATCAGAACCGGCGGGAAGGGAAACTTAATCAGAGGATTTG
This sequence comes from Ilyonectria sp. MPI-CAGE-AT-0026, assembly GCA_020744155.1. Classification (NCBI taxonomy): domain Eukaryota; kingdom Fungi; phylum Ascomycota; class Sordariomycetes; order Hypocreales; family Nectriaceae; genus Ilyonectria; species Ilyonectria sp. MPI-CAGE-AT-0026. The sequence goes on from JAGPNQ010000036.1 coordinate 173,807, forward strand.
TTTGTCTAAGTATGAGACGAACAAACAAATCGATAACGCACTTGGGAGCTTTTGATTAGACATTCAAGCGCTCGCTGGCTTGATAATATTTGATTCGTCAAGTCGCGTTAACGTAGTTTTGATCAATCTAGGCCCAATCCGGCAACATAACCCGTGGAGCAACCCGATGGTGGACCCAACGGAGATCCCGACAGAACATTCGGGGGCGGCGATGACGATTCCGTAACAAAATATGGATTTGTTTGGGAACATTCTTTAAGCAGACTACTCGATTTGTAATAGAAAATGAATAAGCAATTGGATCTGCTAGACGATGATTTGGAAAGCTGATAAAGCATTCGAGGTTCACAGATTTCTTTGGCCAAAAGGCTTCTGGGCGGGCCCACTGAGCACTAGAAGACTACCAGACCCAGCCGGCAAATCAAGAAACAAAGGTGCTTATAAGAAACTACAAATATTTCGTTCTCGCCAGACATTTCTCTTCAGCCCAGCACCGCACCAACCCCATTACACCAGACATCAGAACGATCACGCTTCTCAACAAGTCCACAACACACCGCAACCATGCCTACTTGCCCGGGTTTCAACAGCAATGTCAGTATTACCTTTATTGGTACCGCCACCGCTATTCTCGAGATCGACGGTGTCAGGTTCCTGACTGATCCGTTTTTTTCACCGGCGGGCTCATATTATGAAATCCCGGACAGTGACGCTCGCTTGACCGTCCACCACGATCCCGCACTCGACCTGAAGGACCTTCCTCCTATCGACGCCGTTCTGCTCAGCCACGAGGACCACTGGGACAACCTCGACCAGCTTGGCCGCCGGATACTCGACGGGCGACATGTCTTCACAACCATGGACGGCGCCAAGCAGCTGGCCCCTCGGCCAGGCGTCGTCGGCATGCAACCCTGGCAAGAGACCACCGTCGCCCTGGGCGGCGAGACGTTCCACATCACAGCCACGCCTGCCGACCATGTTCCCGGCAATGAGTGTACCGGTTTCATTCTCACTACGGACTCCTTCGGGGTCTCGCCGGACGGCCGCCGTAACGCCATCTACTTCACTGGAGACACGGTTTACATGAAGGAGCTCCCTCAGATGGCCGAGAAGTTTCACATCGCAACCGCCATTATGAACACTGGAGACGCGCACTATCAAGTAGAAGCCCCGCCCGCGCCGCCACGCCAGATCACCATAGGCGGCAAGGAGGCGGCCGAGCTGTTCCGCGCCATCAAGGCTGACTGGATCATCCCTATGCACTTTGACGCCTGGGACCACTTTACGCAGCATAAGGATGGTTTGGCTGAGGCGTTCGAGCAGGAGGGTGTTTCGGACAAGGTGATTTGGCTTGATCCCGGAGAGCCTGTCAAGATCTTTGAGATGCCTTCATGTTAGTTGGTACATGATCAATGCCAATAATCCAGAACCGAGTTGGAAAGATCTAGCAGATCAAATGAATGAGAGAGACACTCGTGTTGAGATGTGTATCATCCCTTTCATGACCCATTTGGGCGCTCAACTTGTTCCTCCACATTAATATGTGCACCGAGTGCTGACGAACACGCATCTCGGGGGTTACATAAACATAGTCTAGGTCGTTTTCCGTAACAATTTAACGAAAGGGAAGATTTGCGAGATTCACATATGCAGCTGATAGGAAGGGAAGTCATGCATTGTACTGTTTGAATGAAGTTGTTTACCTAGGGAATTGATTTCTCGGCATTCGTCGCTGTGAATTCCAAGTATCTCCAATTAAAAACCTGGCAAGTCACCCTCGTCAGCATTCCAACACCTTTTCAGTCATGAAATGATATCCCGTCACGGATGAAATCCGCCATACTTCGCGATACCAATACCACAGCTCCTCATCGTCTTTCCCTTGGCCTTTCAGGACGCCGCACACTACATGTAGAGGCAAGTTTTGCTGTGTCAGTCATGTCTGAGATGCTATACGGTGGACGATTAACACGAGAGGCTCTTCTGATCGCGCACAGCCGAGGGAGGAAGTATGAGAGGGAGTGGTCGGTTGAGGATGTCGAGGTGGGCGTGGAATCGATCCGAGACAAATACAGCGACACCGAGAGGGAAACGACAGTCAAGTTGACGGTCAGGGAAGATTATTGGCATGACCAAGCTTTGAGTCCAGGACTGACATTCTTCACGTCTGGGCACGATCGATAAGGCAGGCAGTAGAAGCTATTCTCCTCTTAATCACTTGGACAGCTCACTCATGTCACACTTTAATACTCTGCGCGTAAAGAATATTACATTAATTCATCCATCCCTAGGTCTGATGTCCTGCCATCAAGCTGGCTCAATACAAAGATAAACGAGTGAATCCATCTCGGTCGATTCCCTCCAATGATGTCAATCTCGCCCGTCTCCATCAGCGGACCCTTTCCCTCAGGGTTCTCATCGCGTCGTAGTGGAATAGTTTATTTGTTCTTGATTGGCAATCGTCAGCTCTCGATCAGGTCCAAGAAGCACGCCGGACCAAGGCCAGCAAGGCCCGACGGCAAGGACGCAAAGGACTTACAGGGCAGCCGGCACAGGTGCAGCTGGAGCCGCAGCTGCAAGAGCCAGAAGAAGCGCAGTCGCATCCAGACATGATGATGGTTTGCTTGAAAGTGTTGGTTTTGAAGGTCTGTTGACGTAGAAGCTTTGGTGCTTTGCGATGAGCCAATTGTGGTGTTTGGAGGTTGTTGAGGAGGAAGATTAGATTGGCAGGCTTACGGGGGGAGATGTTTTTAAACCACTACCGGCGCTGCGAAAAGGCAGGTGCAGCGCGCTGCAGCAACTTGCAAGCTTCCCCGTTGCGATTTGCGGACTAGGTCAATTTCTTACATCCTCACACATTGGCTTCCCCTTTGGTGCCTTACCGAGGCTTTTGACTGGCTCGATTAGCAGGAGTGCGGATTTCTTTAGGGCTTCCTGCCTCGATCTTACCCAAGAGAGCAGAGATCCTCGTCTGTGACTGCTTTTGGGCAACGGGAGGCGTGCATTTCTACAGTGCGCTTTTGGGTAGAGTTAAGAGGATGCGTGTCGAATGAAGTCTGAGTCAGGTTCAAGCTCCTCCGTTGGATGGCAGGGTTCGTACGGCGTGCCTCTTGTCGGCGATCTCACGCTTTCGGGAGGCGGCGGGGGATATCCAAGAACTGCCGCCGAGATCCGTACAGTGTTGATACCTGGTTTCACCGATCAAGTTAGGGGCTTGAATTGGATGGGCTTGGGATAGGGTCAGTAACCAAAGCGATGAGGGGAACTCGAACTTGGCATGCCACGCTTTTGATAGAACTATTTTCTTCTAGATGAGTATTCTACTACAGACATCGCAAAATCCTCCTCTACGGTGCAATTCTAAGCATTCTTCATTGAACGCTGGAGGCGGGGGCGTTCCTGGAACCAGTTCAGTGGCAGCGGGTGGAGGGGCTCTTCATCTCCAAGGGTCCAATGATGTCGAAAATCCCGATTTCGCCTCAGTCGCACAATGAGAATTAAAAAATGATTCATCCCCCGCAATCTTGCTCAGTGACTCTCTGACCCTTGTCGCTCTCACGCCGAATTAATCCATCCATTCACCTCTTGACATACCAGCCAGCCAGGTCAACATGCATCCGCATCCTCACGGGCTTGAAACAAGACAAACGGAAGGGTGATATCATTGTCTTCCGTGCCAGCGTTGTAGCTACTACCCGTCAGCTGGAGCATGCAAGTGCGGGCAAGCCGAGGCTAGTAGCGAGGGGATGCGGCGCAACGCTGATCAAGTCGAAGCCGCGGATAGCTTCATCGCAGACGGCGTTGGCCTGGTCGACTTTCCCTTGCCGGGAACAACAGCGAGATAATTCGACAAGGGCCGCAAGCCAGTCCGGGTGGTTTCCAAGGTCCGCCAACGAAAGTGGTCTGACATCTTGATCCTGGTCGTTGACCATCGTCTTACGGACTGGACACCAAAGCTGCTGCTTATGCAAACCTGGGCACACTTCCGGCTGAGGTATTTCCTGTACTATGAAACAGTGAACGGGAATTGATTGATTGATTCCTACTCGGTTTTAGGGGCATTTGTCGAGCTTGGCGAGTAATACCTTCTAGAATAGTTTAGCGCAGAAGGGTTAGCCCGGCCAGAAGTTCCGTAACCTATCTGGTTAGAACCCAGAGCGACCCACACGACGTGAGAAGATAAGTACCTTTCATTTGGCCTATTTAATTGGCCTAGACCCCTGTAGTGTCCTAACTGGAGCCTGATGACAGCACAGGGGATTTGTGGGTGTGAAGCCGACAACATTCAGCTCACGTTTGGCAGCCAAGCTAGCTGGTTTTAGGTCTTAAAAGCCGCCAAGACGCTAGGTGTCCACCAATACCCCCATTCCGTATCCCATGTTCTTCCCCACCGCTTCTACCTCCAGCCTTTGAGTTTCAACAATGACCCATTGCTCTGTTACACAGTTTGTGCCAGAGAGAGAAAGAAGGGTCATCGCCTCCCAAGCGCCCACGCCTTAACGTTCCGGGAGCGAGCAAAGGCAACGCTGAGACGTAAGACCAGGAGATGAAAGCCATATAAAATACAATCAAGCACCATGTCTATGACCCCGACGAGAATATTGGAGCAGGCTTTTGATTATCGGCTCGACTTTCACTTTTTTCAGCCTTTTTTTTCTTTTGCTTTTGCTAGGCCTCTCTTATTGTTCACTCCTTCATTCCAACGAGTTTGCGGCTGGTTCCGACTCACAACTCGTTTTCTACTTGTTTTCTCTGCTATCTATTCCCCAACGCAATCATAGCAAGATGTCAACGCCTGCTGGACAGCTGACCTACGAGCAGCTCTTGAAAAAGCAGCTCACTTCTTCAAAACTTCTCTTTCACTCCGTTTTCTGGGGCGCCCATTGGGCAACATTCGCATATGGATGGTATGATCCTCGCTGTAAAGCTAGCTAATGTTAGAGGTGAGGGCTGTGAGGCTAATCTGAGACATCTCCCTCTATAGGTGGAAGCAAGTGTCAGATGCCCGTTTGGAGCCTCTCAACACCACTCTCGCTTGGTCGATCTGGATATCCCGAGGAGCTGGCCTAGTGTTGTCTTGGGACGCCACCCTCATCCTGCTGCCTGTCTGTCGTACTTTTGTGCGGTGGATTCGGCCCAAGGTCAAGTGGCTGCCTCTAGACGAGAACCTCTGGTTCCATCGCCAAATTGCGTATGCCATGCTCATATTCACAGTAATTCACACATGTGGTCACTATGTCAAGTAAGTTAGCGCCCGAACTGAGTCGCTTCAACCAGGCAAGCCTCATTTTTGTCAATCAGTCTGCCCTGAAGAGGGAGTAAATGTCGACCAGCAAGAGACATCGCTAATGTCATATTGCTAGCTTCTTCACCATTGAGCGGACACAAATTCGACCCCTTCAAGCTGTCGAAATCCACTATAAACAGCCCGGTGGCATCACAGGTCATATTATGCTACTATCCATGCTCTTAATATATACCACTGCCCATGGTCGCATTCGTCAGCAATCCTTCGAAACGTTTTGGTACACACATCATCTCTTTATACCCTTCTTCCTCGGTCTATATACCCACACGGTTGGGTGCTTTGTACGCGATACACCGGATGCTTTCTCCCCCTTCGCCGGAAGAGACTACAATAGGCACTGCCTGGGTTACCAAGGATGGCGCTGGGAACTGGTAACTGGCGGCTTGTATCTCCTAGAGAGGTTATATCGCGAGGTCCGAGCAAAGCGGAACACAGAGATTACGAGAGTGGTCAAGCATCCAAAGGGTAAGTAAAACAGGGCCTCGGTTCGCTGTATATCGAAACGTTAACCATTCCAGATGTCATTGAGATTCAATTTTCAAAGTCTCACTTCAAATACAACCCTGGGCAGTGGCTTTTTTTGCAAATGCCATCAATCTCGAAATATCAGTGGCACCCTTTTACTATTACGTCCTGCCCCTTCGACCCGTACGTATCTGTGCATATCCGCCTCATTGGCGACTTCACTAGAGCGCTTGGAGACGCCGTTGGCGCCGGTCCTGCTCAGGCTAAGCTTTACGAGGAGGCCTCTTCCGACCCAATGACAATCTATGAAGTCGCGCTACAGAACGGCGAGCACATGCCGCCGCTGAGGATTGACGGCCCATACGGTGCCCCAGCTGAGGACGTGTTTGATAATGAGATTGCAATCCTGATCGGAGCTGGTATAGGTGTAACACCATGGGCCTCGATTCTCAAGAACACATGGCATTTACGCAATAAGGGTGAGGGGTTGAAGCATTTGCGACGTGTCGAATTTATCTGGATCAGCAGGGACACCTCCTCCTTCGAATGGTTCCATTCACTCCTCGATTCTCTTGAAAATCGACCGGATGAGGTCCGCGGAAGCTCGGTTGACCAGTTTCTCAGGATCCATATCTTTTTGACGCAGAAGCTCGACAACGACACAGCTCAAAATATTGTTCTCAATAGTGTTAGAGCCGAGGTCGATCCCTTGACTCAGTTGAAGGCTGGAACGAAGTTTAGTCGCCCCGACTTTTTCAAAATTTTCACGGCCATACGGGACAGTATTACAGATGGCACGTACCTAACTGGAATTGAAAGAAATGTCAGGAACCAAGTAGGCGTTTACTTCCGTGGCCCGTCCGTTGCTGGTAAGTGTCTCCCTTTCCCGTTGACACACGAGTTGACCCTGTTTGACAGCACGTGAGATCAAGAGCACATGCCGTCGAGTGACTAACATTGACGTTGAATTTAAGTTTTGGAAGGAACATTTTTGAACATGAAGGACATTTACCACCTTAGGATATCGGTAGAGGGAGCCAATAATGGCGATTTCCGCATGACTAGTCAAAGTGGGAGAATTCTCAGTGGTTTCAATCTACAGTGGTGTTGCGAATGTTCCGACAGGTTCCGAGATCACCCTCACCACCCTCACTGTTACCGCAACCTTTGAGCAGCTATTACGCAGCCAAATGAAGTTCAATTAAGTCACCAAGTATATCAATTTGGAGCCCAAAGAGCGTAATTTCTCCTGATATATACCAATGTTGTGTACACCAGCCATCTGCGTCGATCACAGCTTTTATCTGCGCCGGCATTAAATCGATGAGGTTTCTTAAATACCTCATCTTCAATATCCCCCCAAACCTCAATCGGAGCATCGATCAACCGCTGTTTTGACTGCTGATTCCGCGGCATATTGCCAAGTTCAAGATATAGATCATTGATTCTTTCTTTGAGAATCGACCAGATGTTCTCGATTGGGTTGAGGTCGGGAAAATAAGGAGGCCAGTCGGGGAGAATTACACCTCGAGATCTCGCCCAACCTCGCAGCCAATCTTGCACAATTTGAGCCTGGAAAGTAGGACACAATTGATGTAGCCGTTAAATTAAGGCGTAAATGGAGAAAGCGTCTTTCATGACAGACGGATAGAAAGTTGTACGATGGCAAACGAAAGACTTACTTATAAATCCGGCATGGCCCAGTGTCTCATCCCCACTCGCTCCGGCACCAAACTCAACCCAACACCACCCTAATATCTCCAGACGAAATGATCAGCTGCGGAGCTATTATAGATCTGGCCCGGACGGGGTCTCGGCAATATCCTACTCCGAAATACTAATCAAGGCGCCGGCATTTCGTGACATTACAAAGCAATGCGAAAACTCAGTAGACAAAACAGTATAATTCTCTATTATCGAACTAATCCTAAACGCTTTAAATATTATAACTTGAAGAGGAACGAGTTTTCTCAAGACTATCATAAAGTTTAATGGCTTGCAAACCATCAGAGTCGGGATAAACGCTGTGACAGATCACAAGAAAAGCTCAGTACAGATGCACATTTCTCCACCCAAAACCTTGCAATGGAAAATTGTAGATTATTTTACATTGTTACCCACGGAGACTCTGTCTTCGTCACTACCCGAAGATACTCTGTAGCGCGTACTGCATACGACTCTCTTCTTTCCAGTTCTCCTTTCTTAGTCACTGGGCTCGGCTAGCCGAGCGGTGCAGCAACACCCCTCAGTGAACCTTGTCCCTTTAAGGACGCCTCGTGCAGCCCGGGCCTGGAGTCTTTCTCGATCCCCTCTTAAGAACTGAGCGATATCGCGGCAGTCTAGCCTCGCCTGCATATCCCGCTGACGGGCGACAGGCTCAACACAAAGCGCCTTAGAGCCGATGCCATGCTGGAATGGAGTGATTCCTGTAACTTGACCAAAATTTATAGGGTTCTTCATGTAGACCTCCTGTTGGTACTTCTACTAGAAACACACGCTGTGTTTCTATAGAGAAAAGCAGGGGAAAAAAGAAGAAAAAGATCGTGCTTGTTTCATCAGCTTAGAACTAGAATCATCTAAGCCAGAACCGGACGACTTACATACACACTCCGACTTGTTTGCAGCGCTTTGTAAGATGTTTTGTTATACCCATTGGGGGCAAGTTGGACTTGGTAGTTCCGAGTTAACTGGAGAGAGGGTTGCAAGAACAAATCGAACATGCCTGTACGGGAGCCAATTGCAATCCATGACGATCGGAATCGCTCCGTGTCTGCGAAGCACTGATCAATGAATGACACATTAAGTCATCTTGTCGGGCCGAAATGAGGGAAGCACTAACCGGTACAGTGCTTTGCTTAACTAACCGAATTAAGAAGGATATACCGCCAAGACTTGTCATAGCTAAAGGAAAACCGGGCCGGTCGCTCCATAGAAGTTGTATTTCAAGACCGAGCAAAGTTTTCTTTCACCCCGTAATGAGCGCCAGCATCAAGCTTTTCAAGCCACGCGGCTCTGTCCTCACATTGGCTGGTGAATGAAGCCGGCAACGCCGTTGTCGAATGTGGTACACATTAGTGCTCAAGTGCAGAGCTGCAGTGCTAAGCAATAGATTAATAAGGAATGGCTTGGGGGTTCAGGGAATCGCAATCGGACCGAACCGTGACCTGAGCCCAATGATTAACCTCATTTAAAATGGATGGTTTGTTTGAGAGCATCTGCTGGCTGGTAGAGCAGACGAGGAGAAACAAAAACGTAGAGGGCATGCAACTGCCCAGCAACCTAGGAGAAACGTATTCTCAGAGTGAATAAAATGACGAAGGCTGACAAAGCTGTTTTCTCATCAGGTACCGCTTTGTCGACGCAAGTGCCATTAGTATTAGTTCTGTCAGATCTGGATCCCGGGGCCACGCTATCTACTTCAATTCACTATTCCACGCTTAACCCCAGTAAGAGCCAGGTTAGAAGTGTCCCATGAGCTACGAAGGTGCTGGTGGACGCACTGCTCTCATGCTAACCCCATTCTTTTTTTACAAAAACGCTCTCCCCAGCCTGCGCTAAGAGAAGCCGCCCATGGGGAAATGTCGGGGGTATAGTGGAGTCCTCCACACCAAACCAGATTCCTCGGCGCACCACCGCACGACAGTGTTGGGACGGTGATCAGGCACTTTGCCTGTGTAGCTAGTTGTAGCTAGCAATATTTAATCATCTCCGTTGAGTTGCTCAGGGAAAGCACTTCTATAAAAGCCTAGCAACCTCTGTCCCCTCATCATTAACCCGCCAGCGTCCTTGGAAATTCATTCTCATTAATTAACTACTCTTCCTCGCACCATGACTCTTGCGACTAAACCTGTCTGGAGTCTTCGAGACATATTATGGAGTGTTACAGTCCTGCCTTTGGTGTATGCTCAGAACAACGTTGGCGATGTCGGCCAGAGATCTCCGGATGACTTCCAATGGATCCAACCTGAGAACACCACGATCCTTGGCCAGTATGGAGATTCGCAGGCGGTATATCCTTCACGTGGGTGAAACGCAGGAACTCGAGAAACTTGCCGAGAGGATATGAAATGGCTGATATTGGTTCCTTTAGCAAACATGACCGGTCATGGCGGCTGGGAGGGCGCTTTCCAAAAAGCACAAGACTTCATTTCAGAGATGACTCTAGATGAGAAAGTCTGGCTTGTCACTGGCGCACCAGGACCATGCATTGGAAATATTAACCCTATTCCGCGCCTCAACTTTAGCGGTCTATGTCTCCAAGACGGCCCAAACGGTGTTCGAATGGCCAACTATGTGAGCGTGTTCTCGTCGGGTATTACTATCGCGTCCTCATGGGATCGAGAACTCTTCTACCGCCGCTACCACGCCATGGGTCGATAGTATAGAGCCAAGGGTGCACAAGTGGCTCTTGCGTGAGTGCAGATACCAGCATCCTGCCTCCTTCAAAGGCTAATCACTATGAACCAGTCCCGTTGCTGGTCCTTTGGGCCGGTCCCCATACGGCGGTCGGAACTGGGAGGGCTTCTCTCCTGATCCTTACCTAACAGGCGTCGCTATGGAACAGGCAGTGCAGGGTATCCAAGATGCAGGAGTCCAGGCAACAGTGAAACATTGGCTTCTGTACGAACAAGAGACCGCGCGGGACCCCGTCTACTATCTAAATGGAACTCTGAAACACTCTACCTACTCATCAAATGCTGATGATAGAACTGTTCGTAAGTGTTAACTCTCATGGCAGTTTCAGCTCTCCGTGCAATTGAAAGCTAACCCAGGGATGCCGGGCTATCCACAGATGAAGTTTACATGTGGCCCTTTGCCAATGCCATCCGCGCTCACGCATCCTCTGTAATGTGCTCTTACAACCGTGTCAACGGATCTTATGCGTGCCAAAACTCGAACCTGCTCAATGGTCTTTTGAAGACCGAGTTAGGCTTCCAGGGCTACGTTATGACTGACTGGGAAGGGCTTCACTCCGGGCTTGCATCAATCGAGGCTGGCGCAGACATGGACCAGCCTGGCTTCATCGCGCCACGAACCCCAGTTTACGGCGACGGTTATCAGTCCTATTTCGGCTACAACGTCTCAACAGCCATCAAGAACGGCACATTGAGCGAGGCTCGTCTGAACGACATGGCTGCTAGGATTCTCACTCCCTACTACTTCCTACGCCAAGGTCAGGATTTTCCTTCACTCGATCCTGCGATGGTTCTTTATAACAACTTCTTCAGCAAGAACGAGTTCTTTGGTTCCTGGAACTTGTCGGGATCTGAGAGTCGAGATGTCCGAAGCGATCATGGCGATCTCATCCGACGTCAAGCAGCAGAGTCAACCATTCTTCTCAAGAACAAGAAAAACGCTCTTCCTTTGAAGGCCCCAAAGAACATTGGCCTGTTTGGTAACGACATTCTCCCAAATACCCAGGGTGCTCTAATCCGTGGCACTAACGAGTTTGGAACTCTCGCAATCGGCGGCGGATCCGGAAATGCACGGTTTACATACCTCGTCACCCCTCTGGAAGCTATCCAAAGACGGGCTGCCCAGGACGGCGCTCTAGTCCAATTTTGGGCAAACAACACCCTCGTTGCCAATTCAAATGTGACGAGTCTCTGGGTTGGCCATGAGCCTGATGCCTGCCTCATCTTTTTGAAGACACGCGCCAGCGAACGTCTAGATCGGGGTCAGTTGTACGTCGATTGGAACGGAGACGCTGTCGTGGCCAGCGTTGCCAAGTCGTGTTCTAACACGATCGTTGTAACCCACTCGGGCGGCCTAAACACTATCCCCTGGGCTGACCATCCCAACGTCACGGCCATCTTACTCGCCCATTACCCTGGTCAAGAATCGGGAAACTCAATCGTGGATGTTCTCTATGGTCAAACCAACCCATCGGGTAGACTGCCATACACAATCCCAAGGAATGCCAGCGATGTCAACACCCCGCCCACTACCAACGTTACTACACTTGGTGTTGATGACTGGCAGTCGTGGTACACAGAGGGCCTTGAGATTGACTATCGATACTACGATGCCCATAACATTTCTGTCCAGTATGAGTTTGGCTTCGGTTTATCATACACTAGCTTTGAACTGTCAGATCTCAACATCCGTCACGGTGGCAACCAGCGTAACATTTCTTCCGCGCCTCAAGACCTCAAGACTGTTCCAGGGGGTAACCCTGCGCTATGGGAAGTAATTTATGAGGCTGAGGCTACCGTTCGAAACACTGAAGATGTTACTGGGTCTACTGTTGTCCAGCTTTACATCTCGTTCCCCGATAGTGTCTCCGCCCCACCACGGCAGCTGAGAGGTTTTGAGAAGGTTGAGTTTTCCCCCGGTGAGAGAAGGACGTTGAAGTTTAATCTCATGCGCCGGGATATCAGCTACTGGGATGTCGTGGAGCAGCAATGGCTTATCCCCACCGGCGAGTTTGTGTTGCATGCTGCTTTTAGCAGCAGGGACATTGCTAGCACTACCACCTTCAACCCATTAGGTACAGCTCAAGGATAGAAAACATGGTCCAGTTCACAATCGATAAGCTTATTATGTTATTATGTTCCCAATCAGTATTAATAGAAAGGCCAATCCTTTACGCCCTACTGGCGGACTTATCCACTGGCAGATCAAGCCGCAAGTGCTGCCAGTTGTTTGAACCGTAGCAAGAAGGAAGAAGAAAAGAGACTAGGATAGATGGAGCGATAATTAAATACATTACCAGTGAAGGTACTTGACTTCTTCCTTTTTGGCCCTAAGTGAACTGCCTTTGAATCCTTAATATGCCACTCACTCAACTATGTCATAGTCCTATAGCTTGGCAAAGGCAAGAGAGACGCTGGGCCACGGTCAGAGCCAAACGGACCAGAGTAGGCTGTCTTTCGGCGGAGAAACCACGCCTGAAACGATTTTTAAGGACTATTCTGGAGTAAATAGAAAGGTCGCAGTGATCATTAACGAATGATAAGCCGGGCCGTGTTGGTTGACTGAAGATACGACATGCGCTGATGGATGAAAACCTCAAGTTGAATCAAGCGCTGGGGTGGTAGATGAGAGTCACACACACAAATCAGGCTACACAGCAACATCTCTGATGACAGATCCTCCATCTTCTCAATAATTGACTAGTCTGGAGGCTCCTGATAAGATTAGAGTTGGCACGGCCACCCGCTGTCAACAAGCCCACGTCATGAGCCCCGATGATCCACCTCGCTCCCAACTCGGTGATAACCTTTTCCAGGATGTCTGGCCAATGATATAAGCCAGCAATACCCATTAACTTCTCATGTTTCTTAGCAGCAGCTCCGACAGCTTGCAGGGCTGCCTAGAAGTTAGTGTGGTCCCAATCCGGCGTTGTTCTATTGTCAGTCGCCCGGTCTTGCGATCCAACGAGCAGCACGTCTCACTCAGGGTGCGTACAGCTATCTCGTCTACAGAGGAGAGAGAATCAGCCGTCTCAAACATAATGAAGTATCGAGGTCCAAATGATTCATCTGGTTCCTCAGGGTAGTCTGTGAAGGGGGGGTAAAAAGGCGGATACTTGGAGACCTCAATTGCACGCCTAGCATCATATGTGGTATCCAGGTTAGCTTTGAGTCCCAAGGTTATGGAAAGGGATAAAATAAAATAAAAAGCCTCTCATCTTACCGACCCGGTGAATATGAGGAATAATGACTCCCCATGGCGCCTAGTCAGGGATGTGCTGGATGGAGCGGTTCCCGCACTGGTGAGACACGAATAGAAAGGGCGACGTTGGCCGAGATGGATGCAATACGCATCTGCGAAGCGTCACGTGTTGACATGCAGGTATGCTCAAGGTCGATGAAGAGGGAATTGTAGCCTGCGGCTTTGGCAATATGGACGATCTCACAGCCATGACAGACCTTGACGCCAAAAGCCGTACAAGTCTTTTCTTTGGCTGCTAAGGAAATCAAATTGTTTTGAGCGATGGTCGGAGGGGCCTCCGTAGATGAGGAGCTTTTGCTCATTTTTGCTAGTTCCACAACAAAACATCCTGGTATGGTTCCTTCCACCGGATCTTCAGACAAAGTCCGGATTCCCGCAGCTGGCGAGAGAAGCACAACAATGGCTACTACTAACTAAAAGAGAGAACATAGCCCGGTCGAAGCCTGCTCCACATCATCACGCTGTGGCCATCACTTCTTCACCCTTGAAAACTTTGAAACAATTGATACGAGCCGTGGTAATCTATTTTTTGTAAAGTGCCACACAAGACATCCTAGCGAGAGGCCCAGAAACTCTCGAAAGGCTCAAAAAGACTTCCGCAGTCCACATCAAGCCATGACAACTGAGATGGCAGAGAATCACGAAACCGATCTTGAGGCTTCTAAATATTGCCTAGGCATTAGAACGTCTCCGAATCCCTTACTAATGATCCTCTCAATAACTTTCTGACAACTACTAGGGCATGTATCCGTGCCAGAGTTGTTAATCGTATCGAGAACCTTCCAAGCTGTATGGAGTGGGAGAGCCGCTGAAGCAATTCCGTACAGTTTCATCTCATCCTGTGTCAAGAACTCGACGCTCTGCAGGATCCGGACTGATTCTTGGATGATCTTCTGGGAGACATGTGCGCTTTCCGGGGCTTGACCATCCACCTCTATCCCTTGTTCCATCAAGCCGGGGAACTCTGCCCTCAACTGTCTAATCTGAGTGGCACATATAATCCAGAAAGCCCAGAGATGGGTAAGACAATTAGCTACCGTGATATTCGAGAACCAGAGATGGGTTTGGCCATCTGTTCTTGACACTGGCCACCACAGAGGACCTCCAGAGGAAACTTGGGTCGACCGATACCATCGGGAAAGGCGATCGAGTATTTCGACGAATCTGAAAAGAGCTTCGTGGGCCACAGGATATGCGCTAGCGGGGTTAAGTTTGGAACTGTCGAGCTTCTCCAGAATTGAAGGGATCTCAATGGCCTCGTTCATGAGAGCCTGCAGAGGCACCGCAGGGACGAGGCGGAACGGCTCACTTTTCCATTCGTCTGTCGCGAGGAAAGTTGATGTACGGGTGTCGAACGCGTTAAGAATCTGCCGAGTTAGTCTAATGGGCACGTCAGGCAGGGGTCTTAGGGTATGTACAAGAACCGGTCGAAATCCAACGAAGAGTTTGTGAGGAACCCCAGACGCATAGAAATCGGGGCGACAAAGCTGAATCAGGTCACTGATACCCTTTGCGTGGACCACGGAGCTGGCGTTAGAGGTGGGTAGCAACTTCTACGGAAAGTGCGTTAGCCTAAACGAGAACGGAGTTTGGGCATTGGTAAGACACAACCTCTGACAAGAAAAGACACATGACGGCTGCGGCTAACTCATCGGAAGGCGAGACCCTGGTACGACAGAGGGCGCCTTGTAGAGTGGTAAGTGCTGAACATTTTGCTTCCAAGGCATCAGATATCGGCGCCCAACCGTCGCAGCCTCTCGCTGCGATAGAAACCCCAAGGGCTCTGATGGCCGAAGGGAGAAGGTTACTTTCTCCTCTGCCAACCAGTTCCGGGAGCACTTCTATCCAGGAGCCACATATTCGAGACTGCGATACCTTTGGATCGTCTGAGAGGAGAGGTAGCTCGCTTGCGGGGGCGAAGTTCTGGACGCAAAATGAAATGACGTCACGCAGCGGCCAGCATATTGCACGGGTAGGAGCTAGACCTGGGGTAAGGGCGCGTTGCTCGGTAGGATCGGCATGTTGCTTGAGCTTCTCCCGCTTAGTCCTTGAATTCTGACGATCATCCCGCTTTGCAGTGGGCAGGTGTGATACCAAAGGAGGGCGGAAGATCAAATTGGCCTGGTATCCTGGGCACTTACGCCCCCGAAGGAAGCATTGGGAACAAGCGGGTCGCTTTCCATCACACTGCGAAAGCAGTTAGTCCATAAATGAAGGATAGGCTTGTTAGAAACGGTACGTCAAGCGCCTACTTACACCCAACTTCCGTGACCTGCATGTGCTGCACACCGTTGCTTTCCGAATCTTCATTTTCTCAACCTCCAGACAGTCGTAGATAGTAGATGTTGATGCATCGAATGTGAGGTGGGGGCCATTGTAGCTTTATGCTTGGCGGATTATGAGTCCAAATAAGCCTTAGTCTCTGTGGGGCCCACATGACTGCCACATGTCTCCATGAGCATGGCTAAAAGCTTATTCGAATTTTCTAGTGTTTGAAAACTTGCTCAATTGCAGTTGTTCCATCCTTGGCGTTGCCTGCCCAGCGTCGCTAGCAGACTGCATCCTCACCGCTAGATTTATAATCGACGGAAATACGGATATATCCGTGTCCCTCGGGATCACCGAGCCCGAATGGGTAGCAAACTGGACACTGCCCCAGCTATTGTAGTACAGAGCGCCTCTGGGGGTCAATATCTCCGGCTCCAAGGTATAAGAAGCCTCTCGTGGCCGCTTCTCTTCCTTCTGTGGCTTTTCATTGTGTTCCCTAGTACAAGCAGATACATACACCAGACTCCAAATCATTGCAACTGTCTCAGACCTTCAACCTATACAATCTACTTTAACAGCAACTATGAGCTCCTTTACCTTTTACAATGGTACGATGCCATATGCAACCGCCGCCATGAAAGTCCTCCTTCATCTATTCGATCAGATCGAGGCCCATGCTTCTCGCTCTAGTACGCCTATCAACACTCTCATCTCTGCTCGCCTCGCCGAGGATATGTTCCCATTCCCCTTGCAAGTCTTCATTGCCTCCGAAATGGCTCTTCAGATGGCTGCCCGCCTACAAGGCATCGAACCCCTGACTGGGCAGCCTGGACCTGATGGCCTAAAGACCCTCGAGGATATGCGCAAGCGTGTCAATACTGTCCTTGAATTCGTTCAAAGGAGTGATCATCAGAAATTCATTGATCCCGAGACTGAAGTCACTTTCAACGTGGGCCCTGAGAAAAAGTTTACTGCCAAGGCCTATGGTTTTGCAAATGGCTTTACTCTGCCTAATTTATACTTTCATACGGTTACGGCGTATAACATTCTCCGTAACCATGGCATGCAGATCGGCAAGGCAGATTACCTAGATTGTTATTTCACTCCTTACTTATCCTAAGTGAGGGTACTGGGGCGGGTAGGAAAGAAGGGAGTGGGGTTGGAACTTAGAAATAGTAAAATGGAAGTATAACGAGTTTACCACATGGAGCCCGGTTAGTTCAACCTAAATACTCAGAACTTTGTGCGTTTGGGCTCTCAGAAACGCTAATACCAGATTCTCTGGCTGTCTACCATTTAAGGAGCACTTAGAGGTCTATCTTCTTCAGTGATCGTAACAGAAAGGTATCATGCGATTACATTGAATCACCTCACGATGTTGAATAACAGTCGGTGCGCAACACCTAGGGATAGCCTACTTACCTGGCTTAGCGCATGTAACTAAGGGGCATGCTTGAGTACACCCTCCGATGAGTACGCGGCTGAAACTAGCCACCAGACGGTTAAGTTTGTCAAGTCTCCGTGCCCGTCATAGCCAAACCTACAAGGCAGTCTCAGTGTAGAGATGGGCGATGACGTAGTGGGGCATCTCACGGCTCGTAACCCGCTTTCGATGTCTTGCACAATCTGCCCTTGATTGCTGTACGGGCATTTCAAAGGACCCGCGCTAGCCATTCCACGCCCCTGCCTCCAAACATTTGACTTTCTTAGTCCACTGAGACGATGGTTCCAATTACAAATTCATCATCTCACATTACAAAGCCTGGGTCTGTGGGTCTCCTAATTGTGATGTCTCGACGGTTGATGGCACGTTTCTCGGGCCCGACATCCTGGCAAGAAACCCCCCATGTCAGATACAACCCTTGCCTCATTACAAATCAAGCTTTGGAAGGCGACGAAGCGTGGGCTGTAAATTTGGAAGGCAGTTTCCGGCCAGTGACCAAGCAAAATGATAATGGGCTTGAACTGGGTATATAAACTAGCCAGTAGCCAGGTTGAATCTGGGTATCTGCGAAAGCTACTACGACCGGAATTCCCTGAGATAAATATCAAGGGATTGTCAGGAACAATGCATTGGACCTCGTGGATTACTTTGGCCGCCGTCGGTCCAGCCCTTGGTTGTTGCAACCCACGGGACGAATACGGTAGCACCACATCAAGCACGATGACAGCGCAGTCCCTACTCGCCCGAGGGATCGAAGCACTGGGAGGTTCGGAAAAGATGTCCAAAGTTACTTCGTTGACTTATGTGGGCGGAGAGTACGTTTTTTTCTTCTTTTTTTCTTCTTTTTTTCTTAGTGGCTATGAAATGCGGTTTGTGGCTGACAACCGATCTAGAATTTATCGGACGAGGTCGATGCTAGAGACATTCAGCCTGATCGGAGTCGACAATTCTGTCTCCACGGCGGGAGCACAGAATGTTTCCTTCTCTTACCATGGGCTCTCTATTCAACAGCGAATCGACAGGGCCCACCAACTAGACGGTATGTGCTAGAGTTACCATTTCAGAAGAGACGAGCGTTCTAAGTACTTTTTTCACTTTTCTTTTAGCATATTGGACCTTTGCTCGACCGACGCTTCAGCCGGTTGACTTCTCCTTGGTCGTCCATGGAGGAGATGACGGCTTTGCTGCGGTTGTCAACGGAAGTTTCTCGATGTTTGCCCCTGATGCACCGCCCTCGGGCTACACAGATGGTAAGAGTTGACCCGCATCCCAAGAAACTTGGAAAAGAATATTAACTCAAAACAGGATTCTTGGCTGCTTACCTTATAAGAGAAGCACACAGGATGTCACCCTTACTGTTGCTTGAGGTATACGGCTCCTGCCACTGCAGGTCCGCCTTGCATTATTATTAACGAGTTTAGATGATATCGAATAATAAGTCCACTGTGCGCCATGAAAAAATCGATATACACGTGTCACTGCCAGCAGGTATGAAATCCATAGCTGTTTCAGATCTCTCTCGCCAGAAACTAATACTCAATTTGCCCAGTCCATGATGCAGTTCTCAATTTGACCGTTATTTTCGACCCTGAGACTTGGCTACCATATATCATCCGCTCCCACGAAAGCCACGGAATTTTGGGTCAATCAACGCAGGATCTAGTGGTCCTAGAATACACCTCTGTGAATGGCGTGCAGTTCCCTACAAGATTCAAGTCTATATACAACGGGCTTAAGGTCTTCGCAGATTACGCGATCAGCGAAGTGCTCGTCAATGTCCCCGTCGACATGGCTTTCGAAACTCATGGCGGCCGCCAACCGGAACACGTTCCAACTCAGAGCACTAGCTATAACTTCGCAGAGATCGGCGAGTTTTACGAAAGCCATGTCTGGTCTGGGCAATACAGTGGAACTCTGCCAAATCTCACTGCGCTTAACCCCTACCCCGAGCTTCCGGGATTATGGACACTCACATTCCAGGATGCGAACCTTTACCGACAGCTGGTGTACGAGTTTGAGGACTTTGTTGTTGTTCTGGACTGTCCCCCGCACCAGAGTCATCTGGTAATTCAATGGGTAAAGGAACAGCTCAAGAAGCCTCTGAAATATGTCTGGGTAGGTACCACAGCATCAGAACGTACGGATAAGAAAAATGTTGACTGTCTAGCCATCTCATCATCATCATGACCATGCTTTGGGAGTTCGTGACTACGTTGCAGCTGGAGCTAAAGTCATAACGCTTGACTTTGCCCACGATTATTACTCCATAGTTCCGCGAGATATGTTTGTCACATATAGGTATGTGCCGCTCTAGAATTTCGTCTCATTGCGTCCTTTGCTGAGATATAAATCATCACAGTACGAAACGACCATTCATTCTTCGCGACAACACCATGCAGGTGGCATTTGTACACATGAAGCGGTCCGTCCATGCAGCAGACTACGCATATGCATATGCGTCCCTAGCCTGTCCGACGGCCAACAGCACAACGGTTATATTCGACGCTGATGATGCTTCTCCTGCTGGACGTACACTTACCGACCATTCTGTTCTTTTTTCAGCCTTGAGCGAGTTGGCACATGACGGAGTTTCTAAGAATTCGATGTAAGCTGTACAACTCAAATTCCACGAGCCTACTGACTGACTTGTGACAGCTTTCATCCCGCACACAGTGATGGAGTGCCCTTCCAAGACATAATCGATGCGACTGGATACTACTACCCCAACCATACGGCCTTGGATTTTAGGTTCCTCCGGTCAAGGTGCTAGGAAGGCACTTGACGTTTGTTGAAATGGGCACAGGCTGGCTCACCCTGTGGATAAGTCCGAGCTAAGATCCGCAATCACCACCCATCGTGCCTATTCCGCGGAGGGTATATGATACACTGTCACATAGCTAGCTTATTAGGATCATCATGAGAGCCCTGTTACCGTCAAAACCCTATTCCAGCTACCTTGATAGACCACCTTGATAGACCACCTTGAGGGCCTACCTTGATGGTCATGATAGCTAAGATAAAAGACCTACTTAGAACCCTCTTTTAGATAGAAATCAAGAGCTTCAACGCACCTCAATTCCTCCCGGAATGTGATATACACCAGTATGTAGACAACCATTTATTCCTTAGAACTTAGCTATAACTCCTCAATCACTACTAGAACTTAGGTATACTAAGCAACGTATGGCATATTAGCAGACGTGAATATCATGGCTCAGCATAACGCCCTGATGTTAATGCCGTTTTAAAATAACTATGGCCCACATTGGCCAGTTTGTCAACCCAACTGTTATCCGGCTGCGAAGCACTTTTCAAGGTTTTGAAGTTAGCTCCTCTTATGAATATTACCACCATCCCATAACCTGTGCTAAGGCAGCTCTGACCTACTCTGGTTTTCCCGCCATATATGATTAAGCCAACTGTATTAGTAAGGCGTGTTGACAAATTCTAGTTGGGCTGCTTGAGCACAGCATATGGATTGCTTGTCAGGTCCTAAATCTCCTTGGGTTCTCAGGCAGCTTTAGGGTACCTCTGGACTCAGATCTAGTCCCGACCGGGTTAGAGTATCAATGAGCTCCTGTGGTTGGTATGATGGTTTGTAAGGTACCGAGAGCTGCCTCAGCGCACCCAAGGAGTTATCCTCAGTTAGAAGGATAGTATATGTTTGCCAGCAGAATCGTAGTGGTTAAACTGGTGGCTTGGTATTCTTCTGAGAGTACCCGTTGGCACATGTGGGGGGCAAGGCCCAATGCGAGCCAACTTAGCAAGCTAAGTTGGCCACAACAAGTCGGCGCTCTCATTGCGGGCTGCAATTGCCAAGCACCCGGGCGCCTCTCTCGGCTCTGTATAGAGACTGATAAAGAAGCTTGAGAATCCTGATCTTGATGTGCCGCGGCAAAAGGGGCGCCCGCGGGCGCTAACCGATGAAGAAGATGAGGCCGTGGTCGCCTTCATTATCTGGATGGAAAGATCATGCTTTCCAGCCTCCAAAACCGAGATTGAGGATGCCGCCAGCGCGCTACGGTACCGCATAGATCCCTTGACCAAACCAGTTAGCAAGATGTGGTATTCCCGGTTT
This sequence comes from Ilyonectria sp. MPI-CAGE-AT-0026, assembly GCA_020744155.1. Classification (NCBI taxonomy): domain Eukaryota; kingdom Fungi; phylum Ascomycota; class Sordariomycetes; order Hypocreales; family Nectriaceae; genus Ilyonectria; species Ilyonectria sp. MPI-CAGE-AT-0026. Next base: position 195,047 of record JAGPNQ010000036.1, read on the forward strand.
CGTCAGGGCCATCCTGAACTCAGAAAGACCCTCCTAAGGCCGTAGAGAAGTCTCGTGAGTCCTGGGAGATCGCCGGCGCCGAGAACTTTAAGGAATTCTTTAATGGACTTACAAAGACCATCAGGAAGTTCAGAATCGGCGCCTCTGAGTTCTGGAGCGAGGATGAGAGCGGCATTCGGATGGGCTGCTTACGAGACCGCGTGGAATGTCATCGTACGCACAAGACGGCAGACTCGATTCCAGACTCTTGATCCGGCAAATCGCGAATCCTGTACCCTCATAGGTGCAGGCAGCGCTTCTGGCGACACGATTCCGCCTTGGGTTATCTTCCAGACGTTTCCAACGCTAGATTTCGCCTATATTGAAGCTGATCCGCAGATCTGCTTTGCCCAGTCGGAGTCAGGGTTCAACAACGGCGAGATCTGCTTCGAGTGGGCGCAACACTTCAACCATAACTTGTGGAGGAAGTCTGCTAGGGCTCGGAGCCGTGGAGTCACGTGAGAGGAGTTGTTTGGCTGTGATGAGTGTCTCAGGGATCCTGTTCTAAAGCATGTCAATACGATAAGCCGCCAATCTCGCACGATGAAGATGACGGCATCTGTCGACTCCTCTGGTTAGATGGCTTTACCGGGCCTGAGATCTTCAAGCTCAGAGAGTATTTTGTTAAGTATACTGTCATCGTCGCTCCCTTACCGCCTCAATCAACACATATTCTACAATCTTTACATGTAGGAGCGTTCCAGCCGCTAAAAAGCGCACATCAGAAGAAGCTCCGCCAAGCGCTCCGCAAAGGCAACATCTCTTTCTCTCTCCTTGACGTTATGAATGGCTTCCAAGTGAGTGAATCAACCGTCTTTTTCTCATAAGAATACCTACTAATTAGAGGCATAAAACAGGAAGTATTTGACACTGGTTTCACGGCACATCACACCATCTCAGGCTTCGAAAAGAGCGGCAATTTTCCCCCAATCCAGAGCCCCCGCTCGCCCACCTCCTCAGGAAACAGATAAAAGCTCAGAAGGCTGTGGATCCTGCTTATTCCTCGCTCTTGCTCGTTTCCAACGCGCCTCTAATACCACGAAGCACGTCACAGAGAAGTATCACGAACTCCTCAGCTCTCCAACGCGCTCCGGGTTACGGCAAGTTGGGAAAGTCGTTACTGAAGCTGTTCTGCTTGAGAATATGGTGACTGCCTACGTTGATGACCGGAGAATGCGTATCGAGAAGCGTTATCACAAGAAGAGAAGGGGAAAAAGAGCCAAGCCGCAAGGAGACTTCTCTCACAACGTGAGTCTCGCAGAACTTCGTCAGCAGCAGAAGGATGTCATCGGCGAAACTCGGGAGAAGGAATACAAGGCGCAAATTCGCTCTGCACGGCGCATTCTTCGTCAAAAGATGGATAAGTTTAAGGAGAAATGGCGGGCGGGCCCGGCAAGGATCAGGTCTCTAATTATGTGGTGCCCGGACGCTTTAACCTCTTGGCGGGCTTTATGACCAAAAGGGGTAAGTGAGCAACCACCGGGTGTTTATGCTTCGTTCAGATCATGCAAATGTGGGTTTCTTTTAGAGGCAACCGAGTGTAGATCACGCTGCAGATGGACTTCTCCCATGCCTGCGTCCTCCCTGCTACCTCTTCTGAGATGCCTTACAAGGACCTGCCATTGCAGCTATGACTCCAAGGGCTAAGCCACTTCAAGGGTCTCTCTATATTTAGAATATTCTCCATCCTTTAGAAGCTCCTCATGCTGATCTGTGTCGCTTTAGAACTGCTTCCTTACTTGCCCTTTGTTTCTGGCAGTGTGGAATCCTTATGAGTTATTCCCATTTTTAATTTCTAAGAAGGCCAGAGAAAAAAAACCATAGCTTTTAAGTATCATCTACTCCTCGTTTTTGGCACATCTTCGTGATTCTTTCGCCTCGGCTTTACTTGGGCTTCAGCGTGTCGTATTCAGGTGCATAATTTGACTAACCCCTTTCATGGAAGTTTAGAATAAAGTACCAGGACCCGTGCGGAGCCCCGCTCAGTTCATGATGTCACGTTTTCGGCCTGTCTTGGTAAGATAAGTTCCGAGGCCATCCGGATGATAGTCCGCTCCGGGACAACACAACCCCGAAATGCCCTCGACGCCCGTCAAACGTCCTCGAAGATGACCGACGCTTCCGAACAACTGTAGTACTTAAGGGTGCAACAGATGCGTTAAAAGTCTACAGAGGACGAGCAAGCATATCATTATCATTCATCTCAAGACACTCTGTTCTTTTTAGTTTCTTGGAATCCGCATCCTGTCTGTGCTTGTTTTATCACAATGGCGCCTATTCACGTCGGTATTCTGGTCTATGACTACCAGGCCATTGATGTTGTCGGCCCAATTGATCTCCTTCACTCGGCCAATTCTGGGTTCCTGGAAGTGTCCAAAGTGTTTGGCCCCATCGATGATGACGCTATCTCTCGGGCTCCAGACTTTGTTTTTCACCACGTTGGCATCACGAAAGAGCCTTTCCACCTATTCACTAGCGCCATTACCCTTACCCCGACTACGACGGTGGATGAGTGTCCCGAGCTGGATATCATCTTGCTAGGAGGTCCGAATCCCGAAGGCTTCAAGCTGCACCCGAAATACGTTGATCTCATCTGTCGACATATCGATGCTGGAAAGTTGCTTTTTACGACTTGCACTGGCTCAGCCGTACTTGCGTCTACGGGTCTTCTAGATGAAAAGAACGCAACTATCAACCACGCTGAGTATAAATGGGCGAAAGAGAATTATCCTGCCGTCAACTGGACTAAGGAAAGAAAATGGGTCGTCGACGGGAATATCTGGACTGGAGCTGGTGCTGTTGCAGGAATGGATATGCTTGCGCATTGGCTCAAGGAGAAATTCGGACTGGATGTTCTGACCTATGCTGCCCGGAATCTGGACTACGAGCCTCGAGGCGTCGATGGTGTGTCACCTGTGATTCCTAAAAGATACGACGAAAGCGGAAAGCAGATCAGCACCCATGAATTTTTCTATCATTAGGGAAGTAGCTTGGGTTTCACTCAATCTTATAAGTTATGTTATATAGTGAGATTCAACGAGTCCTTTACCTCTACGACCTCAGCGGCGTCCTGGCACCCTCAGTAATAAAGGCCGTAAATTGCTTATCGGCCGCCGTGTTATCATTCTCCCAAATCTATCTAGATAGTCCATGTATCGATAGTAAACTGCATTTTCAAGAACATTTCTAATAAAAAAGGCGAGATTTAAATATATGAGACTACCTAAGGGTGTAATAGTATTAGAGAGATAGTGCGGGAGACAATATTTGGTGACTTAGAACAGGCGACTGGGTAAGGATTCGGGAAGAGAGGTCTGAAGCCACAACTCGTAACACGGCGTCCAAGTGAACACTGACAAACCTTTGACAGCCACTCTTAGACTAGGGCGACACAATATTAGTACATTCTGGTCCTATCATCAGACGTGCAGCGACCCGATTGAAAGCATCGTACATCGAGGCTAAACAGGTACTGTAATATGTCCAAGTTGAGGTAAAATCTTGCATTCCTTACGAAGCATGACGAGTGATCCTAAGGCTGCATTAGCGGCCCTGCTCCCTATCCATAGTGCAGGGGTCTAATATGGACTGGTCTACCACGATATGGCCACCCCCGCCAATTGGCCACAGCACCATATCTCAATTACATCAGCGCATTATGCCATAACTCAACTCCCACAACGGCACTTTAATCGCATTGAGCCCAAATTTTCAATATGGATAGATCAAATAACCATCGCAAATTCCTCTTAAGCGCAGCTATTACTGAAGTCCAGAAGTCGAATGTTTCCGTGGCTGCCGCGATACATAGGGTTCCCCGCTTGACGGTCCAGCACTGAATCAATGGCGCCGTCAATATCCACAAGGGAGAAGCAGCTGCGACTCAGAATTGAGCAAGAGCTTTACCTAGTGAATTGAATTCTAGCAGGAGAAACCTTTGGCAGGCCTCCAACGAAGGCAGAAATAAAAAGAAAGTAGCAGAGTTATATTAGAAACGCACCGGGCGCAATCCTGTTAAAGATTCACTGGAAACTGCATAGACTGATGATAGCGTGTTGTTCAGGCATTATCAATTATAATTAATCAATTGAAGCTAGGTTCGTGGACAAATTGACGAGTGTTGCCAGCTGCGCATTTGGAAGGTGAGGCTGACGGTGGCGCCCACTTTGGGGGGGCTGGCCATGTCGTGGTGGAGCGGTCTAGATCGTGGGACACTAAAGGCTTGGCGAAAGAAACTACCATAATGGGCTAGCGTTAGGCGGGGCGACCCCTTGCCTCTTGTGTCAGACTAAGCGGCCTTCTTCTCCCCCGCAATTTCCTTCACTAGTCCCTTAACTTCCTCGTCGCTCATAGCCTGGACGCCCAACAGCTCATTGTCGGTCTTTTCAAGCTTCTGAATGTAACCCGGCGTGGAGATTGAATATAGAATGATGTCACCAATGACCTGCCAGTTTACTTGACCAGCCTGCAGCTGAGACATGGCCTTGTCGAACGCATCGTTCATATCCCGCTCCAGTATGGATTGGATTGATTGGCAACAGGCTCCTGGAGCTCCAATGGTCTAACCCGATATGGACAGATCTAAGCCTAATTTGGTGGTTGTGACGTAGCCTCCAGCCGCAAACCACCACGAGACGCGCACCTTCTCTAACACCCAACGCGCACACATAGGTCGAGTAAAAAAAAGGAGGAAACCGCGTCGCTCGCGTCTACAGCAGTTCTTTTACTATGGCAGACGTATCTAAATAGCCCACTCACCAGCCACACTATGTCCACCATCTCTAGCTATTTCGGCACCAGCGCTCGGCGTCCGGATTCTGACAGAGTTATTCTTTCTCCCGCATATATTAGTCCTCGCTCAAATGACCCCGCCGGAATCCTGATCGAACCTGACGAATTCAAGCTGAATGGGAAGCATTTCCGCTACTGTGTCGTAGCAAAGTCCCAAAAGCACACCAAGAAGAGGACATCAGCTGTCTGGCAATATAGTGAAGATATACAACTGAAGCAGGACCCAATCTTTAAGGCCCCGGAATTAAGGAGAAATCGTTCACCTCGGTTCGGAACCACAAGCGGCTTAAATTACGCGAGTCTGATCCTAAATTGAGTCATGAACTGCCCTCGGTGGACCACTACAACGAGTTTATCACCACTGACGTTATCAGCCCTAACGATGACGAAGAATTCGATCCCATTCAGTACTGGAATGAGCGCTATCACTCGCAAACGGACCTAGCTCGTATGGCGCTGGACGTGTTGGCTGAGCCTCCCATGTCAGATGAGTGTGAGCGCTTATTTAGTAGTGCCAAGCTCCTCCTTGCGGATCGTCGTTCACGACTTCGGATGGACGTAATCGAAGCCAGCGAGTGCCTACGGGCTTGGTATGGACGCCCAGAGCGGAAGGCATTTGATAACTCTAGTATCGGCTTGATGGAAGACGAAGCGAAGGAAGAGGCTGGGACCAGTAGGCGGGATTCAGAAGGGGAAGAAGACGGCGGTGGAGATGATGGTAGTGAGGAGTTAAATATATTGGAGAAGAACACTTCTGGTGAGCATAATGGGCTCAGGGTTTAGCTAGTATTATGGGATCTTGTGTCGCAATTTCTGATGGATCTGGATCGTAGGGATAAAATCTCTTGTTTTTTTCTATCTAACGACTGAAAAGAGGTCGACTTTCTTATACAGAGGGCCGCCAGGGCCGTTAGGTTGAAGAACTTGCTTTTTGGGAGACATAAGGTAGCTGATACCAACCTCTGACTGGAAGTTCGGACCTCCGGGCAGCGGGTTTGAAGAGCAGAATACCTTCCTCCCGGTTTGATTAAATATATGACGTTTTGGTCTGTTGGATGTGACATCTTGTTCTACATCATATATCCTCGTGGTTTGTTTAGCGGCTTACTAATCGTCCCAAAAGGGTAAAAATATGATCTGGATCGGTTCTGGATATCCAGGAGGCAGCACGCCTTCACCTCTGGAGTGGATTGGAGCGACCCTCGGATCCAGCTCCAATCCAATCCAATAAGATCACTGTCCCGCTCCTGTGTTTGCCAACCTTCCTCGCCCAAAGCCTGCTTGGCGAGGCCCGCAAGCTCTCTCTGAGACTTCTGGATATTGCAGATGGAACAAACTCGGTTCTTGGTTTCCTCCGACTTCGAAAGAGCGTTTGCGACAGCAATGCCCACAGACGTAAGAGTCGTCCAAGGAACCACCATGTTCCCGTCGTTAAGATAGTCAATCTTCTTGTTGCCAAGATCAATTCCAACAAATGACATTCGAAGACCCCAATCAAGGAACGCATGGTTGGAGATGGCCGTCCAGGTAATCTTGTTGTCCCTTGCAAGCTTCTGGATATGCTCGAAGGCCTTCGTCTTTCCTTGAAAGGGGGGAAGGGCTCGTGACTTTGAGTTCATTGGGTCCGAGCTAAACTCGGCAGGTATCATACGATGAACACCAGCTGCGACGGCGGCATCCATCATCCGGATCGACACACTGGGATCAGGAACCGAGGTCGCATCAATGAGTGCATCCTGACCCTTGAGGGCTTCTGCCAAAGCCGAGCCAGATTCAAAGTCGACCACCTTGATAGTCACGCCAGTGGGCAAGTCGTTGAGTTCGTTCCGAGCAAGGAGAGTCACACGAAAGCAACCTTTTTGAACCAAAGCTTGCAAGATGCGAGACCCCAGGTTGCCGTTGGCCTAAGACAGATTAGCCCACTCTATGAGCTAGACGAGAAAAAGGATGGACAATACCCACCCCCGCAAGAGCAACCTTGTTAATCTTATGCACCATGATGCAACAAATAGAATGATGGTGTAAATGTCAAGGTAGCGATAGTGAGTATTGTGCAGGATTGCAGTGGTAGGAGTGATGATGTTTGTCTGCAGTGTCAGGGTTCCATGGTATTTTTAACTGTAAGTCTGCCCTTCCTTCAGGGCTGTTGAGGTGAAGCTGCTGTCATGCTGAGTTGGTCATGGATATTCTAAGCATTATTCAGCGTCATAGAAAGCATATTATGTGGGACTTGATTACGAAGACTACGTAGTAGGCTTAATTCATTACTGTCTTCAGAGTCTAGAACTCTTGGGGCTATGCACAAGCAATGCGGTGAGACTGAAGACGCAGCTCCATCTCGGAAGCCCCGACGATCCGTGTGCTAAGGTCTCGCGTTGGTATCGGGTTTGTGACAAATTCGACCGATGCGGTTGAAAAACTGTCCGAGCGAGCAAGTCTAGCCCCTGCATTCCGATTTGTGCGCGCAGACATCTGATAATCCATGATCTGCGAGTAGAACAACCCAAGGAGACAATTTCATGTCGGCATCGACTGTTGAGATCCGTGTTTTAACGGATCAATGGCTATTCCGATCCATTGGTGGATGTCTTCCTATAATAGCTTCCGCTGGTTAGCGCTAGTTTTCTTCTTCTTCAATCAATACAAGACGCTCATTTCAACAAGTTCTGCCTAACTGTCAGCGCTCCTAATAGTCCAGACCAAAAACTGGACTATTAGTCCAAACTGCAGTCCAGACCAATAGTCCGTGGACTATTGGTCCAGTCTGCGTCTCTCGGATTGGACTGACGGTCCAGTCCGCGTCTCTTGGACTAGACTGACGGTCCAGTCTACGTCTCTAGGACTGGACTGATGGTTCAGTCTGACTTCTACCAGACCGACCAGTAGTGCAGTCCGAGGATCGCAGACTAACAGTCTGACTAATAGTCTGTCCAAGATTCGGGGTGACTCAGGCAGTGTCTTTCCAAATCTGTGGCCTGCTGCAGAGTGCCAATTCAACAACTACGCGATCCAACGCGTCCAACGCGTGACACGCGTTTGGTAAAATTTTCGATGCACTGCTAAGATATGTTAGCCGGTACAGCCCAGCACTGCGTTAATCTATGGCAAACCAAGTATCACACAACTGAAACCATCGGCCTAACAAGATCCCAGAATTACATATTTCGACCTGTTCAACAGCAACCTACTTTATAGCTTTGAATGGGCTACCTGGCCAATTTCCAGGAAGAATATCTGCAACGTGAGAGATGATGAAGTGCATGTTATCTGAGCGGCGAAAACCCGCCCGGTGGCGTTAAGAGATACCAGCCCCGCCATTACAGGTAGGTGGCATGCACAGTATCCCCTATCCAGCGCGTGTAGGGTAGGTTCGCTCGCAGTAACACGTACCTCAGCAAGCCCATTGAGATGCTAGTAAACACGCTGGTCTCTGCGTAAAAATCATATTTCATACTAGTTACGATATAGTCACCTAATCTACCGTGCTGAGAGCTTCCGTCTGGTATCAATTCCATCATGATCAGAGATATATTCCCGAATCGTCGAAAGACCGTCGAAAGACCGATATCAGTGACGTGGCGCAGTGAGCCTACGGTTACCGTCAATGCGAGAGAACGACCCAAAGCCCGGATTAAGCCAAGTCCAGCGTGATGCCTTCAACATTGGAGGCAGGCAGGGGGAAGGGCCACAAGTCACGTGTCTGGACTATTAGTCTAGACCGCAGTTTGCACTGCAGTCTGGTCTGACGGTGACGGACGGACCGATAGTTCAGTCTGCACATCTCGGTTAGACTGCCAGTCCAGTCTGCACATCTCAGTCAGACTGCTAGTCCAGTCCGATCAAAGTCAGACGGACTGCTAGTTTAGTCTAGCCTAGTCAAACGGACTAAATGGCCAGTCTGAGGCGTCCAGACGGACTGATTGCACTATTAGGAGCGCTGCTAACTGTCCGAATGTTCCCCGAAGCTATGCGAGAGTTCTCTTGGCTTGAATCTGCTTCGTCAGCGGCAAAAACTCTCTTTGTAATCCCGAAAAGGGGGAAACACTTTCAGGGCGCGATGCGAAGGCACAGTCACAGGAGAGACGAAGAGAGCACTGGGGGAAGAAGAGGCGAGACAAGCACTGATGCTGTCCTGGTCTTATTAGTGAGCTCAAAGAGACTTAGTGGTCGGGGTAAAGCGGGAAAAGGCCGTGTCCTTAGTGTGTGACCCCCTTCTGATCTTCCCCCAGTGCCGAATCTCATCACAGCATACCATATGAAGATGGTTAGAACGCTTTCAATGGTTCGTGGTCCTCTCTAACCTTGGCCCGAGAGAGGGCCATCTGGTGGAATGGGCGTGACAACGGTGCATGGACGAGAACAACCCAATGATACAACATGGGCCTCCAGAACATGATAACAGAGGCTGTTGACCTCAGTAAATGCCGCAAGATCACATCTCCATCACTCTGCATCACGATACACTTCCCATGCAAGGATCAACGAAACGTGGATGTGGGCTCAAGGGGGCGTTAGCTTGAAGATTGAAGGACACAGCCAGGTTGTTCTCTATTTATACGCTCGGTATCCCCCAACTGGTCTGTCTTCGTGACTAGCAAATGACTGTATGATTATGACCTTGACGTTTATTACGATGAGCCTCACACATTTTGTATCGACCGCGTTGACCACGGCATTCGTCCTCAGTGCCGCAGCGAATGTATCAACATCGGTCAAGGCCATCCTGCAATACCGAAACACTCAACGGAACCGTCGAGAGACAGGCTCAGTTTCCGTGGTCCCTCCACCATTATCTACAAGATATCTTCGTACATTCACAACGGTGGTGGTTACGCACTGCGCGGTTGCTACCGGATCCGCACTTGCATTCGCAGTTCTGATGCAAGAACGTGGAGATCCCTGGTCAACATACCTGAGCTCTTCCATCATCGTTTCTAGCATGATCAGAGAAGTAAGTGTATATACTGGCTCTGGATTAATTCTAACAATCAAAAGTGCTTGTGTGTCGGAGGCTCTTGGAGCCCAGGACAGTATGCATTTGCTCCGTGGCCTCTAGCATTTCTGCTGGCAACCACTGGGGTGCCATTTATCGTCAGCACTATCCTAGCTTCCCGAAGCACGGTATTCAATGCACTCTCAGCAGCATCAGCTATTACTTTCCGGTGCTGGATGGTGCTAGAGTGGGAGGAGGCTTGGCCATCTTTGCGAGTGCTACCTCATTGTATCAAATAGCATCATGATGTCCGGATCCTTTCCGTATGGGGCAAATATTCCCTTTGTATCTCTATGCTGCCTGGCCGGCTATGGCTATGTAGCCGGGCTGAGACAGCCTCCTTCCAGGTTCTCAACATCACATGTGTGGTACGCCATCTTCATGCAAGCCGCCCTGCTTGACATGGGGGGTGTATTCATGGGCTCCTCTCCACTCAGGAGAACACATAAATTCACGCCTCCTCCCCGTTGCTTCTGATCCTCCCATCCTACCGTCTCCTAGACTTCGTCTTCTAAGTTTTATACCTATAAACAATGTCTTCTCTTATTTTGGGCGACAGCACCCCTCTGCATGAGCGTCTCGAAAAGCACAATACTAGTCTTCCGACGAACACTCCCACTGATCCAAATCCAGTCGTTCCTGGCGATGGAGATAGCGCAGGTTGGCTCTCTATTAGGTATTTACGAGAAAGCTTCTGACCGAAAGTGCATGCCATGTCATGCTTGCTCAGGGCTCTCGCTATCGTGGCCTGAACTCATGCTCATGCCGTCGGGGCAAGCAGAGTCAGTGCGACTAGGCTTGCTTGAGATTGAGCGGATAGTCTCAAGCCTGCTGGGTCAGCTAGGGCCCGGTCAAGGTCCTCAGAACATATCGTCCGAGGGGAGCGTCCAGAGCAATACGGAAAGCAACGATGGCGCTGAGATGCTTGCCAGCGACGATAGCGACGACGATAGTGACGACGATATCGACAGCGACGGCGCCGGCGCCGACGAGTTCAGCACGGGAAGCCCTGAAAGCACACGACACAGAAGTACACAACGTTGCAAGTGGACGAAGGAGGAAGATGACATTCTCAGGCGACTGAAGAATGTCGGCGCGTTGTCAGACATTCAGATTGCGCGCAGGTTAAACCACTCAGAAAACGGGGTGAAGCAACACTGGTACATCATGTCGCGGGCAAACCAAGGATGAGTGGGATTGGCGGAAAGAGGAGGGTCTATCGAAGCCTTGAGCTTCACGAACTCAGTGTTTTGGCTCGTGGATGATTGCCTGGTTTGTGATAGACCTGGGCTTGGACAGAAACATTGCGGTTCTTTGGCAATCCTCTCAATCGCCACCCGTTCAAAGACGTCCCCTAGCCGGAGAAGTGCATATAACACCAGAGTAGCATACCACCCTAACGAGGTGCCTCCCCCGAGAACCGGAATAGTAAGACCCGTCCCGAATTGCAGCCGAGAGCGATAGTCGATGCCGTGATCGCTGACGTCACTGGACGATACACTGACGGGAGCCAGAGCAGGTTCCGACCTTGATACGTGATCCATACGCCATCAGCACTAATGCCATAGCCTTGACGTTGGAGTGGGTGACACAGAGGATCAGATGCAGATAGCGCAGTGGTCGGCGAGGGCGAGGGTGAGGGCACGCTCAGGTCAAAAGTGCCAGCATCCGTAACGTGTGCCGGTCTCGTCAAAACGGATGTATTCGGCGAACTCACCTATACCAAACGTGGCAAGGCAGTGGCCGGTCGTGGCATCCCAGGTCTTAGGTCTTGCCCCATGACGCCGATGCGAGACGCTGGCCGTCAGGCGTCACCGTACGCCGAATGAAGTTATCAACCCCCCGGAAAATCTCCCATGCAATCGCGACCTTCTTGCCGCTATTGGCCCTCTGCCTGACGATGTCTTTTGGAGCACTGGCAATACCTTATACATACAACGACCAAAATCCCAGCATCTCCATCTGCGTTCTTCCGAGCCCTTCCCCGTCGTGAAGCAGCATCACCAACCGTCAAGCCAGCCAGACAGGCTTTCGTTCTTTTAGCGGAAACGTCATGGCGACGTCCTCGATGGAACCGCCACAGACCGTTCGCAGCCCCGATTCAGACATCTCGGCCGCGCCCCCCGGTGCTACCAAGAACGCTTGCTTCCCCCACCGATACGAATACGGGCGATGGCTCTGACACGAGTCCAGCGATGGCGGCGAGCCTCATTCAAGGTCAGCTTCCCTGTTCGTCCATGTCTGAGTCTTTCTGTTTCAGCCCCCGCATACTCGACCCTGGGATCTGGTCAATCTGCCCAGCGTGAGCCATGTACCGAAGCTGTTCACTGTCTCCCAAATCGTCTCCCAAGCGGTGGCCAACTGTACCATTGTTATATGCGTCTTGTCTGTACGTACCTCCATGCGAGCATGCGCCATCTCGGAATCCCTCTGCCGGCTGCGATCTTGCGCACTCGATGACATCGCTCATTTTCATCTGAATCTTGGTCTCAGCCTGAGCCTCGCTGACAAGACCTGCTCAACAGGCAGAGCTGCATATAGCATGTGAAATCTTAACGATCATAGTGAATCCGAGAGTGGAACTTTACATGCCTGTGGCCGGATTTCTACATGATTCGTCGCGGGGCAGTCTCCGCTTCAAGACTTGCTCCACCGGCTTTCCAATCAGCTGGGATAATGATGTGATAGTTGTTTGGAGCCTGGCACGAATGGCCGGGGATATTCCGTAGTGTTGAGTTTGGAGAATGTGGCCAATAACTTCGCTGATCGTTCGAACGCCCCACGTTTCTCAACCAGCAAGGTCCATTTGCAAATCCCATTCCCCGAGCCTGAATGATCAGTCTGCGGTACAAGCGAGACGGCCTTGGCGCCACCATTTTTTCAGAGTTTGCGCTACGGCTAGCTGCTCGGTTCGCTTCGAGTTCGACTGTGGCGAGGCTCAAGGGCTCAAGTACACCCACGACCCTGCAGTGCATGACTCGAAGCGTGGCAGCCGCCAAGCTGGGATGGCGGGGAGATCCTGCACGGAACATGTCCCCTTAGATCACTTAATTTGCGTCCGAAGCTACTTGCAGTTTCCGTCAGAACGCGCCCAAAGAGCATTCCAGATACTCGCGAAAATGTGGCAGTGTAATTTCCAGCAATACAACGACGAGGTTACTCGCATAGACCAACAAGCACGGATACCCCAATCATTGACATCCTTCCTCGTCTGCGCTGCCAGCACCTTCCAGCGCTCACCATCTTGGAGCGAGCGGCAATGTAGAATGGTTGACAAGGGTCTCAGAGCGTGACCGGGCCACGACAGTCCAGGTGGGGCCTCCCAGGCCGGCGGCCATCGCGACGTCACTGTCTTCGCTCGTGGGAACCGCACACGGTTTGCCAGCAGGAGATTGGTTCGGCTGAAGTTTTCGTGCATGGCTGACAGCCACTCGCATCGCCCACGTGAGCGTTGTGCACTGGAGGATCTGGGCTCGGATGGCCTATGTCGATGAGGACGCCATGTTCATGGACTAAACGATATATCAACTCACCTCTCGCGTTCCAACTCTGCGCTGGGAGCGCCTACAGTAGTGGCTGGCATTGTTGCTACCGGAGTGGCAGCAGGGTGGCAGCTAAGGACGCAGGCAGCAATGGAGAGAGAGACTCAGGGTAATGGGACGTAGGATAGAGAGGCGCACAAATAAGGAGTAATACGGCTATACCATCTGGGAGTTACTAAACATGTTTTTATACTTGTTAGCTTAAAACCATGAATAGGGAAAAGTGTTTCGACGGCTGACGCATATATACCAATAGTGGTATATTCTACAAACCATGTCCCCTTCAGTGCTCTTTCGTGCGACTCGGCGCAAAGCTATGCTTGGTATTGCTCTAACTAAGCTTACACCCCTTCCCCTTCAGTGATGACTCGGATCCGGCGAAGTCGATATCATTGAGCAGCTCAGCCCTCACGGTTTCGCCCTTCGCCACAGTTGAGGGACGATATGGGGAGTGTTCATCAAAGTGGGCGCCTACCAGAGGCAATCTGAGACCGCTGAGCCGAGCCCTCCGCCGCCGTATTCTCCTTCTACGGGAGATAAAGTTAGCCTAGCTGCTGCCATCGCCGCTAAGAAATCGAAGCCGCCGAGACCGTTACGGCCCTTTACGACTATGCGGCGCAAGCTGAGGGCGATTCGAGCCTCTGGGCGGGCGACGTGATTCAGATTGTGCAACGAACACAGAATGACAATGAGTGGTGGTCGGAAAGCCACAAGGCAGGGAAGACCAGTTCCCAGGTATATGATGGTGATGCCGCATTTATTTCGATTTGCGAAACTAATTAGCCCTTGCAGGCAGCAATGTGCAACCAAGTGGAAGAAGAATGGGAGACTTGGTGTCAACGAAACTGCATCTGGTTCGAGTACCGCCCTATACCTCGATATTAGCACGAAATCAACTATCGACCCATTCATCACATCCACGATAAACGCTCATAGACGCAAGGAACCGCGTCGTCAAATGGCTCTTGCAGAGGTCGGTACACTTTGAGAAAACAAAGGAGGCAAAGAAGCCACGGGGTGATGGGTGTAGCGGGAATTGTTTGAGCATTATTTCTTGAGGCAGGCCTGTTGTGGCCGGGGTAAGGCATACCTGGCGTTGTGTGGTAGGCTCCTCCAAAGGCATATAATACCAGAGTCTTTTTTTGGAAATCTCGGACCGTGTGTCATCCCCTCCCCGGGCTGTGTCCTTCCTCTCATGCATTGTGCAGTTCTAGCATGTGGGTGCGGTTTCACGATACCCTGTCCTCGGCTTTCCAGAACTCGTATACCACGCGCCGTCGGCATACTCCTCCGAGACCACATGGGCGTTGCACTTTCTCACGAGCCATGGTATTCGAAGAAGTGCATTGAGTGCCTCACTCATGTATGATGAGCTGTCAAGGCCACGGCCCATGTAGATGGAGGGTGTTGTGCAGATCGAGATATTGCCTCGCAGATCTACATGCCGATGTTTCTCGAATGTGCATTCCTTCCTTGGCGAGTTGTCTCACTTGTAGGATATGATATTCTCTCTTGTCGCCCTGCTTTGGTGACGGCTTGCATTGAGGGGTAAGTTAGTTGTCTCGCCATGGAGCCTCACAGTCGTTTCCTGATGGAGGCTTAACATGTACAACAATGTAAATGGAAAGTATTTTACCGGACTAGGGATGCAGTACATGCGTAGTGGACCTAGCTCTGATTCTCTAATGCTTTCTATGGTACGTATGATGCTTGTTGTAGGGATGGTGTCTGCTTAGTGTGCCCGTCAGCCTGCGGTTGCCTTACACGGGCGGAACCATCTCGACATGCCACGCCGAGGCTTGAGTTTTTTGGTAAATTCTCCCCCGCTTACAAACTGGGAAATGGTAGCAGGTTACACCAAATCTAGACCGTCGTCAATCAAGGCTAGATCCCCTCCTCTCCTATCCCCCACAGGCGCCATTTCATATACTCTGGCTGCATTGCCAGGTCATTAAGCCGTCAGCTGGTATCCCGCGGTATCAGGAAGACTGAGGCGGTTTTACACAAGGCCCAATAGTAGCGGCGGCTTAGAACAGTCGACATGATCCGATTAAGCCGAGTCCACGTTTTCACGAGGGGGCCTCAGTGTTTGTCAGATGCTGTCTTGCCAGGGCGATGGCATCATCTTGAGGAACAAGAGGGGAAGGACGAGTCAGTGGGACAAGTCGAAACCACACGGCAATGTTTCGGTCTTGGGCATGCTCATGTAAGGACCCTGATATGTCTTGGCCCATGGCTGAGCCGTTGGAGTTGGTGTTGCATTGGGCGCCGTAGGATGCTTCTGGCACTCGGTATCTGAGGTAGCCAGGGCCGAAGACACGTTAGACACGCATGGGGGTTCACGGAGCCCGCCGGAGTCTCTGGCATAATGTGAGCATGCTCTGCCGCCGCGTGGGGCCCATTGGGCGGCAGGATATTCGATCCATCTGCAGAACCGAGCTGCAGCTTTGGGTAGCCTGGGAACCGAATCGCGGAATCAAAAGATATGAGGACTAGCGGCCTGGGTCGGCCTCTAACCACGTGCCCTGGCGCATAGATTAGAGTCCGGTCGTCCATGGCCCAGTCAACTTCGCCCAGCAGCATCTGGGGATAGAGAATATTGTGAAGTTGGGCTAGCTTGGGTTTGGGCCGTGAAGCCTGATCCGGTGGCCAGAACTTGACCCCGTGATGCAATCCCTTGCGCCCTTCCTTGGAAGTGTTAAGCCGCGTCTTTGATGATTGGCCCGGCCGCGTATCATCTGCATTTCCGTGAGCGGGATCGAGCTTTGGTCGGACCCGCAGTCGCAGGCGCTGGGACTCGTCAATCAAATCGACAAAGGTCTCGCACGACGAGTTATAAGACCGGACGAAACACTCGCCTATTGTGAACATAGACCCCAGGGCTCCGTTATCACCAACATGTACATTCTCCGGGGGTCGTGTTTCAACGTGAGTCTCGCCGTCCCATGCGTTGGGATCGTGACCCTCGTTGTCTGATGACGATTGCGCTATGGGGATAGTATCCCTGAGGATATCGCACATCGGATGGCGAACCGGGTTGACGTTTTCGTCGTCTTTACTGAAGCGAATCTCCTTTTTATAGCAGCTGCGTTGGCTCTGGGCGTTTGTCGGAAGGCATTCGCGACGGGAGTCGAAAATAAACAACTTGCCCGTGCCTTCATGTCTTGTGATTTGGAGCGCGTCCCAACGTTCATCGACCAGGCCCTCGGCCGCGTAGCGCCGCCAAAGATTTCGCATAGGCGGCGACTCGCAGCTCTCGCGGGTTGCCTCGCGGAGAGGGAACCGCACGACATGGTAGTAAGAGTTCCATTTCCCGTGTTCTGGATGGAGCTTGTTCTTATTGGAGAGGCAGTAAAAGTAATCATCAAAGATCTCAAAACAAATGTCCTGGCCCAGATTCGAGCCGGCGAAGTTCCACAGAGTCAGATCTGAGGGCGCCCACTCTTTAGTCCGAAGATCGAGCCGCTGAAGAGCCCATCGCTTAAAGCCATCGAATGCTAGTTGGGGCTTTGTGCCGTAGACGAGGTAATCCGCATTATTCCGAACAAACAGTTTGTTCGTTGAACGCAGGTTGCAAAAGGCGAGGACTTTAAGGTCTTTGGTGCGAAAGACGACCAGCCGGCTCACCGTGACGCCCTCGCAATCCTGGTGGCTATATAAGGACTATACGATGCCGTGTGAGCAGTGCACGGGGCGGAAGTTGTCGAGACTTGACCACTGAAACCCGGGTATCAAGGAATGCAACAACCGCGGGATGTTCACAACCAGCTCTTTCTGGGCGGATCGGTGCACATCAAGAATACGGAGATTCTCGCGGTTCGCGGCATAGCAAAGAACACCGTTAGTGTAGATGAAACTTTCGGCCATGGCCACGACGGCGACCAAGTATGGCTCTGCATATCGAACTGCATTCCGCCTCTTGACAAGCCTCCGTAGGCCCCTCGCGTAAGCATGTGCCGTCTGCGCTTCGATGGTCTCAGGTGGGAACTTGACCCTCTAGGTATGAATCTCGTCAGCGAGGTTGTCAACGGACAGGGAAAGTAAAGGGTCCGCTCACCTGGAGGGCCACGCGACAGATGCTCTCGTTTCGCAGGATGCAGTGGAGATGGCGGCAAGTCTGTCCAAAGTCGAAGAGGTCATCAATGTCAAGAAGCTCAGCAATGAGAGAAATGATCTCAATGGGGAGCTTGAGAAGACTCATGGTTATTGACTAGATGGTTGTGATTTGGAGGTCGGCGAAGGCAGTGAATATGTCTAAAGGATTCTGTTACTGGTTACAGGGGATCGATAGATTCACATTATTGACGCACACGGCTAGGGATGCGGTGCTAAGCAAGATGAAAACCAATCTATGGGAGGTGCACGATATTGCTATGGGCAGTCCCGGCCTTGTCCAAATGCCCAAGAGCCCTTCTTATGGGCGAAGAGCATCTGCCATAGACCAACGCAGAGCCTCACGAGGGCCAGCGATGGATAAATGGAGCAGAGTCTCATGAGCATCAGCTATTAATAAGTGAAGCAGGTGTAGGAGGCAATAACTTCCAATCGCCGCACACCAGGAAGCACCCTCAATGCGCACTACTCTGTATTTAGTATAATATCGTGCCATTATGGCGCCTCTGTCAGATAACATGCGGTAGATTGCGAGCTCGCCAGCCGAGCGGGGGTCATCTGGTCTCAGAATACATCCGTCGGGCTGCAAGGAATACCGGTATTTGCCCCAAAGCGGTCGAACGGATTGTTGGATGACGCTGGCGGCCGCTGGTGCAGAGGCTTCTATCCCGCATTAAGATTGATCTAAGGGTAAGCTTTTGTGGCGTACTTGGACACACGCATTCGGAGAATCGTCGCCAGTTCTGGCTTGCATAAGATCTGGCGACGGATTGGGGCCGGCAACAGATGGATCGTTCCGGCTGGAGGAACACTTGGAGAGGTAGCTAATGTTATTTGAAGTTGAAACCACGTTGCAGGGTAGTTGATACAATTTGACATCGAGATGGGTCTGACCAATTGCATCACCAATGATGGTCGAAGTTTTAGCGAGCTCAACTGCAGATGGAAGGGGTTACAGTTTCCTGCTGTTGATGCAGTCATGCCGGGTTAGCTGCCAGGGGATCCTGGGAATGACACAGTGCTGGGAGGAAGGCAGGTGAGAACGTGGTGGCCCCGTATGAAGAAGGGTGGGGGATGGGCGGATGAGGCTGAAGATGGCTTGGAGGATCAGGGATTAGAGGACAGGGTCGTTTGGAGATGGTTGGGGGCCGACCCTAGGTGCGATTCCACAAGGCGCTAGTAGGGGTAATTGTGGAGGTTGAGCAGCCGTGCCTCTTTCGCCTCTTTCACAGGGGGCCTAAGTAGTAAACGAGAACCCCCCCGGGCGACGGAAGTCATCTCTTTAGTTCCGGAACCAATACTAGCCATGCCTGTTGACAGGTACCTACCTACCTAAGTAACTTACTCTGCCGCAGCTGTACCTGGGGCATTGATACATTGGTCATCACGAAACAGGAGACCGGTCCCCTACGGGTTCCGCCAATGCCTTTTCGGAACGAGCAGAGAAAACTTGAGAAGTCGTCTGCCTTGTGAGTGGGATTGGTAGCTCGAATCAAGGAGTTGGTGGCGTATGCGTGAGATTTGTCTTCCGCCTTTCGCGGTCTTTGACACGGCGCACAGGCGCTTATGGCAGGCTATGACTAGCATCTCTTGTGGTTGACTGTATCACAGGAGACGCAAGTTTGGCGATTGCCCCCAATGTTGAAATAGTACAGCCGTTATGTAACTGGTAATGCTGAGGCTTAGACATTTCACGTAGTAAATGCCGAAACGCAAAAATTTCCACAACAGCGCGATCGAACTTCTGAAATAACAGCCACTCAAGGAACACAACACTTCCGCCCGAGACTGCAAAGAACTTCGATGGGTTATACCATCTTTGCCTACGGTGTTTTGGCTTCCTTATCTCGTTGCGACCGCGGACGGGGAAAAGAGCGCGAAATTCAGGAGCACTCCATGAAAACCATGCATCCATTGGCGACTGCGACTTTAGCCGGCAACAATACACCGCCCGTCGTGCGTCAACAAAGCCCAAACATCTTCAGCATCGTCTTCCTTCAAACAAACAAATGAACGCACAAATATATGGCCGCATATGGGTTCTCAGCCCTTCGCCGCTGAGCCCATTCATATTGCGTAAAATGCCAAAGTCAAGGCTAAAATATATCGGTTGTTCCTAAATAGAATATCCCGTACAGTTTACATTCCTGTACTCTTACGCATCGTCGCGTATAACCCCTCTGATAAACCGTATGGCCACTTCTGTCTCTGACCACGAGTACCATGAGTTCCGAAAAACGAGCACAGCCTCCTCTCGTGATCCGAAAGCATAAATCGTCGGCACACTATGAGTGTACAGGTTCGGATTCATGATGCCCGGCCAGAAATGTGGGTTCTTTTCCTTGACTATCCTATACAGCCGTAGTACCTGGCGCCGCAGCTCAGCGATCATCTCTTCGTAGTTGTCTTGCGCGACAATGTCCGGCCGTCTCAGGAGTATATCGCTCATCGCCTCCTCCTGCAGATGATCATACCTAGCTTCCCCTGTCGCGTTAGGATTACTCCGCAAGAATCCTTGGAGGGACTCTAAATCCTTCATCAATCGAATCTTGATAAGCGTCAAGGCCACGAAGAAGGACAACTCGATGTGGTGGGGCTTCTCGTCGACAGCCTCAAACGCATCCTCTCCATGCATGTCGAGAAACGGCAAGTTCATATCGCGCCAGTCATAGTGCGAGTCGCCTCTGACAGCATACCATTTGATGAAATCGTATGCATCCTGGTCCCTTCCAAGCCGGAGATACAGCGCAGGAACCTGGGAACGAACGCGTAAATTGTCGCCTCGGCAGAGACGAAGCAGGTCGAGGGAATGGTCGAGTGCGATCTCGACGGCTTCGCCGGTGCGGACGTTCAGAACGGCAGTGATGTAGTCAAAGCGAGCTTGCATGTAAGGGCGAGTGCTTTTGAAGAACCAGAAAAGGCCCGCGACGTTGTTGAAAGGGTTCCCGTCTGTGTCTGCGCCAGGGCTGGTCCGCAGCTTTGCCTCTTCCTCTGAGACCTTGTCTCTGGTCTGCTTTATCGGGTTGCATTGGACCTTGTGCTTGGGTCGGTCGGCCCTTTGGTGCGGCTGGCCACAATACTTGACGACATGACAACCACCGCAGCGGAGAAGGTCAGGGCTCTGGAAGCCAACTTGGCATAGCTGATGGCTACAATGGTTGTAGGGAAGGCCCAGATTCATCCGCGGCATCTTGGTGGGTAGAGCCTAGTGTGGATGTCGAGGTTTCGGAAACGGTCACAGAACTGACGCGATTAGCAAACACTCACGAAGTCGCGGCGTTATCTGTTAGATGCGCACTGGTTATAGCAATTTCACGGTAGGGTGAGTTCAGTATATCGCGATTCACAGGATAGGTAAGGTTGAAGATTGCAGTGTTCTTGCTCGTTCTGTTCGTGCGGGGGCGGCGGTCTTCTGACGTGTTCCAATCTAAAATCATCTTACCTCAGCAAGCTCAGGCCATTGACTCAAAGGAGTCTAGCGATATTAGGACTAGCGCCATATGTCACGTTACTTTACGACTCCTGTTACCTCAGCGAGCTCAGACCATTTGGTCGTGCCAAGGCAACGGATGCCACTATACCTAATCGGTGAGGTCATGTGACGTCCTCGAACAAATGGTCTGAGGATTCTGTCAAAGATTTTAGGCCTGAGTCAAGATGGGCACAACGCGAGCATAACAAGATGATAGGCATTTAAATGCTGACTGACGGAAGCGTTATATAATGCTCAATAGCACTTCACTGATTTTAACCGTGTTTTCTCTACGCTTCGTAGGATATTCGGCGGAAGAGTGGCCAGGGAGAAGATTTTGCCAAAGTCTTGGTTCACCATATATTAGAGTTTTCCACAAGATACGGAGGTGCTGGTACCGAAAAAAAAATGATTTCTGGATAGAGCACACTTTGGGGCATAGCCCAGTGAAATTGAGGATAAATATGGTGTGCTTTAAGCTGGCTATTGAGGGATATGGAAAAATGTGATACTTCAGAGTCCCGAAAATTGTCGAAAATTATCGAATAGTCAGTGTGTGCATTTGACAGAATCCTCAGACCATTTGGTCGAGGACCTTGCCGATTAGGCATAGTCCGGTCCGGTGCCCCACAAATGGCCTGAGCTTGCTGAGGTAAGCCATTTGTTCGAGGGCGCCGCCTAGGCTCACGCACCCCGTGCGCTAAACTCGCGCACCCTGACTAAGCCTCGCCAAGCAGGCGGGGCCCAATAGGTGCGCACCTATTGGGCCCCCAAGCAGGCGCAGCGGCATTGTGATCAGTAACTTCACTCAGGGCAGCAGCAGGATAGCAGTAAAACAGCAATAGAACTATGAAACCCTTCTAACAATACTTCTGCTGCTGTTCAACATGATCTTGTGCAGCTGCCTTCCAAATATCATTCAAGCCCCGTCTTCTTGTTGCAAAGCCCTCAGCTTCCATCTCTTTCCGTACTTAATCTTCAACACGTTGATCTTCTAGCTTAGTCCAATCTAAATAGGCCATCATCTCTTCCTTAGTCCATGGCCGTCGGCTTGATCCCACTAAGCAGCCACTATTCATCTGCTTCCAATTGCAACACCATGCATAATCAGCCTTGCTGTATCGTAAAGGCAGTCCCTGTGCCTTTCAATATTGTTGGTTAGTCTTGATAGCGCCTCCAGGCTGCATCTTGTACCAAGCTTCTCTTGCCACAACATATCTCTCATAGATAGCCTGCGGGCTATCATATGCTAATCGTGTGACTGTCTGTATAGGCGAGGCAGCAGGCGAGGCAGCAGGTGAGGCAGCAGGTGAGGCAACAAGTGCCTTTGTATGTAAGGCTGCATATTCCTGCTCATCTGCCATTAGTAGGGTCTGCAAATCTTCCTGTGCCCGCGAGGCTTCCTGTGCCTGCGAGGCTTCCTGTGCCTGCGAGGCTTCCTGTGCCTGCCTATCTGCAGCTGCCTTGTCTAAGAGCTCTTGATGCCGAAGAGGGCATGCTTTTGAAGTCATCGTATGACCTACTGTATGGCATCTACTGCACTTTGGCGGCGCCTTACGCTTGCCTATGGCCTCAATAGCCTCAAAAGAGCTTGGGTGTCTCTTAGTGCTTGATGCTGGTAGAGTGGATCTAGCAGCCCTTGCATCCACACGATTCCGAGGCTCAAGCAGCAGCTGTGGCTTTCCAGGACGATTGAGATGCCAATGCTCATGAAAATGTTCAAGACGAAGGGCCTGACCTTGTTCTTGTAAGGTTTGAAGGATATGAGCGCAAGGTAGCCCTTGGGTTCGAGTAAAAACATCTATGCAACTAGGTAAAGGTGCCTCGGTGTCCAAAAGTCGTTTCCTTTGTCCCTTAACCTTCCGCAAGGTATAGTGAGATACCCAGGCTTATACACCTGAATAGAGATGCTTTAAGAGCTCTACTGGGTTACAGACCTGCTGCATAGCCTGATTCAAATGAAGTTCAGCAAGCTGATAGACTAAAGCCCGGCTCAAAGCCCCCCAAGCTTCAAAGAGATCTAACTTAGATGTCTTCAAGTAGCTTTTTAGCATACTATAGATACCTTCAACTGTAGAGGTAACAACAGTGCCAAAGTAAAGATACTAATCAACCCAGGCTTTTACAAGCTTCTGCTTATAGGGGTTAAGCCACGTTGACTTCAGATATGCAACCTCATTTACATAGGCAGGCAGATACTGTTATTCAAGCTCTTGCACCCGCTGTTCAAAGGTTGCTTAATCTGGTGAATAGATAATCGAATGCCAATGGCTAAAGAAGCTCTGCCAGGCAGCATCGCCATCATCAGAGAGGCTTAAGCCTAGCTGTAATAAAACAAAGGTTAGCCGACAATTGGTCAGAACTGCCTTATTAGCATGCCAAAGGCATAGCAGCAAGATTAAAGACGGAAAGCAGATATCAACTGCATTCATGCATGCCTTCGTACAATCTGTTAGGATAACAGATAGAAGTCTGACTTAGCAGAGCTCATAGAGGGATTTAAGCCTCTTAAGAGCCCAAAGGTAGTCCTCTTCATCTTCACCCCTAAGGAAGGCAAATATAATACAAAAAGACCGATTGGAAGCATCAATGCCGATAATATCTAGCAGTAGCATACCGTATCTGTTGGTCTTATATGTACAATCCAACAGCAGCAGATCTGGATATGCTTGTAGATAGGCAAGCGAGTCAGGATGAGCAAATAAGATAGCTTCTACCCGATTATCTGCATCAAGTTGTATTCAACTCCAGAAGCCTTCTTTATCAAGCTGATTTGCAAGTGCATGGATAGTATTCTCGCCTTGGCGGGTATCTCGGCGGCTCTGCATGATCTGATTTAAAATATCCTTCTGCGTTGCAAGCATAGTTAAATTTTACTGTAGATAGGTTCTGATCTCCTTAGGAGCAACTCCAGCACTTGTCAGACTGCTGATTGTTGTTTTATTTTCAGCACTAAGCTTCCGATGTATAGGATGAGCAGTTGGATGACTGCTTGGCTCGTGGTTGTGTGCAGCAAAGCACCTATCTTGGCGATGGCAGATAGCCCAACCAGCTTCATCTCGTAGCTGCTTTCCAAGAATTGAGAAAGGGCAGCCACAGCCTCGTGTAGTGGTATTCCGAATCCGTTGTTTTGAGGCGCTAGGGGGCTGTAGGGCGCAGTCACAAGTGAATATAACGATAATTCTTCCATTCCTATGCCTTATTGACCTTCTAGTTATAAAGGTATAGCCTCGTAGTAAGGCCCAGTTGTTAATAGCCTGAAATAGAGCATCTCGAGATAAATAGATACCTTCGGGAGGGAGGCAGTCAGGAGGAAATTAGTCTATCTTGTGATATTAGAAGGATGAAGATAGAGATAGTATCAGACAATTGGCTCCACAGGATCATTAATGGCACCAGTTAATTGATGAGAATTATCTAAGGAGCAAGAACTTAATAACAGGATGCACTGAGTTATACAGCCCTTTTATACATAAATAAAAACCCACTGGTTGCTGGGTAATAGCTACATACCAGATAATATAAGCTGCATGCCGGGCAGCTTCTATAGAGGGTAGGCTTGGTAAGATAAGGATTTTATTTCGCCCGGGGGGACACACCCCAGAGGGCCTTTACGCTAAGCTATTTTCATTTTATACAGTTTTTCTATAATTACCCAAAGCCCCAAAATTTCACTTTTACTAATTGGTCCAATCTGGTATATATATTATAACAGGCCTACTTAAAGGCCAATTTCCCCAAGTATTCAGTATCCTATCCTCAGCAGCTAAAGCCCGGTCTATTAAAATAAGACTGTATAATATTAGTAGGAATTAATCTGTATAGTTAGTATGCCTGATACTTCTAGTCCATAGTAAGCCTCCCCGTTGCAATGGCAAATTTAATCGTTGCCCGTACTGCCCGCATATCTGGTACCTATTTGTTATCGTCAGAAGCTGCCTTTCCTCCCAAGAAGAACGAGAGGTTTCCCATCTTTGTTTGTGGGCATTTCAGCAGGCCTTCCCGTTGCTTTGTCCACTTTGTGTATCTGAATAGAAAATGTTTAACTGTCTCGGATGCTTGACCACATTCGCATATATCCGATTCCACTGCGCCGATGTTGTGCAGAAAGCTGTTTAGTCTTGCCATTCCGGTGCGGAGCTGGATCAGCACATCTGCTTCTTTCCTCTTCAGCAGGTCATATAGAGTACGGGTATACTTGCCAGGCAGTGCCATGTCTATCGTCGCCGAGTATTTCCCAGCTCTTCCTGGCGGCACTCTTGTTTGCTGCTGCTTGGTTATGGCTAGTCTTAACCCACTGGTTGCTGGGTAATAGCTGCATACCAGGTAATACAAGCTGCATGCCGGGCAGCTTCTATAGAGGGTAGGCTTGGTATGCGACATGATGCTAATGCGCTGAGGGTGCTTAGTCAGGGTGCGCGAGTTTAGCGCACGGGGTGCGTGAGCCTAGGCGGCGCCGATTTCCCCCGGGTTTCCCGCGCCCTCGATAAGCTGCTTTAGCGGTGGAAAGGGACGATAGCCAACACCCAACTCAACAGTCTCTTTTAGGTGACTGCACAGAAAAGCGTCGCACAGGCGTCTTGCAAGGTCAGCCCGAAGCTGCACCAGACTACGCGTATGTGGTCGGATTGATCTGAGGCTTATGTCTCCTAATAGGGAACCATCTAATTAGATGCTCTATCGGGTCGGTCGCAGGAAATAATAGTGGCAAGGCATCGATAAGGTCCGTGGCAGCTCGTCAAATGGCAAAGTGGTAGACAGAGGCTGGACAAGGATCGTGAAGGCAGTCGTAAAAGTCTCGTAAAATCTCTCAAAATCAAGTGCAAAAGTATTCATTAACTCTCACAATGAGGACCTCGAAGACCTCTGTCCTTCCTAGACTCTAAAGAAAAGTCGCGGGAAAGATGCCTCTTTTTTCCTTCCTGTGTTCCTCCCTCCCCTTTTTATCCCTGGCGTGACCCAGCTAGCGACCAGCTAGCCCAAGGGTCCCAGACCGCCCGCCACAATACCTTCAGTTAATCTTAATAGTAACTAATATCTCGCTTCTATAAGTTAGTTAAAGAGTCGTGCTATTTGTACAGCCCTGTTTTGCTACTCATACAGCTTTACACGTGAAATATCACATGACCACCAAAACTCCTCCTGCACAAACATTTCTTCCCCTTTACATTACACCTCCCTGTATAGCAGTGAGGCTACACAATCATCAGCATCATCATCAACACGGTAATCAACACCATGGTCAACTGCCTCATCCGCTATGAGGCAGAGCCAGAGCCGGAGGAACACACAGCGGCTGAATCCGAGTATCCGCCGGTCCCTCACGCAAGCCGAGATCGAGTCAAATTCATCCACATCATCGACTTTAACAGCGTCATCGAGTCGATCACGAACAACTACAAATACTAGGGGAACCGGAACACGAGGCGGACGGGGAAGGCGAATGCGGGCGAGCTTGAGGCTCTCAGCAACACCAACGCCATCTTACGATAGCCTCGTCCGGACCACTCGATCGTCCCTACGGGATGAGATTGTGGTCAGGCCCCTAGACCTAGGTCGAGGGATATTTTGCACTATTCTTGGTCCTCTCTTGCTATCATAAAAATTCGGGTATGTAAAGGGGAAGATGTGGAAACAAGGGGGAAATTGCTGAATTTCACGTGACGAGCTGTATGAGTAGCAAAATAGGGCTGTACAAATAGCAAGACTCTAGTTAAAAACTAATTATATATCCCTTTGACTGTGGTAAGACTACACTTGGCCCATTGTCCCACGAAGGCGCGGGAGATTAACGGTACGCAGTGCGACTTTAAATGTCATATAACAGTGGTGAAGTGTGATGTACTGTGATGTAGATCCACAGAAGCCGTGACTTCTAGCGCTATATAAAATATGTGGGATCTTATGTACCTCGAATTTCTTACCATTTTGTTGGTTTAAATCCCTGCTACTAGCGTAAGTGTAGTCTTACCACAGTCAAAGAGATATTAAGTAGCTCAGACTAATATCTAACAACTCTATCCCGACTACACAGATTGTCGTCCTACTTTATCCTCGGTTTCGGTTTCGATGGCCACAGGCAACCCATCAATCAGTTGAAGCGACCTGCCCAGGCGCTCCAGTGCGAGGTTACTATTCCGCTGGCGCAAAGCCGCAGACTCTTGCTCCGTCACCAGAACAAAGTCATAACGAAGCAACCTGGAGCCACTGGAAACTTGGTATTGCGTAGCCAGCTCTTCATCTACTTGTTTTAGGTCAATGAGCAATGAAGATTTGACACCGAAGACGGCGTCTGATCTCTCATAAGGATCCCCGCGGACGTAAAGGGCGCTATCAAATAAAACGCAGTAAGCAACGATACTGGTACGTAAGAGGGATTATGAGTGCTTACGTGATAAGATGTTCATATCCTTCTTTGTCCAGCTTAAAGTGCATGTGACCAGGCCTCATGTTGTGCCGACCTAGAAGCTCCAATAAACGACCGACAGGGCCATCACCGGGTATCGGATACGGAACTGGAACAATGGCCTTGAACCAGAAAACGCCCTCAACATCGGTCTCAAGGATGGCTCGTCCATCCGGGCCATCGCGATTGGCGTATTGCGTGTCGTAGTGCCCTGTAGAGTCTGTCTCCCAGATATCAACAGTAACGCCCCGGAGAGGCTTTCCATCTGTGTCTTTGACAGTGCAGATTACAAGAAGAGGCTCTCCCTCGACATCTCGACTAATGCTTGTGCCATGTGCCACATTTTCGGCGTCGTGAGTGTGAAAGGGTCCCAATAGTGTTCCCTCTGTTGCTGATTCAGGCTTTGGATGGTCAATGCTGTCAACCAACAGGCTCAGCCCAAGAACGTCGGACAAGAGCACGAACTCGTCCCGTAACGGGGTGCAAGTCTCGCCGACACTTTCAAGAAATCGTAGAGCAGACATCCATTCTTTGGTGCTCAGTCGGGTTTCTCTCGCGAAGTCATGCAAGTGTACGACGAGTCGCTCTAGGATGTATCTGAATCTGGGATCTGGATTGGTAGAGTTGATGTGATTCACCGCGTCTGTTATTCCGTCCACGGTAAGATCCACGCCAGTAGTTGAAGTCTTGGGCTCAGCTGCCATGTTTCGCTGCAGTGATAGCGAGCGGTAACCCCGGGATTGGATGATATGCAATTGATTAAAGCCCAACTGGAAGGTCGTCAAGGCTAGGAACAGCGCTTGAGTGATTGGTAGTTTTAGGGTGGATAAGCAGAATGTAAATGAAAGTAAGTAACCGGGGGCCGCTTGCAGACGTTGTCCCATTCAAACACGACATAGCACTCAGACTAACTAAAGGAATGTTGGTCATGTCTGCCGAAAGGGATTGCCGAAAGGGACTGCCGAAAGGTACTGACGAAGTGGGAGCTATGGGCCGGAGCATGATAGCCGGGCCTCTCAGAACGAAGAAAAATCAATAAACGAGGTCATGTTAGACAGTCTCGGACGGCGGAAGAAACATGCCGCGTTTTGCCCGGCCCGTTCCCCGAGACGAACCCGGTATGCCGAGCCGGTCCAAGCAAGGTGTCGGTTGGTCGGCGAACGCCCGAACACGGCCAACCCCGGTGACCGTGCCCCCGAGTCGCCGGTCGCGGGGCGTAGCCTCTTTCTGACATGTGAAGTTGAAATAATGCCACTTGAAGCTCGGAGTTTACGTAGCTGGGCAACTTAGTCTTCTTATTTAAACCATCAAGCTAATGTTGAAGGTTAGGCCGGCCCTTGTGACTTGGTCAGAACTACTTCTTGAGCTACCGAGATAACCTCAACCCCGATTCAGCAACTCATTGAGCAACGCATTCCTCGTACTCGCAACATATCAAGCATGGCACCCAGATCTGAAATCCTTGCGAGTGCTCGGCCTGATCCCGACTTTGAGCAGGCATGCGCCCATCCCCGACTGGCCCATGGTCACCATGAGTCAACATGACAACTAACGTACCCTTCGAAACTGCAGATCGCGAAAAACGCAGGCCCTCCGCCGCTGCCCAGCAATGTCGACATACCAACGCTTCGAAGTCTAACAAACGGGCTCAAAGCCAAGGCACGCGAGGCACTAGGAGGCCCTCCTCCAAACTTGACGGAGCGAGACATCGAAATACCTGTTCGCGACGGCAGCAGCATCCTCGCCTACATCTATGCTCCCTCGAAGTACACCCCAACAGATGAATCACCGATGCTTCTCTTTTTCCACGGAGGCGGATTCTGCCTCGGCACGCGTCATGACGATTTGGAGTCCAACAGGGTCTTGACCTCCAAGGCTGGTGTTATCGTTGTCAGCCTCGAATACCGTCTTGCTCCAGAGCACCCTTTCCCTCAGGCTATTCATGACGGACTTGATGCCTTATATTGGGTATGTAACAACTTTATGATGGCGCATCCAGAGGGCTCCCCGGTGGATGGTGGCTCATCTGTCACTGAGCAATACCGCTGACAGCTCTTCTATTTGTAGATTGCCGAGAATCCGAGTCAAGTTCACCCATCTGCATCCCCGTCGGCAGGCCTTGTTATTGGCGGCGCTTCTGCCGGGGCGAGTATTGCTAATGCTGTTGTGTATCTGAACCGCGATCTCGGGTCTCCCATCAAGGTGACCGGACAGTTTCTCAGTGTTGCACCTCTTATTCCACCCCCTCTGGTCCCAGAAAAGTACAAAGACGACTACGTCAGTCATGAGCAGAACAAAAACGTAACTATACCTTCAGAAGAGTTGACTCAGTTACTCCTGGGTGAGACAATCTACGACCCCCTGTACTCATTCTAGGCATAGCTGACCCGAGTCCCGCCATCCGCAGCTGCTTATAAGCCAGATAAAACCTCGCCGCTCTCAGTGCCCGCTCTTCATCCGTCGGGTCACACTGGAATTCCTCCAACTTATTTGCAAGTCTGCGGGCTTGATGGTCTACGTGACGAAAGTCTCATCTACGAGCGTATACTCGGGCAAGAAAATGGCATTGCTACGCGACTGGATCTCTATCCAGGGCTGCCCCATCATTTTTGGGAATTCTTCCCTCAATTGACCAAGCATGTCGAGAAAAGGACAAACGATACCGTGGAAGGGATTCAGTGGTTGTTGAAAAGTACCATGGCATAAGGTAGTTTTTGTATGTCCAGAGGAGGCACAGCGGCTTAGATCGTGACGACAGTTCAAGTCTCTCTCCCCAGTTTATCTTGCCATTAGTAGAGTCCATTGGCCTAGAATGATGAAGATTGATTGAGATGGATTGCGAACATCGGTGTTTACACATTAGGAACTTGAAATGTGTCGTGATAAAGAGTGTGGCGATAGAGAATCCAGCGCGTGGGGGCCAGGTTTGGGATAATCTGTGGGACTTTCTTGATAATCGCCCATTTTCTGGTGCCTGAGGAGCGCGGGTGACGAGACTTTGCTAGTCAGGATCTTGAGATGAAAGAAAAATAGATGTGAGGGGAGAGTTGTCGTGACGGAATATAGATTGCCGGTGGTGGATTGAGCCATTAGGCTCCAGGAGTAATGAGGGATGATTCGCGTGTTTCTGCTCATATTCCTGACATTGAACCGCTTGGTGATAGACGCGTTATAATTGTCAATCCCCGACCCATCATAGAAGGTTTCTTTCGAGTCTCTCATATCCACTCAAGCGACAGATTTCGGACTCGTCATCTTGATACTTAATTACCTATGTAAGGCCCTGCAAGCCAAGCATCGGCATCATGACGGCAAATGACCCAGTTCAAGCAGAAGCGCAATCCAGTGGAAGGATCGTGATATATTCCGTCTAGGTAGCATACAGTGGCAGACTAGCTCCGGCGAACGTGAAGGCAGAAGCCGAACGTGGAGGCTCGGCAACGGCTTAGTCATTCGGTGGAGACGGCCTTCCGTAGATGACCGGGTTGACCGTTGTCCGAGGTCCGTCGTCCGTCGTCCGTCGTCCGTCATCACCCGGTCGGCCCCGTATGAGGCCGAAATCTCCGGACCGCCCCAAAGCACTAAGAACCAAGATGCTACCGATGAGCCACCATATCAAACCCTGGATAGCCGCCAGTAGCTGTACAGTTAGTCACCATCAATTCAACTACCATCGACCCTTCTGCCGACAGCTTTCTTTCAGGCTCTGCCATCACAACATCGCAAAAGATTTGCAGCATCATCAACTCAACAATGGCCAACAAAAACGTCATAGTCATTGGCGCCGGTCCTGTCGGTCTCTTTACCGCAATGCTCCTTGCGCAGAAGGGAATCAAGGTGACCGTGTTTGAGGCAGATGAAGGCGTTTCCCGCAGTCCGAGGGCCGCCGTGTGAGTTCTCCCATCACCTTCTGTCGACGACCATTGCTTTCCGTTTCGCTGACGTTGCCAATACCTAGACAACTTCCCGCGGTCGTTCTCGAGTTTGCCAAGGCCGGAATACTCCAAGATGTTTTTGATTACGGCCACAGGTCCGACGATGGAGTCTGTTGGCGAGACGGAAACGACACAACAAAGATCCTGGCTGATCTAACTCCGCCACCAGTGGATAATCCGAACGTGTGTGCTGCAATGCTGGGTCAACACGAACTCTGCCAAATCTTTCTCAAGCACTTGCACAACACGGGGAATGGAGATGTCATCTTCAATCACGCCTTCACCCGTGCTGAGGACCATGGCGACTCGGTTACTGTTCACGTCAAGCGTATACTTGACGACGAAGTGTTGAGCTTCAACTGTCGGTATCTGATCGGAGCCGATGGCGGTCGGAGTTCTGTCAGGAAGCACTTGGGTCTGTCCCTAGAGGGATATACTTGGCAGAACATACGGCTCGTTGCGGTCAACATTCTGTATGACCTCGACAAATATGGCTGGAAAGGAGGCAACTTCGTCGTTCATCCAGCTGACTGGGCAGTCGTTGTCAAACGTGGAAAAGGGTCGCAGTGGGGGATTGCTACCAGCATCGCATTTGTCGAAGGCCCTGATGGAGAGCCCATTACCGACAAGACTGTTCTTCCTATCATCAAAGAGAGAGTAGCCAGGCTGCTACCAGGCAACACGGACGAAGTGATCTACCTTCAAGCTGCTCCATATACCATCCATCAGCGATGTGTGCCTCAATACCGCGTCAAGAATACTGTCCTCGCTGGAGATGCTGCTCATGTAAGTTTTTAGGGCACCATTTCTGGCTAGCCGCTCACTGAATCCTCTCTCTAGTTAAACAATCCTATTGGCGGCTTAGGGCTGACGACTGGCATATTGGATGCCGCGCATCTGGCCCAAGCTTTACTCAAGGTTCTCACCGAAAATGCTTCCGACACTGTCCTTGATAAGTACGCCAAGGCAAGGCGTGACACTTTCACGAAGCTGACGGATACCTTATCGACTGCAAACCTCTTGAGGCTGAGCTCGACTGCTCCTGAGGATGTTGCGGAGCGGGAGGGTTTCTTCAAAGTCTTGAATGACCCAACTAACAAAAAGGGCCTGTTTGGAATTGCTTCGAGAGAAATGGGGCTCTCGACTACCTTGGATCCAACAGAGTTAGGGCCGCCGCCGCAGTTCTAGCATTATGGGCACTCCTCAGCTACGGACTAGCATGATGCCTGAAGTTTAGAAATCTACTAGAATGCCAGACACCATAGCGTTCGAGGAATTACGTACCACAAGCTCGTCTATCAGATGGCGGGCAGTTGAGTATTGCCTGCTCGTCTGAGAGGGTCGGTGCTTGCTTCAGCTACTTGCCTCAACCTCCGATTGTACTTATATTAGTGAATCAGCTCTACAGTTCAGTATATCATGCTCGTTGTAAGAACGTAATGATAATATTGTTATCACTAACTAGCCTGCTACTAATTAACACGATACCCGATTTTGCCCTTAAACACAATAGGATAATACCGGTACAATTTAACCAAACGAGGCTGGGGGACTTAATTCGAGAATGGAAACTAATCTAGAAAGAAGAAACCGGCAAGCAAATTAAAACCCTCCTTAGTAACTTAGAGTAAAAAAAAACCCCGCATTAGTAGCGAAACATAATCACTTTTATCTTTTAAAGCCTAGACCTAACCCGCACTTTATCTTAACTAACTATTAGATCTCTAACGAGCTTATATAGTTACCTTCCGATTTTTTAAAAAAGAAATAGGCGGAAAGGGGCCCCTAATGGGATTTAAAGCTATTACTCCTGGGTATTTTCTCATGTAGTTTCTCGTGTATCCTGTCAAGTTGAGCCGAGCTGAAAGACCGAGGCAATTATACCGAATCGGCTTCTATTCAATACCGGAATCAGGCCCGGTGCTGCAGGCTTGACGTTCGAAACGTTGATCCGGAAGCCATTCACTCTCTGCCAATTAAAGTGTCACTCTGGGCTTTTAGGGCCAGATCTGGAAGCTTCCGTGGCATTTCATTGTTCAACATACAAGGAGATATGGGTCAGTGGTCATCAAAGCCTCTAGTTCTATCACAGTCAAGCATAGTAGTGGATTACTGCTAGGTGATCCGCAAGCGTGGAGAAGACGTCGTAACCTATTAACTTAAAACTGATGACATTGTAGACGTCTGGCTAGCGGTCATCTGAGTTCGGTTTCGTTGCACAATTTTGGCTGGATACTAACCCTCTGCCGACATTTGCCTTTAACATTGAAAGAGAGTTGGTACCAGAGTCCCCGCAATCCCGAAAGGGATTGCTCCAGGAGGTGATTCAGTGGTGGACCTTTAAGGCAAGTTCCGACACTAGACTACTTCAGAACAGATTTGATATGATTCGGACAAGTCGGGTTAATCCATCATTCCATGTCCGTGTCTGCTTCTCCGCGTGGGACCCATTTGTCATTAAATGAAACATCGGGCAAGGAAATTTTCCAGGCTCCGTCTTCCAGCGCGGATTCCTCGGTGAACATCCTGCTTTTGCCTGCATGCCCTCGGTAGAGCATCTCGACATGCATCAATGTGTTTGCCTGCTGCTGCTCGCTATTAGTAAAACTTTTGCATGCAGCGTGAAGAGCATTGCAGTGAGCTCTCTGCCTAGTCACCAAGTCGATCAGGAAGGTATCTTGGTGGATGCTCCAGCAAGCACGGCTATAGCAGCCAGGCCCGACCGACCCTAGAACATTAACTTTCGCGCAAGATTGACACACTTTGACGATGTGTTCAGACTTGATGGCTCAACTTGGTATAGCGCGCATACCCCTTCAGGATAACTGAGAGGACGACGGGTGCAATTTCGATTGTTGGGGCTGAAAAGGCAGTACGGGTGTTCCAGTGGTAATTTGACAGGTGGTGTGGAGAACGAGAGGGTCTGGATGGTTGGCCAAAGGCGCGTAGAAAGAGGCGTACTAATGGACTTCTAGCCTTGGTGACCAACTAAATCCATTGGTTGAGAACGGAAGCATGTGCTAATAGCCGTAATGACACACTGCTGCTAACGTCCCTTGTCAGCCCTGGGACGGACGGCAGAACGGCGCTGCCGGAAGACCGATCTGCCGGAAGACCGGTCTGCACCACCCAACACTAAATCAATACAATTCCGGGGCAGAACCGGAGCCCCCGGTCACCGTGGAGCCCGACTCCGCCACCTTAGAAGATGGAGTGTGGGCATTGAGGACGAGGAGGCGGCCTGTCGACAGTCTCCCAGATCTTGATCCGGATCTGAAAGACCTGGGAACCTGGGAACCTGGGGTAAAGTTGGGGGCAAACGCTGCCTTGTTTGCAGTAAGCCTCAGCTAGAGACATTCCTCGCCATACACGCACTACTGTCTGTCTCCCCCCTTCTGCTAAGCCACCTCTGCCTCGAATACCGTATACAGGATCACATAAGCTCCAATTCCCTAGCTGCCGGCAGTTGAGGGCGGCTCGCCTTTACATACAGCTTTATCAAAAGACATATAATCAAGCTCAGGCTTCACACTCCTTTTTCTTCAAGTATCGAAGCACCCATGTTTGCACAGCATTTGACAACAAACACTGAACCTCTCATCCGCCACCATGGCTTCACACTCTTCCTTTGATGCGCCCTCGGTGCTAGGAGAAGCAACAACCCGTATTCACTCCAAAACAATTATCTGTCTTGTGGTTGGTTGACCGTCTGCTTGCGCTGGCCAGCTTCAAACTCACCATACCTCTATCTAGGCCGTCAACTTCATATACGTGGCACAGCTCAGCTCTATCATTGGATCGGGCTTCTTGGCACAGTCAATGTCCCAAGTTGTCGGCGGTACAGGGCAAACCGTCTGGTACTCGTCCTGTATTACCATCATGACAGTTGCCTTGAATCCGCCCATCGGCCAGGCCGCCGATTACTGGGGTCGGAAACCCATCCTCGTCGCATTGCCTCTGACCGGTATTGTCGGCTCCATCATTGTGTCCAGGGCCCAGAGCTCCGGCACCCTCATCGCCGGCTTCGCCATCCTGGGACTTAATTTTGGATGCCAGTCAGTCCTCCTAGCTGTTATCTCTGAAGTTCTTCCCCGCCGTTATAGGCCCATGGGTCAAGCATCTGGCAGCATAGCAGCCAGTCTTGGGGCAATTCTCGGCCTCTTGATGGGTGGTGGACTGCTCCAAGATGGGAATCTCTCAAACTATCGCATTTACTGGTATGTCGAGGCCGGTCTCTACGCTCTTGCAACTGTGGGCTGCTTTGTAGGCTACAATCCTCCACCTCGGGAACTACAAGTATCTCTCAACATGTCTCAAAAGCTCAAGCACCTCGACTGGGTCGGATACTCACTTTTCGCCCCGGCGCTTGTCCTTTTCTCTATGGCCCTGTCGTGGTCCGACAATCCATATTCTTGGAGCAGTGCCAACATCCTTGGTCCATTCATCATCGGCGTCGTCGCCATGATACTCTTCGTCATCTATGAGTGGCACTTCAAGAAGGACGGCATGCTTCACCATGAACTCTGGCGCCACAGGAACTTCGCCATCTCCCTGTTTGTCATTTTTGTTGAAGGAATTGCCTTCTTTGCAGCCAATTCCTACTTTGCCTTTGAAATCACCCTCATCTACGATGCTAGCATTCTTTCAGCCGGTGCAAACTTCGCCATCATGTTTTTTACAGGTCTGGTCTTCTCCCCTGTGTTTGGATTGTGGTCTTCGAAGCGCAAGTCTATCCGGCCACCACTCGTCCTCGGTTCTGTCCTTCTTCTAGTGTTCTTTGTCCTACTGGCAACGGTCAAGATAGACACTCCTCGCTATGCTTTCTGGATATTCCCAATTCTTTCTGGCATCGCCCTCGTTTCTATCGTGCCACTCTCCATGGTCTCTGCTCAGTTGGCAACAACCCCAGAGCTAATCGCTCTGACATCAGCATTGATGACCGCAGTCAGGAGCTTTGGAGGCGCAATTGGCCTAGCGATCAACAATGCCGTTCTCAACAGCACCTTGGAAAAGGAACTGCCCAAGAAAGTCGGTGCAGCAGCGCTTTCACTGGGACTGCCTCCCTCATCTTTGCCTGCACTGGTTGATGCTCTGGCTTCACAGAGCAGGGAAGCGGTCGCTGCTGTGCCTGGTGTTTCGTCTGAAATTGCGCAGGCTGCAGTTGAAGCGATGAAAAGAGCATACTTGGTTGCTTTCAGGAACGCCTGGATTATTTCAGCCGCTTTTTGTGGTCTCTTAGTTATATGTAAGTCTTCCCTCCTACCATTTGTATTGACATGGACTCTTACCAAAAACAGCCACTTGTTGCATCAAAGAACAAAGAGCCGACTTTGACAAGCGCATTGATGCACCTGTTGAGGCTGGGTTGGTCAGCTTGGAAGGCAATAAAAGTTTGTCGCCCGCCAATATGCAGGAGTCTGTCGAGAATCATAGTAACACAAAGGCAGAAGTGAATCACGAAGAGAACTCCCGACTTTAGCTGATGGTTGTAATTCGACGAGACATTTCGGTTATCAGGAGGAATTGGTGCGCAGCTTAGAGCTTGAGGTCCAGCCACACCTTTGGCCGCATCATAGCACCTTGTTTTGCTGAATCTTTCCAGACTGTTCACTCGAAAGAATATGGGATTTAAGAAGAGAACTATGTCTTTTTCTTCAGAAAGAAAAGCTTGATGTAAACGTGAAATTAACTGGCTGAGACTGTTTTGGTTCAAGAGGTTGGTTGAACGACGTAGTGTATAGCCGGGCAACAACGCATGAACAAAATCTCAAGTATCGATGAGAACACTATCAGTGACCACAGGGTGTCGATCAAAGTGTTTCATCGTTGAAAGCACCACATGGGATTCTAGTATGGTTGATAGCGAGACTGTCGTTTGAAAAAAAACACCAGGCAGACGATCTGCAGCGCCGGCGAGACTCTCCAAGCATCGACTCCTGACGAGCTTGTTGGTAATGGTGGGATATGGCACCCTTCCAAGAAATGGAGACGACCTACACGATAGACGCCATTGAGAGAGGTTGGAAACAAGTCTGCCGCATCGGACTGTCGATGATGCGGTTCATGACCGTGGTTCCGAGTCCGTTGCGATCATGGTCGTCGCAACACCACTCCTTGTTGTCGGTTAGTATTGAACAGAGTGCATCGCTAGCTCCACCAAGGCCAAAGATTAACGCCATAGGTAGCTCTCAATCAGACTCGTTATTATAATGCCTACCTATGTGAAGCTCGCAAGACAGAGCGCAGGGATTCAAGTTGATACAGTAGTAAGGCATTTGGTACAGATTCAAGCATCGACAGAGACACAGCATAGCGATAAACAAGTCGTCGCTGTCCTCTTGGCTTCTTCTCATCGTCAATGCAAGTGCATATTGGCCCGAATAGTTTGTCGCAGCCTTGACCTAGGCGCATTACCAGCCATGTTCAGCTTCCTTACAACTGTAGGTAGCTGAATTGCTGGTTATCGTCACCGAGGTAATCGAGCGAGAGCCGTGTATTCCAGTCATTTGGGCCATCCAAGTGTACGAATTTGGACAGCTCTCGGCCAGGCATATTGGCAAACTCAACCATTGCCGCCTCTGCATCCTCTAGTTCGCCGGAAGGTTGGGAAAGCTGCTGCAGTCCAACACGGCCGGAGCCGTTCTCGTCGACAACTCTGTTGTCGCCTCTCGTCTCCTCTCCAACACTCCCTCTCATCAAGCTAGACTGGCCATCTTTGTGGTTGTGGGAGCGCCCAGGGGAGACACGAGGAGGGAAGTATAAGGCAAAACGCTTTTCAAACGAGGCGTCGGCGGAATGATGGTCAAGACGGATCAAGGATGCTCTCAAGTCTATGAATACTACGTCTCAGTACAGCCGATGGAGAATTCGTGGGTGAAGCGAACATACCTAATAAAACCGAAGCAAGCTTCCAGACCGAGGCATATTGAGACAATACTAGATTCACCATTTCACTGCCGTGGTAGGGCGTATCCGGAGCCTGCGCAGTCTCTTCGGAGGGGTATGCTCGATCTGATAGCAGGCAGCATGCAAGAAACGGCTGGCTCAAAGTGATGTACTCTGGATGCCATTGGTAAAAGATGCGAGACAGTTGTCGTGGCAAGCTCAGCACTCCTGGGCGCTGGGCTGTGAAGCAGGCCTGTATGGTAGCGCGAGCACACGTCAGCATCAGGTGCATGCCGATGACCCAGTTGTGTCTTGCAGCATCGTTTAAGGGACTCGATAATTCCAGTGTTTCCAGGTTGAAGCGCTGCGATATGATGAGAGAGAAACACGTGATCGCGTCAACGAGCTCATCCTTGTCGCGCCGACAAGTGTGCCGACCCGCGGCGAATTCACTTGCAACACTCATAAGGAGGTTGGCCACGAGGAACCATGCTCGCTCGTCCTGATTCGGTGAGTCGAGTAGAATCTTCCAGACCTCGGACGGCCTTGGGTCAATGACCGGAGACTTGACCGGCTTGTCGGCGAACCAGGCCGCGTCGCCAACGGGCAGCCGTACGGCCATCATTGAACGGTTGATAGAGCTTGGGCGTCTGGACATGACGGAACCAAAAGTATCGACTTCCCAAACCAGCCAGAACGCTCGTCGTTTCTCCTCTACATACGACCAGTCTTTTGAGTCCTCCCAGTTGTCTTGTTGCTCGTCCATGTTGCACAAGTTCAGATCGTAGGCTAGTCGAACGCAGACACCGGCAAGAATCCAGGCGCGGTGGGAAGGGCCGGAAGCGTACTGGTAGAAAGCCAGTAAAATACAGCCTTGAAAGTACTCGAGCGTGGGCCCTTGATCGGATGGACGAGGCATCTCATAATACCTGTTGGCATCGTCTGCGAAGCGCTGTCCACGGTCTGGTGCCGGAATGTCCTGGAACCATGGGCTTAACGAGTGCCGGGCGGCCAGGGCAAATACGCCGCAGAGAATCAGTGACTCGGTGTCGGAGAACGACTGCGGGCTTCTTTTGTCGAAGACGCCGTTCTTCATGTAGCGATCGAAGAACCTCGGTCGATGGAGAAGCGGGAGCCAGGCTTGGATCTTGTCAAAAAACAGATGAACAAGATCAGTAAGAACTTGTTCAGGGACAGCCAGCCACCAGCCAGCATCTTCATCTCCATCTACATGTCCATCTCTCATGGAGCGAAGGGATGAAGCCGGAGAGGTCCAGTCGTCGGTGTTGTGGTTATCCCAGGCACTGTCCAAGACACTGGTTGGGGGTCTGGTCGTGGACCCAGATTCATCAGTGCTACCGTCCCTCATCTGTTGATCCCGCTTCTTATAGTCGAGCGAGGCCGGTGTATGCAAGTCATTGTCTCTGGGACGACCAATCAAATGCTCCGTTTGAGACAGCTGCGCCAGCATATCGACATCTTGTCCGTCATTGAGTCGCGACTCGAGCAGATCAACGAGGCGTTCTGCCTCAAGAATTAATGCTGAAGGGCCACAAACATGTGTCACGGGGCGCATCGACATTACCAAGTTTCCGTGGATCGATTCTGTGATTGTTCTGGTGGCTGGCTGCCGGTCGGCGCAGTTCGGGTGTCTTTCTTTTGGTGGGAAACGTGCAAGATCCTCCGGTTCTCTTGCAAAGCCCGCAAGTTGGCTGTCTCATATCGCCTACGGTGATTAGAGAAAGCCGGTCAGTACGGTCCTGCACGGCGGGTATCAAGCACAGGCTCCGCTTACTTACATTTTGTTTTCTTTCTGTACAATGATAGAGAGTGGACGTCAGCAAGAGGGACGGCACTCGGATCAATAGCAGTACAGCCGGGATGGAAAGGAGCAACGAAGAGAGAGATGAACATAAGCATGATTCACATGCCGTTTGCATTCGAAACAGGCGCGATGGCCTTTCCACGTCTCGCGTGGAGTCGTACGATCCGGGTCATTTTGCGCTGTGTGCGGTTGCTGGGTGAAGGTCCCGTCAAGGGCGACCGTGACACAGTCCATCAGTGGGTGGAGTGAGAAGTTAAACGTAATGGTGAGAGTGTGGGCAGATTCAGTAGAGTGGGCAGAGAGAAAGTGTTCTGAATGGCCTCCCAAAAGTCCGTGATCCAAGGAACCTCCAGTCATCAGGGGTCAACAGACCAGGCCTTTGCGGGGTTGTCATTAGTCCCATCTGATCTAACGCTTGGTGGGCAAAGCTCCAGATCCGTAAGCAAAACAAGTTCAAGAACCTTGGCGACTCCAAGTGTTCCGATTTGTCGA
This sequence comes from Ilyonectria sp. MPI-CAGE-AT-0026, assembly GCA_020744155.1. Taxonomy (NCBI): domain Eukaryota; kingdom Fungi; phylum Ascomycota; class Sordariomycetes; order Hypocreales; family Nectriaceae; genus Ilyonectria; species Ilyonectria sp. MPI-CAGE-AT-0026. The sequence continues at coordinate 235,540 of JAGPNQ010000036.1, forward strand.
GGCCTCGCTAGGAGCAGCCTCCCTGGGCCGAGACCTTTCTTATTTGCCGACTGTCTCAGCCGCCCCCAGCTTTGCGGGGAAAGGTACTGAAGAGGAAGTTACACCTACCGATTCGCCCCCGTTAATTGGCCTTGATCAGTTGGCTTCAGGGGTCTTTATCCAATCCGAATCGTTCCAGTGGGCCCGGACAACCACGGTGTTCCTCGAGCACCGTGGTGGAGGCGATAACTCGGCGTTTCGGAAAAACGCAAGCTGCCGAACCCACGATTAGTCGATCTCGGTGATTAGTGAGGTGGCACAAGCTACGCGGTACATGCATATCTCTATCCTCTTTCCCTATTCTTTTCCCTTTTGTCATCCTTTTGTTTTAGACGTTAATGGAAAACAATATTTAAATAAATCTATAGAAATTAAAGCAGAGGAAAGCTTTTATCCCTGGCGTCTAGTGACTCTTCAGTAATATGTAACTTGCAATAGGTGTTGCCGACATTTGCGAGCAAACCCTCAATGTCAGCTCCAAATCCCTGCTTAGCCGATCATTCCAACCACGTCGCTTGGTTTTTTAGTGCACGGGGCACCTTTTCTTGTGAATGATGCATCACGGAATGTAGATATCAACTAGTCCATTTGCCGCGGCCGCTTCGGGTGATAATGATGTTTCGTCAACATCTCTAGACATCCACACCGACTGATAAACTGGCATACAAGAGCCCTCGCCAGCAGGGTCCCCCGCCAATCCCTCGAGCCTCAGAAGGGTTAACGAGTCGATATAGCTGGTTCGTCGCCGAAAAGTGCTTCTGGCAGGTGGCTTAGGATTTCAGAGTAAATGCAGTACACCTCAAGCATGATAGTCGCGTCAGCCAAGTTATAGCTCATGGTTGACCAGGAAACATGGGACGAGTCAAGTTATTGCCTTTGCCGCCCCTCAACGTAACATCTAAGCACCACAGTCGTATCAAATTGAAGTTGATCGTGTTTCTGATTCTCTTCGAAAATGTCTGGCAAGGTCGTGGGTGGCCCGGTGGAGGGTGCCAGGAATTGGCTTTTCTTGTTACCGTCTTTAGATAAAATAGAGTCTGAATGGGATGACGGGCGAGGTCGTCAATTCTACTGCCGCAGGGCCGGCCACCCCAGGTTTGAAACTCGCCGCCCAATCACATGGTGTCCACAGCTTGCGGCAAATCTGGAGGCTGTCCAAAGGATCGTTTGCGAGTACTCGGGACAGCCTGTGCGGGGTGCTGGAGGAGACCCGGCATACAGCAGTGGCCGGCATAATTACCTCACCCTCGGTACGGTAGTTGACTCCCGGTCAGACACGGATTTCCGGGCACCGCGCTGTCGCCCCCGTCAACTCACGAGAACACTGACTTGCTGGGATGCATTCTACAGGATCAGGGGATCCATCTTGAGACCGTGGGCCCGTTATATCTACTCCCGTGCTCCCGCCTCTTATGTGTAGGTTTGACCCGTTTCCAACGCTTTTATACCTCTTTTAATTGCACGCCCGTATGACATCGTCATATTGTGAGCTCGAAATCTTCAGAAAACATGGTAGGCCTCACGTTTTTTTTGTCGACCTTTCCTTTTGTTACACCTCGCAATGCTAAGACTTGGGACTGATGTTGTCGAAATCGCAGCCTGACCAAATAGACGCTGTCGTCGTCATTGGCGCCGGTCCTGTTGGCCTTTTTACTGCACTACTGGTCGCACAGGCAGGCATAAAGGTTATCGTGTATGAGACGGGAACCGGGATCAATCAATCTCCAAGGGCTGTCGCGTGAGTTCTTGATGCCGGAGCTCCTGGCCTCGCTTTCTTTTTAGCTGACCGTCGGGATAGATATTTTCCGGCAGTTCTTGAGGAATTCTCGAAAGCTGGAATCCTCGAGGACGTCATCGCCGCTGGAGAGAAGAACCAGGATGGGTGCGACTGGAGGGATAAGGACGGGAACATCATCACTGGAATTGATCCACCGCCGGACAACCCTCACTGTGCTGTTATGCTGTCTCAACCAGAGTTTTGCCAAGTTGCCCTAGACGCCCTCATGAAGACCGGAAACGCCCAAGTCCATTTCAACCACACCTTTCAGCGCCTCCAACAACATGATGGATTCGTTGAATACTGGCTCAAACACGAAGCCGACAATCGTCAAGTGCAGGGCACGTGTCGGTACCTCGTCGGAGCAGATGGTGGTCGAAGCACCGTCAGGCAAAGTCTGGGCATTAAACTCGAAGGTTACACCTGGGGGTCTCTCCTGTTTGTTGCCGTCAACTTCCAGTACGGCCTGAGTGAGCTTGGTTGGAAAGCGGCTAACTTCATTGTCGACCCTAAAGACTGGGGTATCATCGTCAAGGGAGGCAAAGGGAAGAGCTGGCGAATGGCAACTGGAATCCGGAAAGTGTCTGCCGCAGGACCCACTACACTCGATGAAGCTACAGTCAAGGTGGTCAAAGATCGGCTGTGCCACCTACTCCCTGGTGATACAAGTAAGATCGAGTATGGAGCGATGGCACCATACGTTGTTCACCAGCGTTGTGCCTCTCGCTTTGTTCAGGGCAATGTCATATTAGCCGGAGACGCTGCTCATGTGAGTCTTCCTGTCCTTCATCACCAATTGCGCGTTCAAGGCGCCCGCACTCTTGTTCTTGTAGCCTGCTAATATCAGATCCCAGCTTAATAACCCGGTCGGCGGACTTGGCCTCACCACCGGTCTACTCGACGCTGCGCATCTTGCCGGGAGCTTACGCCAAGTTCTGAAAAAGGACGCCAATACAGAGTCGCTTATATCCTACGCCGAGACAAGACAAAGGATCTTCCGTGAACGCACCGATCCCATCACGACGGAAAACCTGCTAAGATTAATGTCGGAGAACCCGGACGACATCAAGAAAAGAGAAGAATTCTTCAAGAACCTGAGCGATCCCAAGGACTTGGCCACCACGCTACAAGTCGGCCTTCCGGACTTTGCCCTCACCTCCACGTCGGATACCAAGTTTGATACCTACCACGAGGTGACGTGGTTCATCTCGGTGACCAAGCCCGATGGATGGGACATGGAAAAGTTCATACACGAGTACAAGACCGTCCATGCTGGCATGACTAGACAAGGAAAGGAGCATGGCTCGCCGCTGCGACGTTACATCCAGCTGTCCAACTCAAACAAGACGATGCGAGGTGCAGTGCGGCCAGAGTGGAACTACGTTACCTGCCTTACGTTTCCCAACTTGTTCATAGTCCACGCCGGATTCCAGGATCCTGGTTACCGTGCCACGGCTGGTGCACACATCTTTTGTCGCCTTGATCAGCAGGGCTGTATTGCCAGGCAAGTGGCAAAGTTCTCGAAGGGTGCGAGCAAGAAAGACAACCAAGGTGTCACCACTTGGGTATTATTGTTCCACGAAAGGAACGCCGCTAACGACGAATGCTCCCAAAAGTGGCTTAGAAAGCGAGCTAATAATCTGTCTGGCATTACAGCTGCTGACGAAAATGTATTGGAATATGTGCTTTGGCAGGACACAACGCCCAAGAACTTGGACTTCTTCTTCAAGGATACTCAGTTCTCCGGCGGGTCATGGCACCATTACAAAGCTGTTGAGGCGTTCGACTTTGCTAACGATGACATTGCTGTTGCTTTCCTGGATCAACATAGAGACGAGATTACTGAGAGTGGTACTCGACAAATCACTGTTGTTGTTGGCGAGCGGGATGATATAGTCACTGGCTGAATCTGGCGATGATAAAACCCATTCTTGTATTTATCAAGTAAATTCCAAAGCGAATGTCATGCATATTTGTTCACATATTAATGTCAAAGGATAAGATGCTTTGCTTTTCGTTACTCACCTCCGTCCAAGGCTCGGACCAACTACACTGCATATCCACGTGGACCACATAGGCGCTGGATAGAGGTTACCTGGGCAGGGCTGGTATCTCTTAACTCCACGACTTGGGATTCGCCACTCAGACAACACGCACTTCATCGTCTCTGAGGTTGTAAATGTTGTTCATGGAAATCAGCGAGATAGCCCATTCCAAAGCATGTACATGCATGTAATTCCGGGTCTGCTAGGACGAGGGTATCAGTTGCGCAATACTTAGGATACAATAATTCAACGCAGTGCAGCAACTGTACTCGCTAACATATCTTAGCACGGTCTTGGAAATTTCGCCACACGCGCTTGACGCGTCCGACGCGTTGTGTCACTCGGGAGGGGCTACAAACGTGGAAAGACGATGCCTGAGGCACGTCCAGCCTTGGGCGCACTAATAGTGTTGGAATGATGTCACACTGCGTGGATAGGATCAGGATGATGAGGATAAAAGCTCTTGATTTCCTGTCTAACGAAGGGCTAGGGATCGGTCTTATAGATGAAGATGAGGGCGGCCTCCAGCAGCCTCCGGGCCCGAGGTCCGGAGGTCTGAGACCGGAAGACCTACCTACCGGGGGTCTGAGACCTCGTCCAGACCGGATTCCTAGCGGCCGGTCTGGAAGCTGTTCCGGGCGTCTCACGATGATCCCAAAATGTAACAAATGAGGATAGAAATGAGGCAAGGATCACGAACACCGTGAATTTGTTCACGGTGAGAGTGAACGACCGCAACTAGTATCAGGCAGCAGCCTGCTGCCTATGATATCGTCAGATTGAACATAGGTATAAGAGACCGACATTTGTCGCTCTCTTAGATAGAAGAAGTAGCTCAATTCAATCTCTTCTGCCCACATCCTACGTTGCACCTCTTAAGTCGTGAGAAATAGTGAGACTATTAGTCTGCGACCCTCGCACTGCACTATTGGTCAGTCTGGGCGAGTTACACTGGACCATCGGTGTGGTCCGAGAGGCCTGCACTGGACCACCAGTGTAGTCCGAGAGACGTACACTGAACTGATAGTCCATGAACTATCAGTCTGGACTACAGTGTGGACTAATAGTGCCCTTAATGGTCCACATTATTAGGAGCCCTGACATCTACGTTCTATTATCTAGTGGATTGATTAGCTGAACTGCTTCCTGCTCCAGATCCCAAATCCGCCTTTGATGACTTGTCAGGTGTTATTTAAAGCACATCCAGTTATAAGTGTGATCAGATGACATCCAAAATAGGATTCTAGTGACAAAAAGCGTTCTAGGAGCAATGGCTCCCCTGAAGCGAAGCGTATAAAGTTTTCCTAGACATGCGGGTTTAGCAGTGTGTATAAGGAGTTCCAGATTATTTAATTTGTGCATCACAGACATAGAAGATGATATGATAGATACAGTACTGTAGTATCAAACTTAAAATGGAGCCATATGCGGTATCACGAAACTGGAGAGCTTGGGCGCAAACCCTGATTTGGACACACTAGCAATCAGCTCCTTCTTTGGGATGATACTGTAATAGGATGAGAGTTGGACTATTGTACAGTATAATATATATCCTAAAGGGGACTTAATAGGGCTGGGGCGCTGTGTCTTTCCCTTCGAGCTATAGTTGGTCAATTGTGGGCATGGGTCTGTTTGCGCGGTCTGGGCTCCTCGATGTTAGGTATGGATTGATTAAGTGTGCATTTAAAGCAGAGATATCAATCCACCAGCCACTATCCAGTGAAATTGTCAGATGGCTCAAATCTCAAAGTATATTCGGCTAACCAAGAACCTCGACCTGGCAAGCAAACTCGAGCAGATGGCACGGTGTTTGTTTCCCCTTGTCGAGTTAGATCAAGGCCTCGTCCACCCCGCATTCCCACAAACAGTGCTTAGTTTCTGGCTTTTGACGGACGAGCAGCTCGAGTCTCTCGCACAATTTTATCAACAGAAAATTCCGAATCAGTATACTGACTTGTACCCGTGCAAAATCACATGGGGACATAATATGTCGCGTGAGGAGAAGCGCTGCGAAATGGGCAAGTTTATTGGCCTCCCGGCTCGCGACCCATACATCCAACAGAACCATCCAACAGAAAAGCGACGAGGAAATTCGGGCCGAGGCTCGAAGAGCAAGACTCGCTGCGGAGTATGATAAACAGCGACGGAAGCTATACTACTGTGGTCCCTGAGCTGCCTGAAAATCATGTTTTCGTATTTTTTTTTTAACAATAATAGAAGATGTCGAGCGGCAATATTGGACGAAGCTGGGCTTAAACTATGGACCTGGGATGCATCGTTGCGGTACGGAAATCGTTTCACAGAGACTGTATCCCGCCTGGCCCCCAAGATCATATAGTTGAGCTGAGAAGAACCTGGTGCGCCATCTTGCGTCATGCACACGAGTTAATACAACTGTGCCCTTGATTGTATTCTGATACATTGCACATCGACGCTCGTTCATTTATGTCCCGTCATGAGCTGGTTTGGCTACTGGCTTGCTAGACGCCGCCGCGCTGTCGGGGAATCATGAAACTGCCGATTCCGCGTGCAAGCTAAGGGCTAAGCAGCCATCTTATTATCCCAAGGGGTTCTCCTATGGTTATTGCGCACTCCGACCTCCTGGCTATCAATATTCCTGAGCTGCGACCATAACGATCATTCGAGGGATCGCTCAATCTTCTGCCTCAATAAAGCGACAGAGAAACACTCCAACGCCCTGCGGTAGCTCACAGTAAATAATGCCATATTATTCTTTCTGTCCACTTCTATGTATTGTTGATAATATGCCTTATTTTATTTAACGCGTCGATGTCGTCTATGTGAACCTCATTTGCATCAATCTAATCTATGTCGGGCTCGCTATCAGGCTCGCTGGCAATCCGCTCCTTGATACGAGCCATATTCCCTCTGCGAAGACACTTCTCCGCATGCTCGAATCTGAGTATAGTGGTGCTGTTGGACCGGTCACCGAAGTACTGCGCAGCGCTCGATCCCAAATACATTTTCTCTTTCGACGGTTGGACATCAAAGTCGTACACCCCGTTCCTTGGGATCAGCGCTCAATTCATCGATCATGACTTTGTCCAACACCGGATCCTCCTCGGGCTTCGACCTCTCCGGGGCAAACACAACGGCGCATCGCTTTGCCGACGAGGTCACTGACACGCTCGCATTCTGGAAAATCAACGAACCTGACAAGGTTGGGTACTTTACACTTGACAATGCTGCCAATAATGACAGCTGTATGGATGATCTTGCATTTGAATATGGCTTCTCCCCTGAGGAGCGGCGGATTCTCTGCGCAGCGCATATTTTCAACCTCTGCGTACGGGCCATGCTCTACGGCTCGAAGCGAGAGAGCTTCGCTGCAATTGTGGCAGCCGATGGCGACGATCAAGATGACGACGAACAGCAAATTGATGAAGCAATCGACGAAGCTCTGGATGGAGAGATGGACGACGGTGCGGACGAAGAGGTAGACGCCGACATTGTGGTTGGTATCCCTGATGAAGACTTGTTATCATCCCACCCGGCCCCGGAAGTGATCAACGGCACCATTTTCAGGGAGTACAGCCAGAACGGCGCCCCAGGAATGCTCCATAACATCGGGATTCAGCTGCGATCGAGTCCACAACTGTATGATATTAGGCGAACGTAGTAATCAGCTCTGATAGAGGGCTTGTCACCCCAGTAATGGAATCCACTGACCAGTCTGTGTCCTCCACTATACTGCCTTCTTTGGACTCTGTGTCATCCGCGATGCTGTCTTCTGTGAAGTGTTCCAGTTCGAATCCCAAAATGAAGTTGTCAACCGCCTTTTCAACAGGGATGTTAGCGGGGTGCATCCCCCAGGGGAGCATTTGCAGCGGCATGGGTCGACAATGCTAGCCGGCAGTGCTGCAGCGTGGAGTTCCTGGATCCAGGCAATGCGGTCGTCGAGCGGAGGTGCTAGTAGCGATTCAAGAAAATTAAGAACGCGTTCAGACGCCAGGTTTAGTCGATCTACTTCCGTTGCTGAAAGATTGTCCAGGGTGAGCTGCTTCAGTCTGTCTCTCGGCTTTCAGGAGGATGACGGCGCACTCGGCGCATCTGCATCGCCGGCACTTGCGACCATGTGTGGGCTCTCGACAGCGTAGCCCGCTGAGGAAGACGGGAGGTTTCTAATGCAGACTTTCTGAATTCGCCAGGAGTATCCGTCTGGTTGACGCCCTAGTCCACAGTCCGATCTGACCCCCATGAGTTCTGAGTTATTCAATGCTAGAAACAAAAACATAGTTTACCTAGCCGGGATTTCGCTACTTTACCAGTCTAAGCTAGGTGCTAAATAGGAAAACATATCAATTGCCTCAGCCCTCCAAATGTCTTGTTGCAATGAGACTCCATTCTCAGCGCTAAAAACCAGGTTCCTTGGGTTGTTCCGGGAGTATACTGGCCACTTTACTTTCAAATCGGACACTACTTAACGTCAGCCGGCTTTCTATAAAAACTGGCGCTCTCTTCAAAGCACACAAGGGTAGGAATAATTAACTATGGCAGGGGGGACTTACCACAGTGAAAGTTAGGTGATCCTGTAACCACGAAACTGATCCACATACGGCTCATAATCTCAGCTAGCTTTAAATACTTCTGCCTCTTCTCAGGCTCAGAAGGGAAAGGGTCGGTATCCCAACCAACGGCTTCGGTGTTAGCAAAGGTAAACGGAATTTCCTGAAAGTGAGCCACGCCGAGTGTTTCGAGGTCAAGGTTGGCAGGCGGAGTGTCGGAGAAGTAACTGTAGCTCGGCGTGCGGTAGTCAGCCCACTTCTGGCTGGCGAATCGTCGACCAGCAGTAAAGAGAGCGTCTCCAAACCAGAGGCTTGTCTTTCCATACTGGGCTCCTAGCTGTGGGCCTGGATTGGACAGAACTGTTCCCAAGCCTGCAGGAGAGGGCCTATCGACTTCCATCTGATACAACGTGGACCAAGTGGCCAAGGCTGCTTCTTCCACGGGTCGCCCAAGAAATCCCTTGGCGGACGCCAAAAAGTCATCATCAGAGTTCAAAGTTAAACCAAAAAGCTGGACCATAGACGTGCCTTCATTTCGGTTAGACCCAATCAAGAGAGGAACTTTGACGAACGACCCCGACTCGAGAAGACGTGAGCCAGTAGACGTAAAAAGCTCCCCATCGACGATCCAGGCCTAGGAAGGATCTGACCGACTCTTCTCAGCGCCTCGGCGGGAACAGCACGCAGACATGATAGCTGATCTTTCGCCTCGGTACAGACCGTTTCCTCTAGTACTTTGTTGGAGTAGGCCTCCGTCTCGGTTGCGTTGCGGTATGAAGACGATGATAGAGGACCTCCGCTTTGCGCAATAGCGCCGCTGAAAAGCCCCTCGTCCCGGCCTCCATAAGCGATGAGGTGCTGACCGACAGAGGAAGCGCCTGCAGATTCCCCAGCAATAGTGACTCGCGAAGCATCGCCGCCGAAATGTGCGATGTTTTTCTGGACCCATCGAAGCACCTGGCGCTGGTCGTGGAGGTAGACATTCGGTGGCCCAGCCTTCGCTGCAGCCGGCCCGTTCATCATGCCAAAAACGCCCAGGCGGTAATTGAGACTGACAAAGATGATGGGCGTGCCCATCTGAACTGACGCCTCGACTAGAAATGAGCCGTTGTATCTGGGATCCGTTGCGCTACCCTCAACCCAGGCGCCGCCGGGGATCCAGGCAAAGACTGGAAGCTTGCGAGACTTGTTGATGCCAGACGGACGGATGATGTTGAGCTGGAGGCAATCCTCGCTCATGGGCGCAGACGTGTTCTGGCTGAATCCTATCATTCCAACACAGTTGCCCAAGCACAACGGTCCATATGACTTGGCTGATTTGATTCCCTTCCAAGGCTTTGGTGGCTGAGGCAAGCTAAATCGAAGGTTTCTGGTCGGGCTTGCTGCGAATGGTACGCCGAGGAATGCATCTTGATGGCGGACTGAGTCATATGAGCCTGCTAGTGTCCCATTTCTGATATTGACGATGGGAGTGGAGGTGTGTGTTGTTGGAGTAGCCCAAGAAAGTGAAGTAAGGAAAGGGAGAGCCCACAGTATGTGGAAAATGAGCTTCAGAGGACGCTGCATTTTGGCAGTATTTAGACTGTTTAGAGTATGTAGAGTTGCCCAAGTGTGAGGAGTTGAGGACCTTGACTTTATAAAAACGTGCATTTATATCCCTTAGAGTGTCGTAAGCCTCCACTTTCACCTCGAACAGGGGGGTCTAGCCAACTAGGGAGCGCCAAATGAAAGGTACATCAATCTCCACCTATTTTGGCTGGTGCCACAAGTCCCAGCAATTGCCTGATCTACATAAAGCTACATTACACTCCTGACAACGCCATCGTGACTGCGGCACACGGCTGTTGCCGTCAGCGGCAGGCAAAGGAGCCCTCTTTCTGCGGCCGCGAGTCTCGCCAACGTGGAAGCCCTGACAAGCGAGGCATTCTGACTTCCCTTTGCGGACGCGATTGTGTTGTGATATAGGCGTAAATTCGTCCCCAGTTCGAAATCTCTCCCGTGGCTATGTCTCTTTTAAGTAGGTTGCAATGAGGCTGCAGACGAGCTGTTGCCGCCATTCAGCCTAACTGTCTTTTGGCTCCCATTGCGGCTGCCCTCTTTTTTGTAAAAGGAAGCTGTTGATGAGGGCTATTTCTAGCAGAAAGTCCCAAGCTAGAGCCTTCCAGCCGCCCCTACGAATACGGCGGTCAGGGCCCCAATAGGCACGCATTTGGTCGCCGCGGTCTACAGCGTTCATCTCGTTATCGTAGGTAGCAGCGATAGACGGGATAGAAAGCAGCTTGACGTGGTCATCGCCGAAAAAACGCTGTATTGGCCGTGCTTGCATTTGGTCTGTTGTCGGTCTCTTCCGCTTGCAGTCACTTCTTTCATCGCCCGTGAATACGGTAGTTAGGAATAGCACGAGGGCGTTGTCTTTCCACGCGATCTGATTGACCTAGCCGAAGACAAATTAGTAGGCAAAAGCAACACAACTGTGTCTTCCTGACTGACCTGGTTATCTGCCGTAGGGACAGCCTTTAGGATGTTAAAGTCAAGGCTGCCGGCAGCCGTGTTATCCCTAGCCTTGAGCCTGACGAGGGATGTGTGTAAGCTACAGTTACGGCGGGCTGTGCCCGAGGCTCCGTGGCCACACTGACGAAGCCGGCGAAAGAGGTTGTTGGAAGAGAATAGGTTATCGATAAATACGGGGTATGTGGCTTCCGGCAGCAAATTTACTAGGGCAACAACCACGGCTTGGGTTGGGTTCAGATGGACCGCCCTCCTCTGCTGCCGGGTCTGCCGTAGTTGTGACGGCACACGCCGGCGAGCCGGCCGAACCCCTACGGGCCCGAACTTGCGGCCCGGCCTGTGCCAAATCCACCGCAGGAAATAGCCTCGTTGGGCCACAGCCCACACTTTAAAGCCTGTTGGTATCGGTTTGGAAGGGACAGTTGTAGTCTCGCGAGACCGGCCGAGAAAGCGGACCATGCACTCATCTACAGCGATAGATGTGCCCGGCTGATAGAAATCGGTTGACGCACGCTGTATGCAGTCAGACCAGGCGTTGACCCGGCTGAAGGTCTGGCCGTAGAAGCTTGAGTCAGGGCCCTGATCGATAGTTGCAAAGTCAAAGAGACGAAGATGCCGTGATAGTAGCTGGAACCGGTTGTAAGGCATCCATTTGATGACTGGATGGATGGGGTTGAGGCCCTCTGAATGAGAACCCTTGCAATAGTCCTTGATCTTCTGTTCCTTATGAATTCGCATATATATCAAGATCGCAAGCCATACGTAGATTTCTGCAACAGAGGTCGGCTTCCACGTCAACAGCCGCGAGGTCGGCTTCAAGCCGCGGCCGGGACTGCTGCCGCCAGCCTCGTGCTGTTGCAATAGGTGACTGGCCCAGCTATTGGTGTAGCAGACCCAGCTTTCTACTAGGGAAACAGGCAGGAATTCCTGGAATAGCAACAGCGGCTGCTGGGGCAAAGCTGCTATCTCAAAGGCCCGGTCTGGACCTAGGTCCATCGGCTCAAAGTTGAAGCCGCGGTCCGGAACCGGATCATGTATTGGCCGGCAGGTGTTATTAGATGCGTGCTCGCGGCGGCTGTCATCAATACGTATGAAGCTATTGTCATCATAGGCGTTGACTGCCTGGCTGCAGGGCTGTTGGGAATCCATGGGAGGAATTGGGTGGTATCCACGGCGCCGCTGAGCCGTCGCTGATCCCACAGCGGCACCGCGGCGAGGCGTGGCGCCCACCCGCTGATCCAGGACCCCCGCCGCCTGCGGCGCCCGGCCAATGGTATCCCGGTATATCCACATCGGGCCCCCGCGCTGGCCACCCGGATGACCGTGGATATTCGCGAATATCCATGCTCCCTCGCTGATCGGCCCCTATGACTTCAGGGAGCTCCAGGGGGCCTCCAGCGCCCTCCAGAGCTTCCGGGGCACCTGGGGTGCCCCGGTCCTGCTGATCTGGCGCTGGAAGGCGCTGGAAGGCCGGCCCGGCCTGAAGATGATTTATATCTCTCTGCAGACCCCAGGCCCGTCTAGGCTGGCCTATTCTCTCTGAAGACCTCGTATGCGACGGATTGCATCAGCTGCCGCCTCTTTAATTGATATCCGACTATGACGACAAGAAAACGGGCTGGGAGGAAGAAGGCAGTGGCTGTAGCTGACTCGATAACCGTCAGGACCAGCACTGCAATGACTACTGCGACCGGGGCTGCTGCCGGGGCCGCTGCAGCCGGCACCAGGCACCACGGTCGCGTCGGGCTTAACGCGCGTAATAACGCTGAGCTACGTGCTAACGCACAGCATATCCTCTCGATGATCCAGGACGCGAGGCCGAGAAATACACTGGCTGCGTATGAGCCGAAGCAGAAGGAGTTCAGGGACTTCTGCGAGCGCAAGCAGTATCAGGATGCAGATACCGTCACAGAAGACAAGCTCCTCCTCTTCCTTGTTGAGGAGGTTGCGGACCGGCCGCTCAGGGCCAAGAGCTATAAGGCGGCTGAGGATACTCTACAGGAGGCTACACGGCTTGCCTGGCGATCAGTCCGCAGCTATACGACTGCTATTACCGACTTGTATCGTGCGCAGAAAGCGCTCGGGATGAATACCCACCCTTCGCCCCGAGAGGATAACGTTCGGGAGTACCTCAAGTCCCTCCAGCGCCGGGATGCACAGCAGGATAAGGCCAGCTACGCCGATAAAGGCCGTGATACCCTCCTCGATGGGTATACGGAGCAGGAATTCGAACGCGTCTGCTACGAGCTCTGGGCGCATAGCAGCACTGCTGCTGAGTGCCACCTGCGGACTCTCGTGGATCTGCTGCTCGGGCACTATATGCTGACCCGGGGCGGCGACCGCCGCGCAGCTGAGATCTCGGACCTCTTTACCTTCGAGTTCGAGGGGGAGGGCCCGACCCGCTGCATGCCCCTAATCTTCACAACAAGGGCGGGAAAGCAGAACCAGCATGGCCGTCTTGAGACAGCCGGAGCCCTCCGGAATAAGAATCCGATTATCTGCATGCTGAGCGGCCTTGCCTTCTACCTCCTCTATCGGTGGGATATAGCTGCCGACGAGCCGTTTCCAGACCTTAGCCGGAGGTCTGCATGGTATGATACGCGGCTGATTAGAGGGAGCGGGAGCGGGTATGACCATACAGCAGCCCTCTCATATAACTCGCAGCGAGACTGGGTCGTTAAGGCATTTACATATGCCGGCATCGCCTCGAGGAAGAAGACGCACGTTGGCCGGAGCTCAGGGGCCAAGACGGCCGAGCTGAAGGGGATCAGCGAGGACCAGATCCGCCGGGCAGGCCGCTGGAACCAGGAGCAGATGATCGGCTGCTACCTGAACTCCCTGCCTCGCAAGTTCATGCGTACGATGGCCGGGCATCTGCCACAGAAGGGGTGCTTCGAGATACGCCGTGCTGCCATTATGCCGCCGGAGACCCTCCTCTCTCTGATCTGGCCAGACCTCGACCGTTGGAAGGGCCGGTTCGGCCCTGCCCCCGATCAGATTAACGACCTTGCAGCCATGGGGCTTACGAGCCTACTCTCATACCTCCGTGAGGTCATCCTGCAAGACTCGGTCTTCCTGATCAAGCAGTTCCCAGATAGCCCGGTTTGGAACCACCCGGTCTTTCAGCACGAGGCCTACTCGCAGTTCGCACAAGAGGTATCAGCCCTCGTGCAAGAAGAGGGCGAGAGGCCGAGCCAGCTAGCCCTGCTAGCCCAGGCCGTCCCAGCTCTTGCAGACTACCTCCAGTCCGTCGATACCCGCAACGACACGAGGATCACCAGCCTACGGGCCGACCTTAGGGCGGATCTGAGAGCCGACCTACGAGCCGAGCTTCAGGGCGTCAGGGAGCAGGCCTCGCAGCTCCAGTCGCTCTTCTCAACTGGCCTCACCTTCCAGCTCAAGACAGCCGCCACCCCTGGTCTCCTGCAGCTACAACCAGCACCAGTACTGCCGCCAGCACCAGCACTTACCGCCGCCGCCGCCGCCGCCGCTGCTAAAGAGGCCCAGAGCCAGTATACAACAGATTACTCAAGCAATAGCAGCAACAGCCGCTCAGTGACCCCAGGGCTAGAAAGACCGCCACAGCATCGTATGTGCCGGGAGGTTAAGACAGTCAGGGACTTATGGAGAGAGTGGACGGTCGGGCTACGAGGCCAGCAAGCTATTGCTACTCTCGATAGCCGCTGGGGAAGCCGGTGGCGGGCTGGCCGGCAGAGCGAGGTGCAGTGGTACTCCCTACGGCTCGAGATCATCAAGGAGATTCGCCGTATGGCGCAGGCTCAGCGTATAAGCGAGGAGGCTGCGATGTATGCTATAAGCCTGCAGCAGCAGCAGATGGGCTACTCAATTGACCAGCTCTGCAAGTTCCTCCGAGCTAATAGAAAGACCCGGCTAACTATGCAGAAGAAAAAGAAGTGAAAAAGAGGGGTCGGCAGTATCTATAGGGTTTATAAGTAATTCATAATCTACAATCTCTATCTTCCTCTCGTGGGCTGTGAATAATACCTCTTCTATCCGCAGGCCGCCTCGGGCTAGGCAAGCAGTTCGCGGCCCTCCGGGCTGCCTGACGGATCCGGGATCGGGGGGCCCTGCTCGATAGCTCCAAGCAGGTTCCCGATCATTGCGCAAAGATAGAGACCCTCGATTACGTAGGAATTGCGTTACGCCGGTCAGGCCGGGCGACCGTGGAGAGGGGGTAATATTCGAAGTCGCTGAGGGCACGGACGTGATTTGGCGGCGTTGTGGCGCTAAGCGGCTGAATCAGCCACCAAAAGGCCGCCGTGGATATCCTATTGATATACGCCTCTATCAGTAAAAATATTGTAAGGGAAGTCTGACTTACTTGGAAGCCCTTAACGAATTCAAGGCGCGAGAAAGAGATCGCGCCTTTCCGCAACGCATAGCGCAGTTTCTTCTGATGTGCTTCCTTGAGAAATTGGAAGACTCCAACATCCATCGGCTGCATAATATGAGTCGAGTGAGGAGGCAAGGGAGCGATAATGATGTTAAATTTAACACAATACTCCCTCAGTGCGAATGAGCCGTGCCCGGTGAAGCCATCGAGCAAGAGGAGGCGATAGATACAATCTTCCTCGGCATGCTCGATTGGAGGAGCGACATATTGAACGTGCTTGAGAAGAGGATCTCGGAGATGCTCATCACATCCAAACCACTCTTCTAGAGTGACTCCACGCTTCTGAGCGGTTGCTGATTTTGACCACGAGTGACGGTTAAAATGTCGTGCCCACTCGAGGAAGATCTCGCTGTTGTTGAACGCAGTTTCAGATTGTGCAAATCTCATCTCTGGATCGGTATCAATGTCAGAGAAATCGAGGGTTGGGAAGGTCTTAAAGATGATCCATGGAGGGATAGTATCCCCAACTGCGTTGCCGGTCCCGATGAGAGTACAGGACTCGCGATTCGCCGAGTCGACAGTCTGCAACCTCGTTAACCGCTTTGTCCGCACAATCAGACATTGTATGCGGTCTCTGAGCATTCCAATGCGAATACCGCCCTCGTCTTCGTTCCAGAACTCAGATCCGCCAATCCTGAAGGTGCGAACGGCATGTTCAAGCCGATCGAAGAAGTCGTTGACGTCTGTGATGCCCCCCAACTCCCATGCATTCCGTGATGATTCCACGGCCTTCAGATAAGTCTTCTGGAGCTCTGGGTGGTCATCTCTCCACCTGGAATACCACATCTTGCTGACAGGAGCGGCATCAGGGTCTCTGCGCTTTCTGAACGAGTTGGCGGCGTCCTCGATCTCGGCTTTGGTGGCTGGAAAGCCGGTGCTTTGCATCCTGACCACGAAGGCGACGAGGGCTTCATCCTCGTCATCTGTCAGGGCACGAGGTCGGCCGGGCTGAGCAGGAATATCATCACTCTCAATCTTTCGAATAAGGCGATGTACAGCAGCAGGAGAGGAGCCCTTATACAGCGCGGTTGCGGCCCTGATTGACATAGGCTTCTTGCTCGTGGAGGCGGCATTCCGAGCAGAGGTGGCCGCGGCACGTGATCTCAGGACTTCCTGAGCGGCTCTGAGGTTAGCCGACACAGGCATAATGAAGATGGACGTAAGATCGCGTGTTTTCACCGAATTAGAACAAAATTGACGTGATTTTCGCCCGGAAATGGGGGGGTTGGATGTTGGTGTTGTGTGGAGGGTTGTCTCAGGGTTTTGTGGCTGTCTCGCAATTTTGTGGCCAACTAAGCTTGCTTAGTTGGATCGCCTTGGGGCTTGCCCCACACATGATCCAACGGGTAGCCCTTCTTCTTCTCTTCGTTTGAAACCTGGGAGATCTAGGGAGCTGCTCTAAAGCCTTATCCTCCTGCTCAACATCATCGACCGGGAAGCTCTGTTGTTCGGGCTGTTGGAGCCCTTGTTGACACTCCGCAACGTCTTTCTTGAACTGCTCCAGTTCTAGATGGAGGATGGCGTTTTTAGAAAGTGCCGGATAGCGTACGGCACATTCGATCCAGGGATTAATGCTCAATAGGGTGTGGATCCTGAATCTGTTGATTGTCTTCATCTAGGATGCCTCCGGTCCCCTCTTTTCTCGAGAGGGGTTTTATGTCATCTCACCCCCCCTTCTGACCAAGGTCAGGATATCGATCTATCAGTGGTTTCGTAATACAGGGTCACAATCCAACAGAAAGCAAAGTTTCCTGGAGACCTTGTAGCGTAGCATTAGCCTATTGCATATCCTGTACCTATGCATGATAGTAATGCAAGTACTAATTTACCCAGTTCTGGTAGAAGTTGAATAGAGACTCTGCGTAGCTGCGAATGTCGTGCCTATACTGCTCTACAGCTGTATATGCCTCGCGTAGCTTCTCCTGCAGAGTATTAGCGGTAAGGGGGGGCAGTGGTAGCTGGTAACACAGAGGCTCCAGTTCCTATACGATGTCAATGGTGGATAAATAACTTTATTAACGTATATGATTGTAACGGGCTGTGCCCGTAGGTGGCCTCGGGAACCCTCGGCCTTTCGTGGCCCACTTTTACCTTTAAGCCACCATGACGAGTATATTTATGGATGGACCTCCTCTACTCTCTTTCTCTTCTTCTTCTTTCCTTAAGTTTGGTATACTCTGTAGAGTGGCCTAGCTAGTTGCAATATACTACCTTGAGACCATTACAATGATAAGTGAGCTGGCCAGACAAGCGAGCTGGCCACTTTAAAACCCTATACAAATAACTATTTTTAGCCCCTTTGCAAAAACCATCAATTTTTAATAAGAATTAATAAAACTTTGCCAATACATTTAATATAATGTAATAATAATAATGTATTGTTTTTCTTGGATGTTATTGTAACGGTCTCAAGGTAGTGTATTGCAACTAGCTAGGCCACTCTACAGAGTATACCAAACTTAAGGAAAGAAGAAGAAGAGAAAGAGAGTAGAGGAGGTCCATCCATAAATATACTCGTCATGGTGGCTTAAAGGTAAAAGTGGGCCACGAAAGGCCGAGGGTTCCCGAGGCCACCTACGGGCACAGCCCGTTACAGTTATATACTTTTATTAAAAATGTTATTCATAAGCTTTAGTATAACTTAAGATATTCTTATAAATGAAAATTAAAAATAACTATTGTTGGATTGAGACCTCATGTGGCGGCATAATATGCATCTCTATGCTATGTGGAATCAACTAGAAGCTGCTTGCTAAGCCAGTGGCAATAGGTGGCAACCTTCATCTTTGGTGGCGATATTCCTGTCCCTTTGAGTATAAAATAGGGCTTATATAACCCTCAATTAATGGGGGAACAACCTTCTGAATTGATATAATTTTTTATCAATAACTAATGCTATTGCATATAGCAAATTACGTATCCAACAACTATTTAATGAAAAATACATAAAATCTTAGAAAAATAATATATTATCACTATATATAGCTAGTATACGAGGAAAGGCTTATTGATTTCTATTGAAATTTGATAGCTTTTGCAAGGGGGCTAAAAATGGTTATTTATATCGAGAGCAAAAAGGTTCCATACTATCAGAAGGTGGGATTGCAATTGATAATGTAGAAGATCTTGATTCCTAGCTAACTGACGGTCTGAAGGGCCGTATTTTATAGAGGAATTTGAATGCAATAGATGTCTTAGTACAGGGATCAGGGTTGGCCCACCAACAGCAGGATCAGCTGTTAAGCTGCTAGCAAGATCAGCTGTTAGGCCTATTAGTCCGTCTGGAAAAATAACAGTCTGCAAAAAGCAAGCAAAATCATATGCCTTTGACTGCTGAAGTCCGCGATAGATGTGACACATACGGTAATCTACACTTTTTTATCTTGCTTCGCCTCTCCAGATTCACCAGGAGTCTGACGAGCCATCTCTCGATGAAGTTGGCTACCAGATCTCACCAAGCCAGCTTGCCACTCACCCTTCAGTTGCTCGTGACCATCATCGTTGACATTGCTAGAGCTCGGAACCGCGGATGATGGGTGAGATATACCTGCCCGGAGGGGATGGTCGCTCCCGGTCTTTACCGCGCCGATATTCGAAGATTTGTGTGCCTGGGAAAGGGCAAAGTCGCCGGAATCGAAGTACTTTCTTCCCTGCAATAAAACACTATGATTAGCCAGGTTTAGGTGAAAATATTGCGCGGTATACCACATGGATACCTCTAATTGATGAGCGAGAAGGTCTTCTTTGTTTGGTACCCTTCCATACAAGTGCTGGAGGCGCAGCTGCTTCTCGTTATGGAGGTTTGAGTCCTGGGAAGAGCTCATGCTGACAGACTAATGCAAAATTTAGAATTAAAGAATAAGTCGGAGAATGCATGAAGTAGTCGAGGGGGTAAATAAGAGAAAGGGCGGGCCATTAGGGGTACACCCATAATTCGTGTGGCGCACGTCACTACGGCGGCAAAACGTAGCAGCGGGAAATCGAAGGGACACCAAGAGTACCTAATATTGGAAGGGTTATCACCAAAAACTGCCGACATTAATTAACACATACAACTGCACGACGGCACGACGGCATGTGGCGATTTGGGTATGCCGGGCAACCGATGCCCACCAAATGTGCGATCTATAGCGCGGACTGGCGGAGGTCTGGACCAATCCATCGGCCTTTGAAGACTTTGTGACATCATAGTTGCACGGACTCGGCGGTCTGCAACACACCGAAGGAAGGATCGTACCAGATTGTTAGTGACACTGTCACGGGGCTTGCCCCGGTCTCGGCAGTGAGCTACTGCGCGTTCCACGGCCGCCTAATGACTGTGAGCGTCACGCCCTTGTCAGAAGCGGAAACGCTTCTGTCCACGAGGAGCAGTGCGTCTGGAATCAAACGGTGGACTGACGGCGTTGCCTGGAGCCCAGCCGTATTCTGAATACTTTTTTTGTCTATCGCGAGCTCGGTCAGCCACCTACACAGAGGAAAACCAGCGTCCTATAAAGCGCAACAAAACAGCTACTGGGGTGAACAGACCTAGTTCTGCAGGGTCCATTCTGACAGGCAAATTGATTACAACAGTGTCCAGATCGCCTCGAGACGCCGACCTAGATAGTGCTATTTGTCACGTACTAGTGGTATTCACGTCTTTGACTACTGTTCCTGGGTCTTAGGCTTGTGTCATGGCTGCTTCCATCGATCTTGTCACCAGAGTCGCTGGCAGAAGACAGACTAAAAGTGGGGTCCCAAAAGTCCTCGGACGCCACGCGACTTTCTCGCGCTCCGCGTCAAGGATCAGAACCGCGATTTCTGCTCCTTCATCTTCAACATTCTACAACTTTTTATTATGTCGTCCAATTTACGATCTTTTGGGACTATAATATCCGGAAATCGTCAAGGACGCCAGCGAACCAGCCCAGAGCTTCGTGCGGCTATTATTGCGGCTGTACAAGCTGGAGAGGCAAGGAGTGTGGTTGCACGCGTTTTGGGGTGTCGACATCCACAATCAGCACTCTGCTTCAACGGCTCGAGGCAACCGGATCAATCCATCCTAAGCCCCAATCCGGGCGTCCCCCAAGTCTGACACCACGGGCAAAAAGGGCTATTATTCATGCTGTACGACAGGATGAAGGCGTCTCAAGGAAAGACCTATTGGATGACCTGGGTCTCCAAGCGAGCGCCACGACTGTCCGACGGGCTTTAAATGAGGCCAACTTGCGCAAATGGCGTGCTAGAAAGAGGATCTTTTTACGAAAAGAAGATGCAGCTCAGCGGCTTCAATTTACGCGTGACTGGGCGAAAAAGGAAGAAGAATTGAGCGAGGTATGGCGGAGTGTTTAAGATGCCCTGGTTAGCTCCTCTACATACTAACTACCCTCTCTAACTTATCTGCTCTGATGAATGTTCTGCTCAAAATGGCAGCGCCGCGCCGGATGTCTGGGTCTGGAGGTTCACCCACGAGGCCTATGACCCAAAATTTATTAATACTAAGACTCATGGCAAAAGTGATGTGGTTATCATGGTGTGGGGTGCGATTTGCAAGGAGGGCCGAAGTAAGCTCGTTATTATGACCCGGGATATGACCTCTAAGTGTGGTGGCTACTCATCAAAGAGCTATATGGAAGCTCTGACTTCTGGGCTTCTTCCTGATTATAATGGCACCCGGCATTTTCAGCAGGATAATGCTAAAATCCACACATCAAAAGCATCTATGGCTTTTCTTCTTGAACACGGGATCTCTCTTATTGACTGGCCCCCCCCCACAGCCCTGATTTGAACCCCATTGAGCATGTCCGGGCCAGATTAAAGAGAGATCTCTATAAAAAGTTCCCTTGGGTAGCTAAATTGAAAAAGAACGCAGCTGATATTGCTAAATTTAAAGCATGCTTGGAGGCAACATGGGAAGCTATCTGTCACAGGCCAGGGCCCATATCCTTGCGGCTGTGCCGCAAGACGTACTAGGCTCGTGCGCGCCAGGGATGATAAATCGTTCCACAGCTCAGGGGCACTTGGGAACTTCTTTCTTTCTTCTTCATCTTTGATGTAAATAGCATCCTGGACTAGATAGCTGGAATACAGTTACTAGAGGCCGTTCACATATAGGGTAGGATAAGAAAATTACAAGGAGATACTTTAGAAAGGCCCAGATCTCATATTAAAGAACCTCTAGAATAAAAGAATGTTAATAGTGGAGGGATTATATAAGAGGAATCTTGAAATAAGCAGTATTAAGCCCGAGTACATCGCTGCGCGAGCTGTCTCCTCCTTAATTGCACTCAGTGCATAATTGTCTAGTACGAATTCAATAACTGATTCGCGACCTTTCCAAGCTGCAGCTGCAAGTACACCTTGGATAGTGTCGTCGGTGTGTGGCTCCTCGGCTGCAAAAACCTGCTGGAGCTAGTCCAGATCGCCCTCAAAAGCAGCCTCCACAAGACAAGCATGGGTTTCTGAGTTTATAATTCGGGCTTGAAGACTTATGTGGAGGATTGAAAGCGCAAAATTTGTCCAGAGAGGGGTAACTCATTCCTGTTGTTTTTGCACAGCCTTGATTAACATAAGCTTGCATTACGACTTCGAGGCTACCAAATTATCGCCAATAGTTACAACACTTATAGCAGCGGCAAATTATCCACCCGGGGCTGCGAAATTATTCATAGCTGCAAAAGTCACATATTTGCACAGAGAGGTCGCATTTTAGAGCTGTTAACAGGATTGTATTTGCTGCCATTAGTCAACACCTCCTCCCACACAGAATCCGAACAGAGAGCTTCGGTGGTGACCCCTGACTTACAGCTAAAAGTAATAAACGAATAAACACCATGCAGAGATGACAGTTGACGATGGAGGAAGGCGAATGACATTTCGCCTAACTGGACACGGTCAAGTTAGGTTGACCTACGACGGAGACACATTTGGACAGGCCTAAGACGCTGTTTCTTAGGATTATCCCGGCTTCGAGTCTATTTTCCTTCTCAAGCTCAATGACTTCTTGTCGTGCCACAAGAAGTAGTTCCTCCGGCTTCCATATCCCAATCATTTTCTCTCGACTCGCATACCCTTTCTTTTCGCACAATGAACTTGCACCTGCTGCTCTTGCTAGATGGTGACTGGGAGTAATATGATTGAAGTGTCCTCTGGGTATTTCGAAAACCTGGAAAACCCAACTTGCGTAATAGATGCTCGGTCGAAGCTTTGAGAAACGGCAGGGAGGATGCCGCTATTAAGGCAACTTCCTCAATGCGGCACCAAAAGAATGTGGGCATTATGTCGCGGAAAATGTCAGAAGAGTTATAATCGAATGTCTTGACGTAGAAAAGCCTTGTTACTGCAGCTGCAGTGGCGAAAAGGCCCGATGCCAGTAAAAACGAGACAAGGCACCGCTCTAGTATGGACCGGTTCAGGTTCCAGATCAGAGCGATGGGCATTATGGCAAACACCAAATCGCCAGCGATGCCGACTCCTTTCGTTTTGATAACGGTCAGTTCCACTTGTTTAAAACTGCGCTCCCATGTTGTGAGGACTTACCTGTGTAAAGATAACCACCTACCTGTATGGTTTTGGTACTGAGGCATTGTGCATCGGGGACATCTTCCCATATTGCCTGGATCGGGCGGCATTGGAGTAGTGTGATAGCTTCTGTAACAATCAGTGCTCCGACTTGAAGTACGGTCATGCTCCAGAGGACGACTCTAGCACCACTACGGCATGTAGAGAGCGTCAAAAGGAGGTACGCGATGGAGATTCTTGCCAGAGCAGAAGCCCATAAGCCCGCAACTGCGATTGCGAAGAGACAGCGCAGTATCGAAGCGCCGTCCTCCGGGGATACAAAGACGCTGTGACGACCCAATCCCGAGGCAACGGCTGCGGCGAAAAAGGAAAATGTGATGGCCTCTGCGACCTGCGCAACGGATTCTCAGCTGGTCCTTCTTGAGATAGAACAGTGGGCGTGCTACTTACGAGTGCAAACGAGGCACAATAGTCGGAACCATTGAGCTGATACCTGGGGATCACCCGGACGTAAATCCTCAGTATGTAGAGGATAACGCTAACTGCAAAGATGGAGCCCACG
This sequence comes from Ilyonectria sp. MPI-CAGE-AT-0026, assembly GCA_020744155.1. NCBI lineage: Eukaryota > Fungi > Ascomycota > Sordariomycetes > Hypocreales > Nectriaceae > Ilyonectria > Ilyonectria sp. MPI-CAGE-AT-0026. Next base: position 258,911 of record JAGPNQ010000036.1, read on the forward strand.
ATGGCTAAGGATGTTATTCCTATTGAGTCGTCTACCAAAGGCGCTTGTCGATCCATGGTGAGCCAGGTTGGCGAGATTTCAATCAGGGAACCCTTAAGACGCGAAATCGCGTTGTGCGATTGGTGTTGTAATCGAAATGAATTCGTTTCTCATCATGCATATGGCATCTGAAAGCCGTGTGGGCAAGCATCGAATTCCTGGACGTGTCTGGGCGAAGCAATCACAAGGTTTGGGAAAAAGCTGTGCGTGAACCCCCCAGATATGTTTGTGTTGGGGAATTCAGGATGTCAGGCTCGCCTCAGCTGCTGCTTTTAGTCACCGTCGAGCCCTGTCTATAATTCGTCCGCGGACGGATTCGATTACACCCGGGGCTAGGCGGCGCCACTCTGTTTGGCCTTACGGCCCCCTGCTCGCATATGATCGGCCATGCTCACAACATGGCTAATTTGTATCCTGCTCACAATCAAAGCACCTGCATTTGAGCACAGTGCTTTACCCACGGCGGCTCACACCTGAAGAGAGCTGTTTTATGATACGTCATGTTATCGATATTACTGTATGACTTAAATATGACTTCCTCGGTGGCTTGCCAAACGAAGGCGCCATGCCAGACGCACCAGCCTCTGACGCGCCCTCCTTAGTGGTGGCTTGAGGAACACGAGCTAGTGAGCCCATACCGCAGAAGGGACGTTGAGGGCTACATAATGAGATATTTCGCACGCATGATGACAACAGATCAAGACAAAACAATTAGAGGACACCTTTGTCCAGTCAATAGGAGGGTGAATCATGTGAAGAGGTGGCTTGTGACCAAGACTCGACGGACCCTATACACACAAGGCTGAACCCATGAGCAGTCGGCCCTTCATTAGTAGGAAAAGGGCATGGTTCAATTGAGCGGCCTGCATAATTAGCAACCCTTAGGACTAGGTATGTTGTAGAGTCGAAAATTGCGGTAGTTGATTTGTTAGCTTCCAAGTTGTGAGGAGCTGCATTATTTCCAACCGCTTCAGTATGGAGTACCAAATACAGATTTACAAATTCACTTGGCGCGGGGACCATGGTTAGCCTTTGCATATTGGCAGCTAGCCGGGATATGACAGGAAGCGAGCAACAGGAGACTGAGACACTCTCGCCAGCTCCCCGGAGCCATGTCAGAGCGAGAGGACATGATTCGACTGTGTGGACGCTAGGGTGTGGCTGGCACTTCGGGCACAGGGACAATGAGTCATGGCTTGGATCCAGGAGAGTTTCATGCAGGCGCCTTGTGTCACCACACTAAGCGAAGTCAAAAGGCACACGGTCTGTCTTGAGTGCGGCGACAGGTGGCTTCGTTCTGTCTTACCTCTGGCTTCCCCTGTCAACCGCTGTCGAATCAAATTGATCGGCGCGACTCGCATCGTTCCCTTCACCACCATGGAATATTCCTCGGCCTGTCATCCATTCTTCAACATTTGACAATGACATCCCAACGGCCAACACTACCTTGGGTGGATGAAGCAGCTGGGCATCTGTTGGTCTCGTCCGCGGCAAATGCCGCAGAGGCCCTACCACGGGACTCAGCGTTCGTTCGTGGGACAGCCAGCCCTGTCTTGTTCTCACGGGCGCACGGCCGGAAGTCACCGACGAGGCGCACCCCAAAATGCTGAATGCCACCTTTCCGTTGCTTCTAGCCAGGGTTGTGAAATTAGTTAACTTAGTACGTACTAACTAATTACTAATTGCACTAGTATTTAGTATTTAGTTAAGTCAGAGACCCTAGTAACGAACCAACCCACCTTTCAACCACCCCACTTTAATTCGCGTTGGCCATAACGCGTCTCAAGCCACACGCGTTTCTTCCATCTGCATCAATTTTTTTTTTGAACAATCTGACCTATCAGGGCTCTTTAACATGCCCAATTACACTGAAAATGACCTTCAATTGGCTATCCAAGAGGTTGCTGAAGGCGTATCAATGCGAAAAGCAGCCAATCACCACAATATTCTGTACCCAACCCTACGCAGTCGGATTCAGGGCACAGAGAGCCGCCACGAAGCCCACGAATGGCAGCAACGGCTTTCTATACAGCAGGAAAGGCAGCTCTGTGACTGGCTTATCTTCCAAGACAAGCTAGGTATGGCTATGACTCATACCCAGATCCGGAAGTTGGTTATTTCCATTTTGAGCGCAGCCAAAGATAACCGGCCACTTGGAAGGCGTTGGATTTCCGGGTTTTTACGCCGCAATCCACAAATAAAAACACTCAGGGCCAAGGGAATTGACTCAAGACGGATAAACGGAGCCAATCCGTATGCTATTGGCCAGTTCTTTGACATCATGGGCCAACCAGGCGTCAATCACATACCTCCGCGCAACGGTTGGAATTGGGATGAAACTGGGATCTTCCAAGGGATCGGGACCAACGGGCTTGTGCTTGGCCAATCAGAGCTACGATCAACGCTCAAAAAGCACCCGGGCAGCCTGAATTGGACTAGCATTCTCGAGGCTATTTCCGCAACTGGAAAACACCTCAATCCATTGGTTATCTTCAAAGGGAAAAACCCCCAACAGCAGTGGTTTCCAGAGGATATGGACTTTCTGACCAATTGGAACTTTACATCGTCTGACAAAGGCTGGACTAATGATGCAATTGGTCTTGAGTGGCTTAAAGAGATCTTTATCCCGGGATCAAAGCCAGAAAAGTCCAATGAGGAACGTCTTCTGATATTGGATGGCCATGGATCACATGCAACACCGGATTTCATGCGTCTCTGTGTGGCCAATAAGATCCATTTAATCTATTTGCTGCCACATACAAGCCACGTTCTTCAGCTTCTTGATATATCAGTCTTTGGGCCTCTGAAGACTGCATATCGGGCTGCATTGACCCTAGCCAATCCCCTTATTGACACTAGCCCAACAAGGAAAGAGACCTTCCTAAAGGCTATTTTGAGGCCAGAAATGCCGCCCTGACGGAAGCTAATGCAAAGGCTGGATGGAAAGGGTCAGGTTTGTGGCCAATGGACCGAAATAAGGCGTTGGGTAGTCGGTTCGTTATTGATGACCCAAATCAGACTATCACAGTCCAATCAGAGCCCTCCTTGCCCTTGGAAATGCCAGAAAGGTCAAAAAATGCCGGATTTACTACCCCTAGTCATTCCAAGGACTTACAACTCTCTCCTGTAAAAATTCTTCCTGACTAGCGGCTGTTAGCACTAGTGTGGAAAATTTTGCAGGCCCACCAAAATTTGGCTGCTACAGCAGTTAGTGCCCTTCGGGTACTAACACCGCAATAAAGGAAGGATTGAGAGAGTTGACTTCCTTTACGCAGCAGCCACGGCCACAGCCCAAGGGCTCCGGCCATGATCGGAGCCTGCTGCCCTGACCAGCTGGGCAGCTAAGATAGCAGCAGACCCACAGCACGGCTTGCGGGGGCCAAACGACACCGCTGTGGCTCTTATACATGCTGTAATGCTGGTTCAGACCTCGCAGCAGGTATAGCTACCGCAGCCAGCCAACAGCAGTCACGACACCAGCTTCAATCTAGGTGGGCGTCGACCTCTGCCCTGATCTCTACGACTCGGCACTTAGGTATATAAGGCTATATCTTAGTCTTAGTACCTGCTTGGGCCTCTGGGCCTGAGCTGCCTTGGCCTCCGGGCCTCGGCACCTAGGTGTGTAAGGCCACCGCGTCTTACTACCCTACCTGCTTAGACCTCTGGGCCTAAGCTGCCCTGACCTCTGTGTCTCGGCACGTAGGTGCATAAGGCCACCGCGTCTTAGCACCTGCCTTGGCCTCTGGGCTAAGGCTACTATGACCTCTGGGTCTTAGATGCCTCGATCTATGGATCTTGGCTGTGAATCCAGGTCTACAAGAGGTCACAGAATCGGGCTACTTGTAGGCATCAGGGTTCTGGCTTGATGGCCCTGATCAATGGATGCTAGCTGCAGTGGTTTTTCCCTCTGAGTTCCCGCGAGGTTTTCCCATCTGCAGTTATTCCTATCATACGGATCTCGATTTCTGGAGGTTTTGAATGCCGGCAGGCAGGAATAGGAATACTGGAGAATTCCAAGCTGGTTAATAAATATGGGTATGCTGACACCCGCCCTGAAAATCCGCTGACGGATATCGGGCTCGAAATAATAGGTCAAATAGGGCCTCTTAATTGCTAGATGGAAGAGGAAGAAGGATTGCAATCTCAGCTCGTGTGTGGATTATACGGGATGCGGACTGCAGGTCCGAGCTACGGGCCTTATGGCCTATAGCTCCGGCCCCGGGTTACTGTACTTAGGTTTCTTCAGCTGTTGACACCAGCCTAGCACGTCATCTTGCCCCTTTGGGGATTCTGTAGATATCTTGAGTAGATGTCTTCATGACGGTAATTAATCAACAACAACAACAACAACAACAACATTCCAAGGACTTACAGCAATTGGTGCGGTCACAAAGTCGACCTAGCTATAACAGCCCAACCACAAGACGGCTATTTCGGACTGTGGGCAAGGGTCTGGACACTCTAGGGATGAAAGTGCTGCGATTGGAAGAGGAAAATAAGGCTCTAAAGCAACAATTGGCCCAATCAAAGAAGAGGAAAAGAGCTGCAGTTGACAAGGATCCAAATAAGCTATTTATTTCAATCCAGAATGTTAGAGCCACAAGGCAGCGGGTAGAACCTTCAGAGTCGGAATATTCGGAATAGCTAATTTAATTTAAATTTTCATTGGCTGATTTATTGATATTTGGAAACCTTGGCTATTTATCTACTAGAAAAGTCTTTGAATGGACCAATTGGAATACTTTGTTGCTGTTTTATTTATATTTGAAGTTGGTGAGTGGCTTGATTGACTGTGTAAGTGGAGGTGGTTGAAAGGTGGGTTGGTTCGTTACTAGGGTCTCTGACTTAGCTATCCCGAAGCTGCTTTGGGATTGTTTCACGCAGTATGTCATATTGGATAACTCACAGTAGAGATGCTGACCCAGTTCTTCAGACCGCGAGGAGATTTCGACCGGACGGCCTGAGCTGGCTAGCATGGTTCGTCTGAAACTGGACGGTTGGTTAGATGGCCCTGCTGTTCGATAGTGGTCGGGAATAGCAGTCTCAGCACGGCGGCTGTTTTGACCAAGTTGGCCGAGGGCCGTTTCTGTCCGTCGTGTGAAGTGAGGATATACCGTCCGCCGTAGCCCAATTTAGACCGGCTCAGGTACCTAGTCAAGCTTTCCGCCTCATTATCAAATGTCCTAAAATAACTGGCGATTTCCTATATATACTTAATTCGACTTGCCCCTAACACTCGCAGCCTCTCCTCAGACTGATCCCAGGATGCATGTGAATTTGTCGTGATTTCGAATTACAGGCATGTCAAATAACTTCTCACGAGATCGACTAGCTAAATTATGGAAGCATGGTAACCAACAACCAGCGAAGCCTTAATTTTCCTTAACTTTGATTCCCTTGCACTGTAATCAAGGGTAAGAAGAGCGACAAGTCCTTGGCTTCTTAGGAGCATACACTCCTTGCTCAGTTCCTCTTGTGATTGAGGTAAGGTAACGAGCCTGGCTCTCTCACTCACGACATGGTAAGTTCTTATGCTTGCCCCTTGTGCGGCTCGAGAGGAGAATGAGGGAATCACTGGCTTTATCTTGGACAAGCACGTTCGAGAAGTATATGCCTTATAATGTTTCACTCTTACCAATTGAGGCTTCAGATCAACCAATATGGGGTTTGGAAATCCTTACTTCTGCTTGGGAGAGATCTAGTTCGGTTTGTCTTTTGGCTTACTAGACGCCTTTGCATGTCCCATCTATTTAGTTTTATTCATATTGTATGTTATTTATTTGTCTTCTTTCCTCCCATGCCTTCGGCCCTTCTCTACGAGGCGACAGCTTTAATCGCCACCTTTTGCGGAAGTGACAGGAGGTGATGTAACGAGGACACTCCTGTCTCACCCCGAGCGACCAGGTGCCATCACTCGGCAAATATAGACTTGCTGGAAGGCGGCCCAATATCTCTAATTTCATTTCGCACGTCAAGAAGACGAAAAACTGTAGAATATCCAAGATCTAGTATCTCTAACAACCGGCAACTGACTTCCCTCATCAACTTCCTGCAACCATAACAGTCCTAGCATCGGGGTGCAAACCGCAATGGTAAGTAAACACACCAAGTTCCCCGAAAAGACCGAACAGGAAAAGTCCAAATATGTTGTTGTGGAAGTCTCTATGGATGAAACGTCCCAACTTGTGGCTTATCCGTCTTTCTGTGAGTCTTCCAACACTACTAGGTGACAGGGCTCATGGCCAGGTCGCCTCCGTTCGAGCACCTCGGAGGGAACATCGGATATCGGATGTACGTAGGTAGCTGGATTTTCGAGGCCGATAGGCCTCGTACTTCAAGGCGCTCTCATGGCCGGTACCGTTAGGAGGTGGCAGGGCCATGTCCCTGCGTCGTAGAGCTCTGCAAAAACGCAAACAGCTCGCCTCATGTCATGTAGCACGCTCGTTGGATCCATAACGAGCTCCCGACGACCTAGGTTTCCAGATGATTAGCCATTCTTCTCTAACAATTCCTGTCTCGTTATCTCTCCGCAACGGTACCGTCACAGTCCCAACAATCTACCGCGCAGAAGCACACAAGAGACGTACGACGGCAAAGCAGACTGAAAAAGATTTTAATGCTACGTTATTACTGCTTTGATCAATGCTGTTTCAATTGTTGACCTTCCCAGTTCTCCTTCCACATCCACCGCTTTACTCTCTGACTCGCCTGAGCGAACAGAGAAGCGTCCTGACCTTCCACATAACCGTCCCTTCGTTCTGCCCTAGCCAGTCTTGCCCTTCTTTGCCTAGGTGCTCTATCATCATCTTCCACCGTGGCGACAGGCACGTTCGTCTATCCAACTGATCGTCCGGCCGCTGTCCGTTCTCCTCGTTGAGCCATTCGTTGTCTGCCGCATTCAGGTCCCGCAGTACACCCTCCAGCCAGACTTGACGCCCAACCCTTCCCTTCTGCCACCCTTGGAACACCTTGTCAAGGATCAAGACCTTGCTGTAGTGTCCGATAGCCTCTATCCGGTCCCTAATATCCACATCCAGCGGCAAAATGTTCATGCTAAACCGCCCCCGACTAATGAAGTCTTCGTCCTCCTCGTCCGAGATCACCGATCGTACCAAAATTGCCGTCCACCAGAGCAGCGGATTCATCCGCACGTTCACAGACTCATCTGTGATCATTCTGGTAAGGAATCCTTGAATTATGTCTCCCGGATCATCATCGCTCATGAACCAGTCCGATCCTGGCATTACCATTACCCCCAAATCCAGTCTCTCTGGGTAAATAGCTTTGATCACGTGCAGAGAGTTTGCGGGGTCAGAGGTGTCCGGATGACTATTGTTGGATACGCAATTTGCTGTATACAACAGCAGAAGTAATTGATCAAAATGATGTAAATTGAGAAGGTTGTTCCTCCCTTGATTGAGGGTCATAGGGGCCCTATTTTATACTCAAAGGGATCTAGATCAGGGTGTCAAAATGATCCGGATCCGGCGTTGTTACTATGCCGTATCCGGCTTATTACCAGATCCGGCGTTCCGGATCCGGCATGTTATGCCGCCACACGAGGTCTCAATCTAACAACTGTTGGATTGAGACCTCATGTGGCGGCATAATATGCATCTCTATGCTATGTGGAATCAACTAGAAGCTGCTTGCTAAGTCAGTGGCAATAGGTGGCAACCTTCATCTTTGGTGGCGATATTCCTATCCTTTTGAGTATAAATAGGGCCTCTATAACCCTCAATTAACAGAGGGACAACCTTTTTCCAATTGATATCATTTTGATCAATAACTTATGCTATTGCATATAGCAAATTACGTATCCAACAACAACTATTTATTGCGGTATCCGGATTATCCCTTATCTTATCATGCAACAGGGGTGCCGTGCCGTTTAACAGGGATAGCGTTCTGTTGGATACGCAATTTGCTGTATGCAATAGCAGAGATGATTGATCAAATGATGTAAATTGATGTGATTGTGCTCCATTGATTGAGGGTCACAGGGGCCCTATTTTATACTCAAAGGGATCTAGATCAGGGTGTCAAAGGGAGACGGATCCGGCGTTGTTATGATGCCGGATCCGGCTTATTACCTGATCCGGCGTTCCGCATCCGGCGTTCCGGATCAGGCAGTCCGGATCAGGCATGTTATGCCGCCACACGAGGTCTCAATCCAACACGTTCCATTTAAAACCGATGCGTATAGTTCCTTGAAATCGACATGGGTGCTGCTCGTCCATGGCGCGACCTTATTGGCTGAGTCCTCCCGAACACAAGCGAAATCCGACACCCTAAACCCATCACTGATCTATCATGGAGGCTGAAGGGGACAAAAGTGGGCGACGCGGAGACACGGAATAACATTCGGGACGCGTCAACTGTCCAGCCTCCTGGAGGTAGAGAGGCTAAAAATGATTTAAATACTCCAATGTTTCAAATAACGCTTATATTCTATTACATCTTAAATTTCAAGGATACTTCTCCTTTCAATTCAACATTTGCATTGTCTAGCACATCTTTGACACTTTCGTCTACCAGTTGCTTAATGATCTCCGGAGCACCATTCTTCAACTGTTCAATGTCCTCCCTAGCCTCGCTAATCACGCCATTCAGATCATCTCGCATTTCCAACTGTATATCCAGTACTGAGTCCTCCAGTTGCTCGTTGATATTCTGCAAGAGGTCTGCCCTCTCCTCTGTACCATATCGGCAGGGACGATGAGTACTCGAAGCTTGTTCTTCAAGCCGTGTTAAGCGGCTGTCTAAATTGTCAAGCTGGATGCCCAGATTGTCAAGTTTGTTATTCATCGTTTTAAGGAGGGAGAGAACGGGTTCAGAATCATCGGAAGAGGGGTCGCTGGTACGTCGGCGTTTCCTGCCTTGGGTCGAGTTAGTCTGTGGAACGAGTAGTAAATGCATTGTGCTTACCACGGGGTTGTCCGGAACTGAGGGCGACTTTGTTGTACGATGGGGGCGGGGCCACTTCAGAACTAGGCTTGGGGTTAAAGTCGAAGATTTGACCACCGATGCCTGCGTACAACGTAGTGAGATTTGCTCGCTCCTTGTTGACAAGCAGCCGGTTGTGCCTGCGCTCGGAGAAAACAGACGCTACCGACGCCAACTGTTGCCGCGTCCCTGGGTCGGTTTCCTTGTCGCTGAAGTAGGCGGTAAAGGTAGTCGCTTTTGCGAGGGCCAGGATCGAGTTCAGCAGGTTTTGGGTATTATTCTTCGGCTCCAGGGGACGATTTTTGGGGATAACCAAGTCAGGTGGCTTCGACATCGAGAGGCACAATGAGTGACCTGTATCCTGTCTTGTACGTGAGAAATGGCTTGCAGTCTCCCACGTTATCGTCTGAACGTTTTCGGGATAGATAAAAAGATAAATGGCCTGCTTGTTATCCTTGCCGAACTTCTTCAGAAAGATGCGGCCATACAGTTTGAAGAAGGCTGAGTTGGTGGAGGAATCCAAGTACAAGTCGAGGTGCAGATTCTGGGTCGATTGCTCGCCGTCGGTGGTCTCCCATGTCACCATGCTGGGAAGACAAGAAAAATCTATGTTGCGCGTGTCTTCTTCTCCTTGCTCGCTGGAACCTGAAACAGTCGATGTCCCATTGTCGTCCCCATTTTCGACATCGTTGTTGCAATCATCAGCGTCAGTTACCCGACGATGCCTGGAATCAGAACGCGTCAGTATGTCTAATGAACAAGCAAGAGCAGGCTTCACTTTGATCCATGTGCAAATAGTATGCGCATGGCATCCCCCCCAACGCGGAGAGTTGGTTCAAAGAATAGTCCCGCCGCTCAGCGCACGAAGCGACACTGCAGTACAGAAAGCATCGCTGACGGAAGCGAGACAAAGAGCAAGGGGATCGCAAGCAGAGCCGCTAGCGATCACCTTCCGCGGCTTATCGAAATAAACCCGCTACTCACTGTCCGCGGCCACCGAGACCCCGGTCCTTTCAACAGGCTCACCTGATGAGTAGGAGTCGGCATTTCCCGGTCTCGGCTGCGAGGGAGCATTCTGTACGCAGCGCCCTGTCGAGCAGAGCGACACGGCTAGCCACGTAGACGATGCGCCTGCGGGTTCGCCCGGGATTGTTTCACTAACCCAGACCATGAAAATGGCTGTGTCGAGTCGCCGCTGGTTGAGGGACTGCTCGCCATGGTGTTTGAGAGTGTGCAGTTGATAACGGAGGAGAGATGGAGAGGGTGATTTGCGGCGCACAAGAGATGTGGAGAACGGCCGATCCTCGGCTAATACTAGGCAGCAATGGTTCTTGACTTGTTCGTCCCCTTTTTGTGGGCTGCTGAGTCATTCTGCCATTTCTGACCGCCCTACGATTCGGGCTTAGGCAAGTAGAAGGTCTTCAAGGACCAATGAGAATGATCTTGAGCTCTGCAGTGGTAGTCAGAATGAATCGAGCCAATGTCAGCAATTCGCAGGTGCGCGCGTCTGAAAATGGGGGTTTGCTCTCGACTTGTTGAAGTCGCTGATATTCCCGTTCCAGAGTTGACGACCCTCAGTGAAGAAGAGCAAGGCGAGAGCAGCCTTATTTAAGGGGAGTAGCAGCAAGCAGACGCTGTCACAGGTAGTAAGCAGTCGACTTAGAACTATCTCTAGATGTAACTTAGTTATAGCTTAGTTATAGAAGATGTAGCAGACTGAGAAATATAGCTAAAATTACCTTTAGACTTAAACTAAGTATATAAGATGCGAGATTCTTATTCTCGAATTCCTCTTTTCTTAGGCATCCCGGCTGGCCCGACAGTTCCCGGACAGTCAGAACAGTTCATTTTCCCGCCACACTTTCCCGGGGGTACAAAGACACTGGAGATGCAGTGCGGCATGCCTGGCCCTGTCAATCCAATCGGATGATGAAGGTCTGTTACGAGATGCTCAGCAGTGTTGGTTGACTGTATTTTCTTTCGAGGTTAGCGTACTCCATCGAGCCATGATATTCCACCAACAACCGAGTAATGTGATTCTACCGAGTGAAGTCATGGCTAGATTGCAGAACAGCTGCGCCTAGCCAGAGATGAGTGATTATTCCCCCCTTTCCGCCTATGTTGCCTATTTGCCAGCGCTGCGGGGCAATCAAGCTGAGGCTGAAATCATAATAAAAGCGCATTGCTTCGCAGCTCCAGATGGCGGCGTATTTAATATTTCTTCTCCCCCCAAAATCCCAACTTCCACAGTCGCCACTATGGCCGCTTTAACTTCAATCCAAGACGACCCCGAAAGAGCCGCCGCGTTAAGCGATTGGGAACAAAATGTCCAGTTGATTAACTGGGTGCGCGATTCAAACGACCACGTGCCCACTGATGCAGACGTCGAGAGGAAAGGAAAGGAGTGGTTTGGTGCAGACTTCAGCGTATGTAGACGTTATGAAATTGGAGAAGCCATTCAAACCCGGAAATACGACGGGCCTCCTGTGAGTCATATCTCACTGCCCCACTCTCAGAATGGATCTGAAATCTTGCGTTGACAAGGTTTTCACTGTAGATGGTCCGGAACTCGCGAAGCTTCTCACGTAGCCAGTGAAGCTCACCGGCGAGCTCGGCAAAGGTGGGTTTATTACCTGTTCATAATCTTCTGTCAGGAGAAAATGCTCAGCAGGAGGCATATCGGCCTACCTTCGAACTTCTTTGTTGGGACCTTGAATGGCTTTAGAACTTCGAAGTAAATGGCCAAATAGTGCCAGTCGTCAGCACTTAAAAAACAATCCTCTGGGGGTCTTTTATCAGCGCTTCTTTTGGCAGCGAGCAAGCTCTGATGATAGCCGATCGGACCTTGCAGTCGGAGCGCTCTTGCTACAGCATTATAGACGGAGTTCCACCTAGTGGTGTTTTCCTTCACTAGGTTCAATCCACCGAGCTCACTAATATCCCAAAGAACTTCGCCAAAGTCTTGTTTATCCCCCTCAGAAATCTTGCCGTTTGTAGCATCGAGAAACGCGTCCTTTCGTTGGGTAGAGCCGCTGACCCAAACCTCGTACTTTCGCAGCCTTGCAAGTGGCCCAGTCGGTCGCCAAACGGCGAGGAAGTGCAACGCTTCTTGTAATTCCTTGCGCTCGTCAGAGTCGGCGGGGAGGCGTGCGAGGGTCTTGGAGAGTTTGCCAACGTTGAAAGCAGTCGCAGAGAGGTTGATAATGTGATTGCCGCAGCGTAGCTTTCGGGGAGCGGACTCTTCATCAGGGAGCGTTAGTTCGAGGAGCTTGGTAACAGCATCGTCATTGTTCTTCGCGTTGTCAGAAACAGTATACCCAAGCGTGTCAGAGATCTCGAAGTCCGCGATAACGGCACGGAGAAGCTCGCCAATATTGTCACCAGTATGGGCGCCATAAACGCGTTTCAAGCTTAAGAGCTCGGAAAAAAGCTTGCCAGTCAGATCAGCGAAGTGTGCGTTCACTCCAAGCAACGCGTACGAGTTCGGCGGGGTCCAAAGATCGAATGTGACGTGCTTCTTATACGGCGAGAGCGCTAACTGGCACTTCAGTTCCTCCTTCATCGCGCCATATTCGAGCTTCATCCACGCCTTGGTTGTATCGCCGCTTTGCGGTAGTAGTTCGTTAACGAGCTTCGCGTTCAGGTGCCGAAGAAGGTTGATGAAGTCGGGGTGTTCAACCGCCGTGAATGGCAAGTCAGCGCTCGCAATCCATCCCAAGAGAGTCTCCCTGAAAACCTCGTCTATCGCCTTGCTAACCACCGGCTTGTTCTTGAAGGAATCTTCGAGCGTTCGTTGCCGTTTTCGCGGAGGTTTGGACTCGATCGACTCGCTCGTGGTCTCGCCGTCCCCGCCATCACCGCCGGCCTTCAGGAGAAAACAATGGTCTCGCCGAAGATGGTTCCTTGCTCCGCTCGTGCCTCCGTTACTAAGGAGGTACCGGTAGGGAAATGGGTTACCAGCTTGGTCACACTTGGAACACGCCCAATAATCGCCTCTCCTGTTACCAGCGCCATCAATCTTCGTCAGCCAGATGCCGAACGCGTCAATTTTGGACCTCTTCTTGCGCCGCTTGGTGGAAGATTCCAGCACGAACGTCTCTTTGCCCACGAATATCTTGTGTAACTCGGCGAGATCGGCGGGCGAGTCTTGATGGGCAAGGTCTTGGAGCTGGTCAGCAACGCTCCGGGCGCGCCCTAGCCGTGAAATCGCGGTGCTATGACGGTCCGCTCGGAAAGTAAAAAGCGAGGATGACGAAGAAGATGCTTGGCTAACTGCGTCAGTAGATACTGACGCGTTATCGTCGCAATCGATCATGTTGGTTGGTAGTGTTGTTGATTTTCGACCTCTCGGGAACGGGATTTGCAGCTGCGACGAGCCGATTTTACTACAGGCAATTGAACGAATCTAGGGGCCAATTTGGTAGTAGATCTTCAGAGCCACAACCAAGGTCCTTCTTTAATTTAGTCATCCTGGGAAGTTCAATGCCTAAAGAACATGAAAATGCAATTTTTAAATGATTAGATCTATATTGCTGTTGTAGTTGCGTGTCAAACTTGATAAGACGGACCGCCATCGCTAGACCGTGACGATTTCCTCCTTTGGACTAGTACAAATCTTGGTGAGCGTGACGATTTCCTGATTAGGTTAGTTTAGATTCTCTGACGAGAATGATGTAAGGCTACGTCCTTAACTCTATTTTTTTTTTTTGTTGTTGTTGTTGATTAATTACCGTCATGAAGACATCTACTTGAGATATCTACAGAATCCCCCAAAGGGCAAGATGACGTGCTAGGCTGGTGTCAACAGCTGAAGAAACCTAAGTACAGTAACCCGGGGCTGGAGCTATAGGTGTTGGAGATCACAAGTGTGTGGCGACCAAGTCGGTGGCAAGGTGTGGAAGAAGGTGGAACTTTCCACAAGAGATCGTGCCTGTATATAAACAGTGGTTCCCTTACTGCACATTCAGGATGAACTAAGAAATATGAATCTTCTCATTTCAACAATAGGCCACAAGGCCCATAGTTCGGACCTACAGTCCGCAGATTGCAATCCTTCTTCCTCTTCCATCTAGCAATTAAGCAGCCCTATTTGACTTATTATTTCGAGCCCGATATCCGTCAGCGGATTGTCAGGGCGGGTGTCAGCATGCCCATATTTATTAACCAGCTTAGAATTCTCCAGTATTCCTATTCCTGCCTGCCGGCATTCAAAACCTCCAGAAATCAAGATCCGTATGATAGGAAAAACTGCAGATGGGAAAACCTCGCGGGAGTGTAGAGGGAAAAACCACTGCAGCTAGTATCCATTGATCAGGGCCATCAAGCCAGAACCCTGATGCCTATAAGTAGCCCGATGCTGTGACTTCTTATAGACCTGGATTAACAGCCAAGATCCGTAGATCAAGGCATCTAAGACCCGGAGGTCGTAGTAACCTAAGCCCGGAGGCCGAGGCAGGTACTAAGACGCGGTGGCCTTATATACCTAAGTGCCGAGTCGTAGAGATCAGGGCAAAGGTCGACGCCCACCTAGATTGAAGCTGGTGTCGTGATTGCTGTTGGCTGCGATAGCTATACTTGCTGCGAGGTCTGAACCAGCATTACAGCATGTATAAGAGCCGCAGCGGTGTCGATTGGCCCCCGCAAGCCGTGCTGCTTCCCTGCTGCTATCTCAGCTGCCCAGCTGGTCAGGGCAGCAGGCTTCGATCATGGCCGGAGCCCTTGGGCTGTGGCCGTGGCTGCTGCGTAAAGGAAGTCAACCCTCTCAATCCTTCCTTTATTGCAGTGTTAGTACCCGATGGGCACCAGCTGCTGCAAACCCACAACCGGAATTCCTCCTCAATGTTTCTTGAGTCTTCGATGTTTGTCCATGTTATCCTTTCGGGTAAACGATTTTTCACATCCTGGACATGGGAACTGCTGGCGACGACTCACATTTACGTGAGTTTCGGTGTGCCTTGTCATGTCAGGCTGGTAAGCCATCCTTATATCGCAAAACCGGCACAAAACAGGCTTTTCAGATTCCCGGATGTGCAAGCTAGCAGATATTAGATCCGCCTCATAGACACTGAAGAGGAGATGCTAACTTTCTTTCGTTGTTGGTCTTAAAGGCTTCCCAGCAACCCTGGCGGTTACAATAAAACATCTCATTGACGACGAATTCATCCTTTTCAGGTAGTGAAAGTCGTATCTTGTCAAAACATTTGCCAATTTAATGTGACGTAACAATTTCAGTGGAATTTTGGGAGTAAAATGAGTGTGAGAAGGCATGATCTTCCCCAGCCGGGTCAGTAGAAGCATGGTCGGAAGCGACGTCAATCTGGTCAGTCGACATAGGGGGCACATTCTACAGGGTGGAATCCCCCATCTGTGGACTGTTAAAAGGCGCGTATTCCAATTCTGCTTCGTTTGACATGGCGTGGTGCGAAGTACTGGTGTGCAAAGTCGAGAAATCCGGCATGTTGAACCAAGGCATCCCGTACGTAGGCTCCGATACCCCTTGCATGCCGGGGTCAGCGGAAAGATTGTCGTGAAAATAATATTGTAGCTGGGGGTCGCGAGGTTCCGTCACGAAATTGTCGTAACAATCTGGAAGAAAGGCCTCGGCACCTTCGCTTAGATACAAGTCGGTATCCAGGGGGACCTGTGGAAGATCGAGGAGAGCATCATCGATCAAGACTACAATATTGGATGATGAATTAGCTGAAGTCAGAATTGGCCACCATCAATAGGAAGTACTGACCTTCATAAGGTTGAGACGAGTCCACCGTGTTCTCCAAGTAGGTGGACCCGTCTCCGTCGGTAGAGGGGAAAGACTGCCAACTCATGAGATGGCTGGTTGGATCTCTCAAAGTTGGCTTGCTGGCGAATTCTAACCACGGCGGACTCTCTGTTTATCAATGCCAGTTCCTCGCCTGGAGCTTGTGAGGCAGCGACTTCGCTAGTCAGCTCCTAGTCGAGGATGCATGGGAGCCTGATTGACGCGCACCTACTCTGCCTCCCGCCTGTTGTCGCAATAAGCAAGAGTCGACCCAGCTAAGCCCCTTGCTTCGTTCTAGCTTGAGCAGGAGGCCTGCCACGTAGACTAAAATGCCGCGTCCAGACTGGCTGTCTTCCACACACATGCATGGAGGTCAAGCAATGCATCAGTTTAACAGTGGGTCAACATGCGGGAGGCCCAGTAACCCCGCTTGGCGGACGTCCGTCATATGCCCCCCGGTTATCGCATGCATCTCCCTATGGGCAGCCTCTTTCAGGCTTATCTTGGACTAGGGTCTTGAAAGGTGGACTAGATGCACCAAACTCAGCCCGTGCGGAGGCCCAAGACCTGCAGCTGCAGATGCGGGAGGCCAGCGGGCTCGTCTACGTGTGTAGATACAATAGGCTGTCATTGAACATGCTGTTTCGGGCAGTCACGAAGCCCGGTCGTATTAATCACAGCATCAAGTAGGCCTTTTGTATCTGGTGCCAAGCAAACAATCAATGTCTTTGCAAAGCAACATGAGCACCTTTCCCCAATCCGAACCTCCTCCCCCATCACCTCCACCCTCCGCACCCTCCAACAAGGCTCGAAGAATAGGCCCGCCTCGGCTTGACAAGTATAACCGGCTCATTAGCAGACTCTACGAAGTACTCATCCTCTTGTCGATTGAGCATCCAATTCAGGGCCCCCATATCATTTTCAGCCATGACAATGCCAGCTTGACTTCCTCCCGTCGGCGCCTGACAAAAACCTCGCATTCATCTGCGACAGGAGAAAGGGCGGACAAGCCACCACCTCCATTGCAATTGAGGATTGTGAGGACTGTTACAAGTTCTATTGGGCCTCCAATATGAAGGATGACGGCAAGACCCCCCACCGAGACTCCGAAATTTCAGCCTTCCTGGAGCACATCTTGAGGCGCCTCCAGCAAGTATCACGACTACCGACCGTAAGCAGCAGTCGACCCAGAGTCGAAGAAGAAGCATGTGCACGAGACTGTGCAACATTTTCAAGCAAGCGAGTGAAGAAAGAGAGGAGAATATTGTCAAATATGGTCGACCAATCCCTCATTAACTTGAGAGAAACTAGCATTAACCATAGCAGTCTGAACGAAGCTGGTGAGTCACCTATCGCTGGGCAAAGGCATTTCATTAATAGTGATTATAGAAATTACTGGGCTGGGGCCTTTGTTACAACAGTTCGTGTTCGGAGCATCGGAGACCTCATACCGGATGTGCCTTTTGGCTTACAACGCTCGGAGCGATCCCCAAATGGATACACTCCGCAGACTGGGCCAAGAAGTAGTGGGTGACCCCAATGCTGAGCCAATCGTCTCAGCATACCGCACCGTGCGACACTTCATTGGACGACTGGCAGAGCACATCCGGATAGGTAAACAACTGCTAGAAGATGCCATCCGTATGAGGCACGTTCTCGACGTGTTCCAGGTGGCCAAGGTTGAGCCTCCGGCTTGTGTTCCGCCACCACAGGTTGATGCTCATACCACCCTGGACGGGATTCTGACGAGAATGTTTCCCAGCAAGGGCAGTAATCTTTCTGAGTTCCAGTTCGTGTTGGGCCGACACGAGCAGCATGTCGGCATTGAGGCCAAGGTGAAAGACCAATACGCCAAGATCCACGCCAAGCCCCCTATTGTTCACTCCGAAATCCAGGTCCTGGAGCACTTCCATAGACACAAGCTGCGCTTCGCAGATGGCGATCGCTTTGTTGGGACCAGCAAGTTCTCTTGCTTCTGCTGCAAACTACCATGCACCACCTACCAATGACTAACACCCACCAATGACTAGCGTAAAACCACCTACTGCCCATACAAACTCTACAACTTCACTTACACCGCACTCGGCTACATATCAAGCTATTCACAAGCTGAAACTTGTGCTGCATAATTTTATGCATCATGTTTTGTACCAGGTATTTTCTTTTCCGAACGCTACCAATTTTACAGACCTCCTGAAGCATGAAAATTGGCATTTTCTCTCTATTCCTCCCTATTGACTTGAGATCATTTGTATGTGTTTTTACCTGCCCGAAATCTTTCCAAAATGGCTTATCGTGCTTATACCGAAGAAACCCTAGCTACCGCTCTTTTCGACATCACAGATAACGGCATGTCGCAATACGAGGCTGCACAAAAACATGGAGTCCCTCAATCTACTCTTTCTAAGAGACTTCGAGGTCAATAGAGTAGAAAAGAGGTTATTCAGCCTGCCCAACGCCTTTCGGCCTCTCAAGAAACCCGATTAGTTAAATGGTTACTACGGCAGGAATCTCTGGGTTATGCACTATCTCATAGCCAACTACGAAGTTGTGTGCAAGGCCTTCTTCAACAACAGGGAGATACCGAGCCTCTAGGGAAGAACTGGACCTTGAAATTCCTTAAGCGCCACTCTGAACTATCTATGAAGATAGGGAGACGTCAAGAAGCCAACAGATTTGACGCTTTTACACCCAAGGCCGTCCATTGGTATTTCGATATTCGGGAGAAGGAGTACGGCTGGATCGAGCCTGAGAATGCGGTTAATGTAGACGAGAGCGGGATAATGGCAGGTTTTGGTGAGTTTTCTACTAGGTTTATAAGGCATAACTAATTGGTTTGTTTCTATATCAGGCTTGGATAGCCTTGTGGTTGGGAGTTCTGACCCAAAGAGGAAAGCCTTGTTGAAGAGCCCGCAGTCCCGTAATTGGACCTCATTTATTGAGGCTGTCACCGCAACCGGTCGTGCATTGAAACCAGGCATTATCTTCAAAGGAAAAGAACTGCAAAAGCAGTGGTTTCTTGAAGAGTTTCGCACTATAGCCGACTGATACTACATAACTTCCCTTAATGGCTGGACCGATCACCATATAGGGCTCGAGTGGTTAAAAGAAGTTTATCTACCACAGACCCAGCCTTGCGATCCCTCAGATGCAAGGCTGATCATTCTTGACGGCCACGGAAGCTATGCGCAGGTAATATTCTTGCTATTTACCTATATACTCTATTACTGCAGTCTTGCTGACTGCTCTAGGACGAATGGATGTCTACGTGCTTTCTGAACAACGTCTACTGCTGTTATCTACTAGCGCATTGTTCTCACGGTCTACAGCCATTAGATAATGGCATTTTCAATACCATCAAAGCTGCATACCGAAAAGAACTACAGAAATTGGCCAGCCTCACCAATTCTGCATCCATTGATAAGGCTAACTTTATACGTGCCTACGCCAAGGCCAGAGAAGCCGGCCTGATGGAAAACAATATACTAGCAGGCTAGAGATTCACAGGAAATTATCCAATAAGCCGTCATAAGGCTCTCCTACATCTAGAAATTCAGCCGGATAAGGAGAAAAGAGAGCAGTAGTCACCCGACAACCACAACCAGCGCTCGCAATAGTCCAGACCATTTGGACTATTAGTCCAGACTGCAGATCAGGGCAGGGAATACGGACGCCCGGTGTAGACGCTAAGTACGCTATAAGTACGCTAGGTTGTTGGTATGGTGTTACAAAACCAGGGTACCCATGATTGTTGCTGTGCCAACCATTTTGTTTTGGATATTTCTGATCAATTTACTGGTGCGATCCAGATCAACACGGCTCGTTTCAAGGGACGCATCATCCTAGTCGTCAATCCACGAACGCCCGTCGTGGATTGATTATTGATCTTGGATTGCAGTCTGGACTAATAGTCCAAATGGTCTGGACTATTGCGAGCGCTGGCCATGGTCATCTTTCTGTAGCATCAGTCCTCCTGTAGCGTAGCCAGAGGAATCGGCCTCGATCATAGTTTCTCTCTCTGGGTCGAAATGCGCGAGGATTGGGGCCGTAATGAGCATTTCCTTCAGCTTGTCGAATGCTTCTTCACATCGGTCGTCCCATCTGAACTGAACATCCTTCTTGGTTAGCTCGGTCAACGGTCGAGCTATATCTGAGAAGTCTTGGATAAAGACCCTATAGAAGTTCACAAAGCCAATGAACCCACGAACTCCTTTGACTGAGATTGGTGTAGCCCATTCCCTAATTGCCTTGACTTTCTCAGGGTCGACTCGGATGCCAACCTCTGCCTCGATCAAAAAGCCCAAATACTTGACAGTCTTGACCTCAAATTCGCACTTATCGATATCAATCTGGAGGCCGGCGTCCATCAATCTCTGTAGAACTCGGCCGACCTTCCTCCTGTGATCCTTGAGGGACCCTGAGGAATATACTAAGACATCATCCACATATGCAGAAGCAAAGTCATCCAAGTAGTCCTGTAAGGTGCTGTTGATGTAGCGTTGGAAGGCGGCGGGGGCTCCAGTCAGCCCAAATGGCATGACTCAGTACTCAAAGGAACCATATCTCGTGCGAAAGGCCGTCTTTTGTACGTCTTCCTCCGCTATCCGTACCTTATTGAAGGCAGCGATGATGTCGAGTTTTGTGAACCACTTTGCCTTTGCGATATTCCTCAAGGTTTCACTCAAAAGCGGAAGAGGGTATCGGTCCTTCTTGGTAATGCTGTTCAACCCTCGGTAGTCGACGCAAAAGCGAATTCCTCCACCCGGTTTCTTATCCTTGCCCTCGGCCTTAGGGCCTTGTCAATGTCTCTCAGGGTGACGGCGAACACTCCGGTGCCCCGCAGTCTCTTGTCTCGTCGTACCTCTGCCATGAAGACTGATGCCATGACTTGTTTTACCTCCACACCTAGGGCTGGCTGCTTGGCTTGATTCCATACCCGTACGCCAGAGGACCTAATCGTGAGGCAGCCCTTCTTTGCAGAGATATGTACATCCTCATCTTCCATCCAAGGCTTTCCAAGGATAATACTATAGTTCAGCTTTGGGACCACGTAGAAGAAGACTCGTTGGCGTTGGTGACCGTCGATATCAACTGACGCATAAGTCACTGTATCAATTACTGTATCGGGGTTGCCAGTAGCGTTCTCGACTTTCCGGGGAGGAATGGGGATCCGTGGCAGCTTCAGGGAGCGGAAGAGTTGATCATTTATAGCAGCGTAGCAAAGACAGCCGTAGTCGACTAGACCTGTAGTGAAGTCGGTCCCGTTAAGTCTAATGTCGACTAGGAAAGGGTCTCCATCCATCTTTGCTCTGCCATCTCTTCTCCATTCCCTCTGAGCTGCCGCGTGCCCCTATTGCTCATCTGCAGTGGTCTCATTCTCACTCTCCTCGTCCTCGAATGCTGCTTTAATGACGCGAGGCCTTGATGATGTAACGCTGACATGTGTCTGCGAATCCGGGCGTAGGGGTGCTGCTAATGGGCATGTGAGGATTCTGCAGTCGTCTCTCCCACAGCGGAGGCAGCGGTGCTCTCGCCGTCGCGCGTCGATCTCCTCCTGACTAACCCACTTGGCTCTCTTCCCCAAGAGGGTTTTATCCTGAGGTCGCTTCGAAGGATACCCTTCGAGATTATTGTTCCTCCTGGGCCTCAAGGCGCTGACCTGCATTGAGCCCGGGGGGGTCGGGTCCCATTCCATCATATCCTCTCTCTTAACTTCCAGTTGGGCACGACTGCTAGGGGCAGCGGGTGAAGGGGCCCTCGATTGACTCCTGCTACTGCTTGACTTCTTCCACTGACCAAGCAGCTCCATGGAGTTACTCAACTCATCACACTTTGTTGCAAGGCCGATGTAAGAGCTAATCTCAGCTCTATTTACTGGCACGAGCATCATCTTCAGCTTATCGTTCAAGGCATTGCGGAGGTATGAGATTTTGCTGTCGTCAGGCCACGCTTCCGCCAGACATCCCAATAATGAATAAATACATAATATTGCCATATTCTTATGTATTCATAGTCGTGCCCTTATATTCTTATCTATTCTTAAGCTTATGAATTATTCGTAATATAAACTTGGGGGCCCACTTATATCGCCGTCGTCGCTGGCGACTTCCATAACCTCGTCATCTACTGCCACATAGACTTTGCGGATCAAGTCGTTCTTCACCCAATTGCTCAGGCATTGAACTTTCTCGACAGTATCAGCCGAGAGCCGTGCCCTGTCCCATGAAATTGTCCGTCATGCGCAAAAGAATACCCATTCCGGGTCGTCTGACATCGCTGGTACACTGAGTACGTCAATGGCCAAGTACGAAACATTGGAGGAGCTCGTCCAAATGTCACATATAATATAGGCCTCAGTTACACTACGCATTAGCGGAGTGTTCATTCCACTTTTGCCGTAGCCGTCAATGCGATACCAAATCCTTCTAGAGGCTTCGTCGGCAGCAATGCGCGTCACGGCTGCAATCAACATGAAACACGCTCGTGTAAGCAAGCGTGGTGGGGGCATCCCTGTGGGGGAGGTGCCGGATCCATATTCTTAAGAATATAAGAATTATGTATTCATTGGCAGCCTCTATATTCTTATCCTTATGCATAAGCTTAAGAATGAATATGCTCTTAAGAATAGATATATATTCATTACTGGGATGTCTGGCTTCCGCATTCGCATTGGCGATCTCTCTCTCAAATGGGGGGTAGAAGGCAGCAGAGGACTCGTTCTCTCCTTGCTTGAGGTTGTGTAGTGCCTGGATAGCCTTCTTTTCGCGGTCCCGGTCTCCGTATAACGGATCCAGGCGATTGAGAAGCGCGACAGGGCGGGCCTCCGGCTTTTTCACCTCGATCTCCACGAACGTAGTAACATCCTCCTTTGCTCTTCCCGATAGCCGAGAGTACACATACTTGAACTGTGACATAGAGCTACCCAGTGCCTCAGCATCTTCATGCAGCTTGTTCTCCATCTCTAGCTTCCATCCACGCCATGTACTCTTCTTTCCTTCATATAGGGCTGGGTCGGGGAGTCGAGGGCGTGGTCGTTGAGTGGGCTTCTGTTCGGGAACTGGGATGCTGACTTCTTCTTGGGGTGTCGAGGTACTGAGTCCGCTCGGCGTAAGGGGGGTGCAGTGTGGGAAATAGGCGGTCCATAATGGGCTCTTGGACTGGACCGCCTATTCAGTCCAGTCCAGTCCAGCAAAATTGCTGGACCAGGTGGTCCAGTCCAAGGTCATTGGACCGCCTGGACCGCCCATTTAAGGCCCATATTGTTAGGTGAGTAAATAGTGCAATCTCATTGGTTGAGCTTGGTGGAAAATATGATTATTTGACTAGCCTATATTGTTGGATTGCTGGTATGACCACTTGATGACCTTGAACATGTGTGTGTATTGTGTATCTGTTCACTGTAGCTCCCCCCTTTTTATCAGGGAGGTCTTGCTTTCCTTTTCTTCCTAATACGGGCCAGCCGGCCGAAGGCTCGGCGAGCCCCTTCCGAATCGCCTGACAATCTCCTGTTTCTCACGTGACTCCCTGGCAGCGCTCCTAATAGTCCAATCAGTCCGTCTGGACACCTCAGACTGCCCATTTAGTCCATTTGACTTGGCTAGACTAAACTAGCAGTCCGTCTGACTTTGGTCAGACTGGACTAGCAGTCTGACTGAGATGTGCAGACTGGACTGGCAGTCTAACCGAGATGTGCAGACTGGACTGGCAGTCTAACCGAGATATGCAGACTGAACTATCGGTCCGTCCGTCACCGTCACCCCAGACTGCAGTGCAAACTGCGGTCTAGACTAATAGTCTAGACACGTGACATGTGACCCTTCTCCGTACCTGCCTCCAATGTTGAAGGCATCACGATGATAGTGGTCCAAGCCATCACGGAGTGCCTCCATAAGCACACAATGCAATTCCGTCGCTATACGGACGCTGTCATGATATAAAGAATGAACTACATGGAATCAAGCACTCAGTTGCCCCCACTTATCCTCCCTCGTGTGTGACATCCAAGCCCCCTGATGCCATCGTCGAAATGTCTCCTCCGCCACCTTCCTTTTCACGTTCTGAATCATAAGCATCAGAGATAGCACCCGTAGCTGCCGGATCAACATAGCAACACTAGAGTCCATAATTAGACAATCGAAAACCTCACGAAGCCGAATGCTTACTTCTGAAGGGACTATCAGAGCGCTCCTGTCCCAGGATCGCAAACATTCCAAGAGATTCAAAGTTTCAATATTCATAGATCCTCGTTGGTCAGTTACCGTAAGTTTGGCTTTGGAGAAGAGTCTCTCTGTCTCAGTAGACATAGGCGCAATCGACAGAATGTCGATGGCCATCAAGGATAAGTTAGGGAATCGCCTTCGCTGGGCCGATTCTAGCCACCATTTCAACGGATCCGGTACCATCAGCACAGGCTCGCGGCAGTACACTTCGTACTCGTCATCATCCATGTTGAAAATCGTAGCCTTCTGCTCTTTCATCCACATTTTGTACCCATTTGGTCGTCCTGTTGATGGCCCTTGGGCCGAGCTTGGTCGAAAAACAGGGAAGGAGGAGGTGGTTGACTTGTATGTCTCCCTCCACAGTTCCCCCACACGAGCTTTAGCTTTCTCAATCCACTCATTCCTGTCCTCCCAAGTCTTTTCCATGTAAGCCCACTTGAGAGAAGGATGTAATACTGTAGCTGCTGAATAGACCGGTGAATCTTCCGTCAATTCATAGTAGTCGGCCAGTTTGGCCCAGGCCGTCTCCATCATTGTAGCCAAGTGGGGTAGGGTGGTGGCCTTCTTGGCGGCCTCGATGTGATGCAGGAGATAATCCATGGTAGGCAGAACGTCAGATATGGAGTCTCCCATGCCTTCGTTGGCTATTGTAGCATCGTGAAATGGCTCAAGAAATTTGTGAGTCTCGGCCAAAGTTACCCAGTCAGAGGAAGTCAGCACATCCCCTTGCAGGGCCGTCTCTTGCGCACAAAATATTGTGATGGCTTGTCGGACTTTTGGCCTGAGTACCCACTCAACCATTTTGTACCACGAATTCCAACGAGTGTCGTTGTCGCGCCGTAACCTCAGACCGTCGCTGAGAGCAGTAAACGTTTGAAGCCGCTGAGGGGTCCACATGATGTAGATCACGATATTATGAAGTTTTCCTATCGCCCCTCGCTTTCTCCATTGCTCAATTTCCTCGTCGGACGGCCCACGGTAGGAATCTGTCGTCGGTGGTCGTTTTCCTATGAGAAACTCCATCACGGCCAGATTAATGATGTGGCCAAAACAACGAAGTCGGTGTGGAAGAGGGTCGTAAAAAACATCGAACTCGTGTTCCAAGTCGTCGGAGATCCTGTCAATCATGGTGTTCATGTTGCTAGCGTTATCCATCATGAAGTATCCAACTTTTGAAGCAATCCCATATTCTCGTATGAACTCCATGATGGCTTCTGCCATGTTGTCGCCGCTGTGCTGACCTTCCAATTCTTTTATCCTCACCACAAGGGACTGCAAGCCGTGATCTTCAGTAACGAATTGAACTGTGAATCCGATTACGCCCAAACAATTTGGCGCTGTCCAATTGTCGGGAACAATGTGGATCCAGTGTTGCTAATAATATAAACAATACGTATATTGGCAATATGGACACCTCGCAATATTATTGTATTGTCAAGAGGTGCATATTGTATTACGCCATATGACATTGTTCCATATCATATTGTATTGCCAAGAACCCAATATATTGCCAGTGTGGCAATATATCCAATATATTGCACGTGACGTTCATAATCCAACAACCGACGCGGAAACATCGTCACCTTTAAAATCTCGTATCCCAGACCATGACTTCAAGCACTCCAGCGCTTCAATCACATCACTCCCAAGTCGATTTCGACGATCCGTAATGGTTATATTTGCCCCAGAAAAGAGCCGCTCAGGCTCAGCAGACATTGCAGGAATTGATAGAATGTCCACGGCCATTTTGCTCAGGCTGGGGTAGTTTTTCTGCTGCGTCTCCTCTAGCCACCATGCAAGGGCGCTTGTAAAGCCATAAACCCGTTCAGACTTACAATAACGCTCGTACTCGTCCGTGATGAGTGATGGCTGTAGATGCTTGTTCCTCCAACTCAAGAACTCGTTCGTAGTCGTCGACGGGGCCTCGCAGGAAGGGAGAGGTGATTCCACCGGTTTATATTCGTCCCACAACGTCTGAATCAACTTCTTTGACGACTCAACCCAGTCTTCTTTCCAGTTTTCCTGTATGTAGTGCCATTTATGCGAAGGGTGGAGCACGATAGCGGCAACGTAGGCAGGCGATTCATCAGTAAGACGATAATACTTGTCCAACTTCGCCCAGCCCGAGTTGTACATTGGTCCCATCATTGGGTCGTCAATATGTGCCTCCTTGCCTGCTTCAAATTGTGCGAGTATGAAGTCCATAGCCAGGAGGACATTGTCGAGAGTTGCAAACGATGACTCGAGGGCCTTGGTAGCCATTTTCAGCTTCTCCAGAAAGGACTTGATCTTCTCGAGGATGATCCAGTCCCCCGCATAGAGCTCGTCTCCAGCGCAATCCGCTTCCATCCATTTGTTGAAGTAGTCGTCAATTGCCTCTCTAAGGTTCAAGGCCGCCCGCAGCATGGTATACCACGAACTCCATCTTGTGTCATTGTCTCTCGCAAGCTTACGGTTGTGGCTAAGAACAAGAAACCTTTGGCTGCGCTGAACACTCCGTTGGATGAAAACGACGAAGTTATGAAGCTTTCCAAGGGGACCTTTTTGCCGCCACGCCTTAATCTCTTTCAATGTCACGTTATCCCCAGGCTCGCCGTGTTGGAGTTTTTCATTGTCGGTGACAAAGAGAAAGGCCTTCACGGCGAGGTTGATAATATGACCTTGGCATCGGAGTCTGTGGGTTTTTGGGTCATATTGAACGTCAAATCGACGCAACAGACCTATGAATGTTAGGACCAGTGAGAAGAAACAAAGAGGTCGTGCTAACCGAGAGAAAGGGATCTCATCATTGTGTCATTGTTGCCTGCATTATCCATCACGAAGTATCCAATCTTGGAAGCAAAGCCCCACTCATCCACCACTTCCAAAACTGCCGCAGCGAGGTGAGACCCGTCGTGCTCACTGTCGATGTCTTTCAAGGCCAAAGTATGGTGTTCCAGCTGGCCGTCTTCCGTGACATAGTGAGCGACTATGCCTAAGATGGCCAAAGAGTTGGGGGAAGTCCAAAGATCGCAGCTGATATGAATTATTGACTTTGCCGACTGTATGCGCTGCTTGACCTTCTCCTTCTGAGTGTGATACTGCCGCATAATCCATTTCTTGATGGTCTCATGCGTGTCTGGAAGCCAAGTATCGATATCGGTATTGAGATACGCCAGGAGCGCTCGAAACTCGGGGCATTCTACGAGCCGAAATGGGAGAGAACACGCCGCAATGAACCGTACGTATAACGCTTCGAGTCGGTCTGGGTCGATCGAGTCTCCAGATTGATCGTTGAGACGGCGGCGTTTTCGGGGATTCTCCTCGGCCGAAAGACGAGCTTGTTCAAGAATAGTCCGGATATTGGTCACCTTGGCTGTTCGTGGCGCGCCTTTGGGGAGACCGTGACCTTCAGGAGGAGGGTCCGTTAGGTGCTTGGCCGGAGCCGCTGTTCCACCAGAACAGGAATACGTCTTGTCGCAATGCTTGCAGCGCCATTCCTCCTTTCCTGTCCGTTGATTGTAGTATCTCGTCTCTCTCCCCTCGTCTGGCATATGAGAGAAGACCCATGATGTTCTTGGCTTAGCAGATGAGGACGTGGAGGCCGTGGGAGCTCGCGACGATTGGCATTGAGAGGTTTGGCTCTCGTCTGGGTCACGCAATTGCTGGCTGGAGAGCTCCGAAATGTCGTCCGATATCGACGAAGCTTTTCGTTGCGACGTTTGAACAAAATGAAGGCGTTGTTGAGGCATTGGGGTTCGCTCTACTTGCATTTGGAGTGTCAGCAAGGTGGTTGCGGAAGGTCAGTGTTGGGCGACTGCCACCCTATAGGCCTGGTTGACACCTCAGGACACGTTTTTTTTTTTTTTTTTTTTTTGCACACCTTCCTTTGTCATCTTACTTTCTTGGCATGCAGATGTTAAGAAAGTAGCCCCAATTACACCAATTTTCTTAACAAGTACACCACAACAGCCACAAACCTGCGCTTCGCGCAGCCCATAGCGGCGGCGATGGCATCTGCCACCACCCGCCCGCCTGATGTCTCAGATCCTTTCGACCTGGGAATTCATACCCCCGCCAATCTCAATCGAAGAGCCCGCACTGCCCTCCTGCAAAACAGCCCCGCTGTCGTGAATGGACCTGTTGGTGTCCCGCCCGCCTTCGGGAGGACGGCCCAAACGCCGTCTTCACCACTTAATGCCATCTCTACTGCTGCGGCCACGGAAGGAGCCCAGCTCGCCCACCCTGAACCCTCCCCTGACCCTACCCCGACTAATGAACAGCAACCAGTCTCTATTTTTGAAGCAGCCACTAAGCTCGCGCGCGACCGTGTGGAGGAGTACAATGCCAAGTTGAAGGTGTTTCAGGCCTTCTGCGCTAAATTTGAAGAAGCAGCAAAACAATTCACCACTGGACCCGAACGGGAATTCGCTCAAAAGTTTGCCGACAGCTTCTTAGACGCCTGGAATCAAGCACCCACCGACGCCAAATCTGTTCCGGTACCGACCTATAGCACGGTCGCGGCCTCGCCCCCGGCCGCAAACAATGCCCTCGCCCACCAACCCCGACACCATCAACAACATCGCCAACAACAACAACCCCCTCATCGCCAGGGACAACCGACCGCAGGTGCCCCACCCCGAGAGGACCTCCGCGTCTTCATCCGGCTGGACGCGGAAGCTCCGGCCAGGACCCACAACGACTACGCAATCCGGTCCCATATATCCCGGAAACTCGGAGTGGACCCACGCAAGATCCCCCGGGTGCTCCAAGTCAGGTCCGGATGGGCCGTACTTGCCGCCGACATAACCACCCGCGACCTCCTCGTACAGAGACAGACCGAATGGGCAGCCGATCTGGGTGCCACTGCCATAGAGACCCGGCAGGAGTGGTTTACCTACCTGGTCCCAGACTACCCCTGCAAGCTGGTCGACCTCTACGGTAATGAGGTCGACAGCGATGCTGCCATGAATGAAGAAATTGAAATTCAGACTGGTCTAAAGCCTGTCAACATACGCCCCGCACGGCAACAATCGGACAGCCCCCTGACAAAATCTCTGCTTGTGTCTTTTCTTGAACCCGTCAATAAACATTGGCGCCTCTTCAACAGCCGACCAGCAAGGCACATCAAGAAGACCGACCGGCCAAGGCAGTGCAATATATGTTTGGACTACCACCCGTCACGTACCTGCCATCGGCTCCCCCTGTGCAAACGCTGCGGCAAAGCCGACGGCCACGAGTCCGGGGACTGTACCGCCCCCGAGCAATGCGCCAACTGCCTCGGCCCGCACAGCGCCAACTTCGCCGAATGCCCAGCCCGCCCGAAGAAGGTACACGGCGTGTTCCGCCGGTTGACCAAAGTACAAAGGGACCATGTCCGAGCTGTAGGCGCGGAAACATATCGCCAGCGCAACGCAGGATCGCAACAACACGCACCTGACCTACAGCAAGACATACAGCAAAACGGCCCTCAGCAAGACAGCACCGGGTCTCAAGAACGATCGAGCCCACGGGCTCCCAGCCCGGCCGCGTCGAGAGCGCCCTCATGCATAATGGTGGCCACAACCCCGGAGGCGGAGGAGGAACCCGAGCACCCAAGACCTGGCTCTCCAAGGAAGCGCCGCATCGTGTTGATCACGCGCACCCACGACCAAGGGGACGAGTAGACGCCCACGGACACGAAGACGTGACAGAAAGACTCTCCGAGTCTTTCAAGCCAACGTCGGCAAGGTCCCGCCAGTCCACGACTGTGCCCTCGCACTGGCAGACTCGGAACGATACGACATCGTTCTCCTCCAAGAACCATGGACAACGATAGCAAACTCCCGTTGCCTCACGAAGACTCACCCTGCATATGACACATACTCTCCAGTTGAAGCCTGGAACAACAACAGCACCCGACCCAGGGTCATGACATATGTCCGCCGAGATTCCCAACTCGTAGCAGACCAAAACCGACCCTACATAAGCCGTGACATTCTGTGGCTTACGGTCAACGATACAATAATCGTCAACTTCTATCGACAGAACGACGAAAGAGATGCGCTGGACACTCTGCTGCAATGGCCGATCCCCGATCGCTGCCTTGTGGCAGGCGACTTCAATGCTCGACATCACACCTGGCAGACAGGCCCGACTACGAACCGCGGCCACGAGATTGCCCATTGGGCATCCGAAAACGACCTCAGCCTACTGAACACCTTAGACGTCCCCACAAACCCACACGGAAACACTATCGACCTCACCTTTACGAACGTACCTCTCGCGGAAGCCAACATCGAGGACCACCTCGCCACCAGCTCGGATCACTTCACTCTTAGCACAACGCTACCAAACATCGCGCCAGCACCAATACAGCCAGGCAAGATCCGGGTGACAACAGACGACGAACTCAAGCGGTTTGTAGAAATCGTAGAACTTGGATCGGCTGGGATCCCTGCCACTGCCTCGAGTGCACCAGAACTAGATGAGCTTGCATCCACACTTGTGAACCTGCTGCAGTCAGCAGCGAAGGCGGCAGGCCGACCTGCGAGGAAGGGAGCACGCAACGCCCCATGGTGGACTGAGGAGTGCGCCCTTGCCGCAGCCGGATATCGCGCGATCAGACGACTGTACCCCCTTGGATTCAACCAAGAGGTCCAGCCAGCCAAACGGGAGTTCCACCGCGTGGTCCGCCGAGCCAAGAGGCTCTACTGGCGGAACCTGATCAACGGCTTCTCAGACAGCAGCTCCGTTTTTAAGGCCGTCCGATGGCTGAGATCGCCAGGAGCCTTCCAACCTCCTCCACTGCAAGTGGACGACGTGGTCTGCGAAACCCAGCTGGACAAAGCTAACGCGCTCCGACGAGCTACTCTAGAGCGCAGAACGGCGGAGGATGACATCCAGGATCCCTGGATCCAGGTCAATCCTCACAGAATGATCCCTTTCCCACAGGAAATCTCCCTTGAGGAAGCGCAGGACGCGACTCTTCGGACTGGAAACACATCTCCAGGAGCCGACAACATCACAGTCAAACTTCTCACGGCAGTATGGCACATCATCGGAACACACGTTCGCCGCCTCTTCGAGGGGTGTCTGGCCATAGGCCACCACCCGAAGCCTTTCAGAGCGGCCGAGGTGGTGATGATCGCCAAACCTGGACGTAGAGACCTGACAGAGCCGCGGGCATGGCGGCCTATCTCTCTGCTCTCTTGCCTCGGCAAGGGGCTAGAACGGTTGGTCGCGCGCCGTCTTGCGTGGGCATGTATCCACTATGGAGTCCTCCACCCACAACAAGCCGGGGCGCTCCCGAAGAGGTCTGCGACAGACCTTGTGGCCGCCCTAGTCCACGACATTGAAGAAGTATTTGCCCTCAAGAAGGTGGCCACGCTGGTCACGATGGACATCCAAGGCGCTTTCGACACTGTCTTGCGCAATAGACTAATTCTGCGACTCCGCGAACAAGGCTGGCCGGAACATCTTGCACGATGGGCCGGTTCGTTTATGGACGACCGATCTGCCTGCGTCAGATACCAGGATACTACCACTCCGCTCTCTCCTCTCCAATGCGGCCTCCCTCAGGGGTCGCCGGTATCGCCAATCCTATTTTTGCTATATACGGAGCCCATCTACAGACTAAGCAACCCTCAAGGCCGGTTCGGCTACGCAGACGACACAGCAATCCTGTGCACGGGCGACACGGTAGAGGAAACAGCGGCTGTAGCGTCAAGATCTGTCGAAGAAATGGTCCGCTGGGGCGCGGCGAACGGAATATCTTTCGACCCTAAGAAGACGGAAGTCATGCACTTCTCCCGGAGCAAACTCGAGACCACACCGTCCATACGCCACGGCGATGTCGAAAAACACCCCGAGGCAGCAATGCGCTGGCTAGGCATCTGGCTGGACAGCAACCTGTCGTTCCGAGTCCACGTAGAGAAATGGACGGCTAAAGCCCAGGCTGTGGCCTACCATCTACGAGGACTCACCAACACGATACACGGCCCACTACCTAGTGCCGTGCGAAGCGCCGTCAGAGCATGCGTTGAACCGGTTCTGCTCTACGGTACTGAAGTATGGTACCCAGGCGCAACCCAGCCGCGGTGGAACCAGCCGTCCAAAGACCGACCATCAGGTATCCGGCATCTCCTGCGGAGAATGACCGACGCCATCGTGCATTCCATGCGAGCCATACTCCCCGTCTGGAGGACGACCCCCATCGCCATCCTCCATCGGGAAAGTGGGATACCTCCTATCGCCCAACTTCTCGAAGCACGTCGATACCGCTTCTCCGCCCGACTTAAATCCCTTGATGAGGCACATCCCCTCGCGAAGCGCACGCTTCCACCCAGACAACCCACCTACCACCCGCTCATCAAGCGGAAGTACCAAACTCTATCAGAGAGCAGCTTCAAGACCCGTCTCCGACGGACTAATGAGCTCCTCGCACCCTGTCCACGCCCGGCTCTCATGCAAAAACGCTTCGACAAGGAACAGGACACACCCCTACAGACGGCAGCGAAAGAGGAATCGGCCGAGGCCTTCCTCCGGTGGGTTGAGACAGTAGGCCCAACCACTCTGATCGTATACTCAGACGGCTCCTTGTCCTCGGAAGGAGCAGCCAGCTATGGGTTTGCTATTCACCAGAAGGACCTTTCCATCTACGACGGCTCGGGCCGTCTTGGACCTGCCGAGGTGTTTGATGCTGAAGCTACAGGAGCACTGGAGGGCCTCAAGGCCGCTCTGAACCTCCCAGGATCAGCGACACGGGACATCGTAGTCTGTCTAGACAACCTGGCAGCCGCAACATGCCTACGGGGCACACCGTCTGATTCCTCACAAAAAGTCTTCCTCGAGTTCCAGGCGCTGGCTACATCTCATGGTGCCACACAGGTGCGCTGGATACCTGGCCACACAAACATCCCCGGCAACGAACAAGCCGATAAACTAGCAAAAGCACAGACATCCCAGTAATAAATATATTTTTAAGGCTTAATGCACAATTATTGTTAAGCTTAGCCATATGGATAAGAATATACCCTTGGGCCATAACAATATATTATCAATAATTCTTAATACGCCCCGCTATTTGGGGGTCCACTAGGTAGCCCAGTCAACCCAGCTTTGCCTGCTGTAGAACCCAATTTTCACTCTATCAGCAACACGTCCCATGAGCACAACGACAACCATGAGCGTCAAGATGTCTCCATCTGAAGCCACGTCCGACTCTTCCTCCCTCTTGCCTTCTGACAGCATATCGCAAGCCGCCAGCTCATTGTCAGAACCCGATTGCCAGCATATGGTTAAGAGAAGGAAGCTGCGAGCTGTTTCAACATGGGATCACTTTCGAGAAGCCGAGGGCGATGAGCCACACGCAAAAGGCGGGAAGATACTGCACTACTGCAGACGTTGTCGCAACCCTCCTTGGTCAACCACATATCCGGCAACGCCCGCTATCATCTCGAGAACGCTCATAATGTAGTGGTTCGAGAGGATTCAAGATCGCAAAGCAAACGTCAGCTGGCCATCGAAAACGCCTTTGCAAGAACAGCGGCCAAGCAGTTACAGCAAGCCGGGGAGAAGGAGACAAACACGCTGCGCGGTGTAATCAACGTTGATGCCTTTCGGGAGGCTCAGATGCTGCTAGCGGTACATAGGCACCTCCCTCTAAACTTTGTAACGTGGCCAGAGTATCAAGTGCTTCTGTCTGCAATAAACCCTGCGGTCGAAGAGTTCCTGACGGATTCTGGAGGCACGGTTGCGGCGGACTTGGATAACGCACACGCAGCGCATCAGCAGTCGGTCAAGAGGTGGTTGGGTACTGCTCGGAGCCTCATACATATTTCCATGGATGTATGGTCTTCTCCCCAGCGCAAGTCATTCATCGCTGTCCACGCGCAGTGGGTTGACGAGGCCTACGTGCCTCGCAAGGCGCTGTTGGGGCTTCCGAACCTCCGCCGCTCTCACGCCGGCGCGGCTATGGTACCTCATTTAATGAACATCATCCGGAAATTCACTTTAGCCCACAACATCGGCTATTTCACTGGCGACAATGACACAAAGAACGACACCTGCCTCTGCCAACTCGCCCAAGAGTTATCGCGGGAGTACGGCGTTGCATTTGATCCGGTAACCTCACGGACGCGATGCGCCGGCCACATCATCAACCTGTCCCTGCAAGCCTTTCTTTTTGCAACCAGTGAAGGTGCCCTGGAGGCCGCGATTGAGGAGGTGCAGGACGAGGCAAATGATGCAACTATTGCGGACGTGTTGCAGGGCTGCATTCAGTCGAATGGTACGTACCAAAAGTCTCACAGCAAACCCAAGCGGCGGACTGACGCAGCCGGTTGGCGGAGCGTCGGGCCCCTAGGCAAGCTTCATAACATTGCCGTGTTCATCCGCAATTCCACGATTCACAACGATGCGTGGGACGACATTGCGGGAAAGGCACTGGGAATTGACAATATTACGCGGTGGAACTCATGGTTCAAGCTGCTTGACGCAGCCATTCGCCAAGAAGGCGCAATGTCCATCTTCCTCAACCAGTACCACAAGGAACTGGAGGACGACATCCTCACCCATGACGACTGGCAAATACTCAAAATGACCCATGAGTTCTTACAACCGTTTTACCAGGCGACTTTGGAACAGCAAATGGAGTGGGCATCAATAGACCAGGTGCTGGAGAACATGGATATTCTGTTCAAGCAATTTGAGGATGCCAAGGTGCGTATAAGGCGATAATGCTGTCGACGCTGTCCAAGAGCAAATCCATACTAATGTTAGAGCAGCTCAAGTATATTGACAACAGACACATGGTCAACTCCATCCACATGGGTTGGTGGGTCCTCTCGAAGTATTACCGGGAAAGTGACAAGAATCCAATATACGTCACAGCATTGTTGCTCCATCCAGAGAAGCGGCGGAGGTACATTGACTGTCACTGGGCAGAGGAGTGGCGAGAGGGACCTGTAGCTGCTGCACGGCAACTGTGGGCAAAGTACAAGGACCGGCCGCTTACGCCGATATCTGCGACGCAGCCGGATGATGAGCGACAAGAGATATCGCCGTACGAGCGAATCAAGCAATCAATGAGTGTATTGGATGAGCCCGGCGACGAGGATGAATTCGAAAAATTCATCAAGTCTCCTCCGAGACATATGATGGCGAAGACTCCGCTCGAATGGTGGTGCCGGGAAGAACAGAGGATGGAGTATCCACGCTTGCACCAGATGGCTATTGACATACTAAGTGTTCCGGCGATGTCGGACGATCCGGAAAGGGTGTTTTCTTGCGCAAGGCGTACAATTTCCTGGGATAGAGCAAGGTTGTCGGCTGATACCATTGAAAAGCTGCAATGTTTGAGTAGCTGGGTGAAGAATGACTTAATTAGGAAAGTCTACGTGTCAGTCGGCGATGAGATTATGAACGTTTCTGGTGATGACGATGAGTTGCACCACCTTTCGGTCTTATATTCATAATTATGCTTAAGCTTCACAATGCATAACAATATTGGGGTATGGTTAAGAATATATAAGAATAGACCAAAATTATGTATTTATTTATTACTGGGATGTCTGCAAAAGCAGCTTCCTCGCTGCCACAGCCGGAGGGCGCTCAGCCGACGCTGGCATACCTGCGGAAGATGGCGAGGCAACAACCGAAGGAAGCCTTCGAAGCATGGTGGTTCACTTCCGCCCCCGAGCAATACAAGAGATTCAAACTCAAGGCAACTACACGCTGCCCGCCAGAGCTCTCGCTCCCTCGGGCTGCTCTGCACCATTTACTCGCAGCAAGATCCCTCCATGGGGATTTCGCTGCATACCACGAACGATTCAATCACGACGACGCCCGAGTTACCTGCTCGTGCGGTCGACGCAAAGCACCTGACCATGTCTTCTACTGCAGAAAAGTACCGCGGCGGTGTCGAATAAGGCTTGTCCCTTCGCCGACCGCAGCAGTCAACCTCGCAACTGGAAGAAATTTCGACAAGTACACCAAGCTTGCCAAATCAAGCGCCTTCTTCGAAAAGATTTGTCCTCGTCACTAGACGAGGCAGACCTGAGACCCACTCATGTCTCCTCCTCTCCCTTTATTCTCTCTTCTCTCTGTTCCTTTCTTTAATCACACAGGCTCGGCTGCCTCGTGCAGCCACGCCAATGCCCTTCCCAGTCTCCTTAAAGACTAACCCATGTAGCGGCTACTGCTTTGACAGCCGCGCCTGGTCATCCCGCTGACGGGTAGCAGGCTCGATACAATGCGCCTTTGAGCCGATGATATGCTGGATAGTGGTCTGTACTGTATTTTGCGAAAGCATCGCGTAGAATTTTTAGCATTAGAGACTCTAGCTCAGCACGTCCTGTGCCCCAATAGGGGACTTTTCGGGCCTCACGGCCCTCCGGACGAAAAATATACAAACAAACAGACACGTTTTTGCACGCGTCATCGCGTGTCAGTCGGTCAAATTGTCAACAAACAAACAAGTTTTGCTGCCAAGCGACCAGCCAATACAAACAATATATTGCCAATATGGGCATCACTGTATTGTATTGTCACAATATGACAACCTCCATATTGTATTGGTACAATACGGGCGGGGTGCATATTATATCGTATGTATTGCAATATATTGTTTTATTGCCATATTATTAGCAACACTGTGTGGATCGAGGAAAGGGCATTTTGCAGAGCTCGCTTTACAAACACCTTTTTGTTGTCGTAGCCCCATTGTAAATCATTTTTAACCGTATCACCAGATCTCGGGAGGAAGTCATCCGCAGCCGGACAAATGTACCGGATAAAGTCGCGAAAGGCAGGCTGTTCAACATGAGCAAAGGGGAGACTGCAGGCGACGGTGTAGCGGCAGTACAGCTCGCGCAGGGTGGCTTGGTCAAGTGCATCTGCCTCGGCCGTCGCCTTGCGTTTCTTGGCGGAGGGTAGGCTTTCATTGGCCAGGAATGCAGCGATGTCTCCAAGCCGATTTTGCGTGACTTCCCACCGGATTTCTTGTCTCCCAGAGATCAAAATCTTGTGCTCCTTGCGCAAATGATTGACGATGGTGGACGATCCACCTGAGTAATTGTATTTCTTCTCTCTTTTCTTGTCGAAGCAGGGCTGGCAATGCCACCATTTCGTTCCCTTGGAATCGACCCAGGCTGCCGGAGTGCTCTTGCCTTCTTCTATTCGACAATACTCCCAAACAGGAGATGCCTTTGGGCGGGAGATGCTAGGAGTTGACGAAGACGATGGTGTCAGCGCACGGGTGGCCACTGTAAGTTCAGAATCATCCAGGTGGCTGGCGCTGCCAATAGCACTGGCAGTCTCAGAGAAATCCATGATAGAAGACATGATTCAGGAGATGGCAAGTAGACAGAAGGGGTGGTGATGACAGAGCACGGTGGGAGAGAATTGTCTGGCGACTTCGATGGTGCCATGGTGGTGGGCACAGAGATTATGTAGCAGACGACTTTCTCTCTGACCATTCTGGACACATGAGAGTGGATGAGTCCAAATACCCAGACATAACTTTCGGTAGCCATTCGGGCCAAGCCGCAGGGTGCGTAATCAACGAACCACTTCCAATCGTTGGAGGCGTTGGATCCCCATCTGTGGCCCATATCATCTGAGATCTCACTCCCCATGCTCAGCAACCAACCGATTCCTCGGTCTGGGGGCCACCGTGAAACTGCCCGCCTAGCGCCCACAACTTGGACCCACCTTCGACTTCCCTCTGCTCACAGCTCGCTGGCCAATGGCCGGCCGCTAGGGGCCAACATCCTGTCATGCCTCACGAAAAACCTTGGATCGTCGTTGCACTGTTCCACCCGCGCCGGTTTCGCGCTCTTCTCGCGCCAGCCTGGTGTCTGATGAGAATGTGTTCTTGAGTTCGTTATTCAGCTTGCGCACGTAAGGTTGAACGACGGGGGCGCGGAAGTTGAGCCTCCACATGAAGGTCTGCGGGGGATCTGCGAAGTCGCTGGCACATCCGTCCGGGGGGTGTATTTTGGCTTGGGCGCAGGTCCACGAGACCAGCGGACTCCCGTCTTCGTCGATAAAATGATATGACATGGGATAGCGAGAGTGGACGAAAATGGTTGAGACAAACATCTTTCAAACGGACTGGGCTTGGCTTAATCTAGGCTTTGGGTCGATCCCCCACATTGATCGTAACAATAAAGATTCACTGCGCCACGCCACGGACATGTCTCTATCGGCTGTAAATCGACGACTCGGGAATATATCTCTAATCATAGAATTGATACCAGACGGAAGCTCTCAGCACGGTAGATTCAGTGACTATATCGTAAGCAGTATGAAATATGATTCTTACGCAGAGACCTGCGTGTTTACTGGCATCTCAATTGATTTGCTGAGGTGCGTGTTACGCGAGCGAACCTACCCTACATGCGCCGGATAGGGGATACTTTGCATGCCACCTACCTGTAATGGCAGGGCTGGTATCTCTTAACGCCACCGGGCCGGTTATCGCCGCTCAGATAACATGCACTTCATCATCTCTCACGTTGCAGATATTCTTCCTGGAATCCGGCCAGGTAGCCCATTCAAAGCTATAAAATTAGATTGCTGTTGAACAGATGTAATTCTGGGATCTTGTTAGGCCGATGGTTTCAGTTGCAAGATACTTGGTTTGCTATAGATTAACGCAGTGCTGGGCGGTACCGGCTAACATATCTTAGCAGTGTGTCGAATTTTTTACCAAACGTGTGTCACGCGTTGGACGCGTCGGACGCGTTGGATCGCGTAGTTGAATTGGCACTCTGCAGCAGGCCACAGATTTGGAAAGACATTGCCTGAGTCACCCCGAATCTGGACAGACTAATAGTCAGACTGTTAGTCTG
Organism: Ilyonectria sp. MPI-CAGE-AT-0026; assembly: GCA_020744155.1. Lineage (NCBI taxonomy): Eukaryota > Fungi > Ascomycota > Sordariomycetes > Hypocreales > Nectriaceae > Ilyonectria > Ilyonectria sp. MPI-CAGE-AT-0026. The sequence continues at coordinate 297,685 of JAGPNQ010000036.1, forward strand.
GGACCCTCGGACTGGACTACTGGTCAGTTTGGTAGAAGTCAGACCGAACCATCAGTCCAGTCCAAGAGACGTAGACTGGACCGTCGGTCTAGTCCTAGAGACGCGGACTGGACCGTCAGTCTAATCCAAGAGACGCGGACTGGACCGTTAGTCTAGTCCGAGAGACGCAGACTGGACCAATAGTCCGTGGACTACTAGTCTGGACTGCAGTTTGGACTAATAGTCCAGTTTTTGGTCTGGACTATTAGGAGCTCTGCTCCCTGGAGCCCTGGTGTTCCAACATGCCTCCAATTCAACAAGTGGCGTTTCCATGCCTCCACTGATTTCACAATGATTTCACCGATCGGACTGGCCAGAATAGAAATATCTGTCTTCTTCTGGCTTTCATTCTTAGCAAAACTTCATCAATTCCACAAACAATACAGGACACTTTGCTCAACAGCGGGACCTATTTCAACTCGAAGCAGATACGCCGTGAACATGGGTATATTCCACCATTATTCATCCGGCAAACACAAAATATGCCCCAACCCCTCTTTGAATGAAGGTACAAAAGATCCACTTATCACGACGCGAAGTCTGCTAATAACAAGCAGATGCCCCGACCGATCTCGTTGGGGGCTGATACGTGAAATCACGTGAGGAGCATCAGTCACGTGAGCAAGGGCAGCTAGCGCCGCCAGGGCGAATGTCGACAGCGATTCTACCAGGATAGCTGCGACCTCGAACGACCCCATAGTCGCAGGAGACCCGGTCGTGGAAGGATACCAGACCCCGTTGGACAATATCACAGATCCCGACCCGGAGGTGTCTATCACACACAGCGGGGTGTTCAATGTCTCGGCCCCTGGTGAGCCGGAACGATACGTGGAGCTGAGTCGCGAGGAAGTATTGGCGCAGTTACTAGGTAATGGGCGGGGATAGTAGGCAACAGAAAGAAGCTATTTGGAAGGAGAGTTGTATTCCTACAGACGGCTAGGACGGCAGGGGACAGCGGTTCTTTTAGGGCGAACGCGAAGCGGATTCCCTTCGGCATTCTAGCCGCGGCCAACCAGCCGCGACTGCCCCGCAGTTGCCCATGGCCTTCCTTCACGAGGCCGAAGGAGAAATGCCGGACTCAGGTACGGCAAGAAACAGTACGGATGATATCCAGGCCTCGTAGGCCAGACGGCAACCCTCAATATACAGATCCGCTAGTCGTTGAAACGGTTATGAGTTGTAAGGTATGCGCGAAAGTGGAAGGGGTGAAGAAATGCGGGCGGTGTCGTGCTGTAGCTTACTGTGGAAGGGAGCATCAAAAACAGGATTGGCCAATCCATAAACCAGGCTGTATTCCCAGGGCCGAGTACGGAGGACGATAGGGGTCACTGTTGCAAAACCCGTTTTGGGTTTAGGTGCTCTTCTCCTTAGTCATCGGGGTACTTTGAGTCGCCATGGAATATGTACCACGGACTGGCTGCGGGCCCGCGCGGTGACCTTTGCCAGTCTAATATCCTGCTTCAAGCTTCAGGTGCAAAATGGGTTCCGATCGAGCTGTTTGGTGTCATATAGATACAGTATGCACAACGCGATATTAGGAACTTTGTTCTGATAATATGAATTAATTCTTTCTAATTCATTCACTAAACACCTTCACTATGCTATTATCACGATCGCAACGCACCTGCACCGCAATGAAAGCCCAGTTGCCCAACCCATCTGCAACTCGCGATGACGAGCAGCGTCGTGAGCCTAGAGAGGATTACCGCAGTAATCCCGCTCCCGGTCACCAGCGACCTAGCGCAGTAACCTCCCTCTTAAATGAGTCTAGTGAAGCCATCCACCATAGCCAAGGACGATGTTGTTTTTGTTCTTCTTAAACTAAAATCTCGCTTCAACCCGGATTCCAACCCCTTCCGGACCCAGGATCAAGCCAGGTCCAAAACTCTGGCACTTCCGGGCTCATACAATGAGTTGGTGGACGTTGAGGACTCTCCGCCACGGTCAGTGAGTCCATAAGGGTAACCCTGGAGTCGATGTCTCAGCGCTTTGGGAATGATCAGGCTCGACTCTCCGACACTGATGTTGCTGGGACACTCCCACCCGCACACTCCAACCGCTTCAAAGGGACAGAAATCCCCACGACATTTGCTGTCCGACGTATGAAACGGAAGGATTAACTACTCGGGCTCCCCATTCGAAATATCGCTATCCTCCCCATCATCACTTATTCCCTCCACGTCGTTTCCTTCTTCGTCCTCGTATCCTAGTTCAACAAGCGGTTGCTCTGCTGGTTCCCCATCTCCAAGTTCATCCTGGCAGGCTTGATTTGCTCGCTCATATAATGCTTGCTATATGCGTTTAGATTGAGCAATTCGGGACGAAAGGGAACGCCTTACATATTCAACAACGCCACCGGTTGGCGCTTTACGATATGCCAGTACAGGCTGCCGGCCGCTTTCGATGTGTTGAATGATTCTGTCTCGAAGACCAAGGTAGAAACGCTTGAAAGGCCGCAACTTGTCCGACTCCTGGGGAGTCCCAAGGGCTACGTTGTCGTAGCCCATTTCGTTGAGAACTTGGCGACACCAATCCTTTGTCTCTGGCTCCAAACAGGTGCTAATGTCGATCTCAGCCAATGGCCCCTCCATTTCAGCTAGAACGGAACGGTCAATGGGGATGCCCCAGTTGCATGCCTTGTCTGGGTCCGGGTAGTGGTAATTCATCCAGGGCTGGCCGTGGACCACATGGGGGCGGTTCTTCTGAAGACGAATTCGATGAAGATTCCACGCCTCCACAAAGTCGAAAAGTTCTTGGCGTAATAAATCTTCAAACACGGCGTAGATTGCGATCTGATCCTCCAACATGTCGCCGTCGAAGTCCCCGTCCCTGGCGAGCTCTCCAAAGTAGTCCACCCACTGCCGGGATGAGACATGCAGCATGCTCTCCCACCATTTCTCAATCTTGATGTTCTTCGTACTCGGCGCCGCCTTGTAGGAATCCTTTAGGCGTTTCCCTTGCTGGAAGACCTGCCCATTCCACTCCACCCGCCCATCTGCGGCCAAAGCAAAGTTCCAATGGGCTGCTGCCACTAGGGGCGTTTCGCTGCCCCTGTCTGCCTGCAGATACCATGGCCGGAAGCCGTATGCGTCGCATGCAGCCAAGTACTGCTTCAAGACGCTCAAAGCAGTTGTAGAAGAGTGGCCAACATAGAACCAGATAATGTTGCGCGAGTAAGCGTCGATTGCGGCGTAGATCTCGAATCCATCATACATGGCAATATGAATATTCACACTGATTTTCTTATATTCATATTATATTCAACTTATCTAGCAAAATACATATTCATATAACATATTCATGCATATTCATATAAGGGTTCACGTAATGCCAAGCTACTGCAGTGAAGTGAGAGAAATCCATTGATGTAGCTAATATAGCGCGAAAAACGCTATTAGATATCACCCGCGATAGCATCTGGATCACACAGGAGACCAATCCGGCCTCAGCTGAGGGTCTAACATGTCCCTCTCGCAGCCAGTTGCCGATACACTCGATCTTCTCAATGCTCTCAATCAGCAATCATAGCCTATCCCATCTAGCTGTGCGCCTAGCCCCTGAAAAGGTCCGCTCTGGCTCTGCTGATTCTGCTGGTATAGAGAGGATATCGATAGCCATACGGCTAAGCCGTGAGTACGCTGTACGAACGTCCTCACTACACCACCATTGAAGGGGCGTAGTACCCTCTGCAAGTGCGATAGGAGCCTCGGAGATGAAGTTATCGAAATCATCCTTGCCCCGTGCTCTCGCCATCGTCTTATTTCGTAGCTCTAAGTGCATCTTTGAGAGCATCGTATCCTTCTTTCGCTTTAATAAAGCAGGCACAGCCAAGGATTGCTCTGAGAGCTGTATCTCGACATCGTGATTGTACTCTTCCTTCCAGAGACTACCAGCGGCGGCAAACGCGCCCTCGTGCCATTCCTCGGGCCAACATTCTTCGATATAGCTCTTGCGTTTAGAAGGATCGAGAAGGAGGGCGGCGGCATATACGGGGACATCCTTGGTTATAGTGTAATACTTATTGAGTATAAACCGGCATATATTGATAGAGTGAATTATACAATCATTGCGATTGCTCGGCTGCGAGTAGTGGGCCTAATTAGCTGATTAGTATGTCGTATAAGCTATAGATAAAGCAGGAAGATGCAAAACTTAGCTGTATACCTTCTACTTTTTGCAGTGTTCTAGGAGAAGGTCCAGTACAGGGATGGACATCGAACGAACGGGAATCGAATCGATAGATTCATTCGATGCCAAGTCTTACGAATGTCGAATCGAATTTCTTGGCATTCGATTCGATGTCGAATCTGCGGCGTGCCCATTCGATTCGCATCGAATCGAATGTGACATGTCCTGTTCGATGTTCGAATACATCGATTCGAATGTGGGGCATCCTATTCGACATTCGAACCGTACAGGTCACCATATGATTCGACATCGAATCGATCGATTCGGTCGAACAGAGAGACGCGATGTGCGAATCATGACCAAGGGGTGGATTCAGCGCGATTCGCAGACGCGTTAAGAGGCCCCTGGCACTCTCCTCGACGCGAGAAGTGCAACGCGATCAACACTGACAACAATTCATCTTAATGCTAAGATGTGTTAGCAAGTACATAACATGACCCTAAAAGCCCATAGCATACTAGGTACCCTGCAACTACAGCAATCATCCCTGTCACGACCCTGTCTAACCGCCCCCCAGCCCGGAACGGATTAACGCGCCGGCCACCGCGAATTGCCAACAGGTTTACAAGTTGGGAATGACTCCCATGGTCACAATCCCGACAAACAACCCACCAGCAGGTGCTTTACAGGAATGTAACGGACAACCCAATTTAATCTTGTAATAAAACACTGAGTCGGTTTCTATGAGGAATATATATTGTCGCGTGGGGGGTTGAAGTATGAGTTATTGTTGCTGTAAAATACAACCTCCCAAGTTAGGAGGTACCAAGGTCGTCATATAAAGTAGGTGGGGCTTACAGTAGTTTTTAACGCAGGAGTATAGGGTATGTTTGTCCCAGTAACAGGCCGCTATACAGAGAGGGGGATCACCAAAAACACGCCGCTTTTTCTGCAGAATAATAGGAAGGAAGCAAAAAGAAAAGAAAAGGAAACCAAAAAAAAACTGTCTCCGTATTTCTCTCTACTAAAAAGTTTTTACTGATGCAGCTTTGGCATGATCAGATGAATATGTCCGGCTCGAAGTTTTCACGCATTGGCGAGTATGGGATTCATGATCTTCCTGCCCCCCTCTTTAACTTTTTGGTTGTCTCGGGGACCTGCGCCTAAAGCCAGCTTTGCCTGTGAACCGATGTACCAGCGACTTCACAGGTGCATCCACTTAGAGCCTCAACTTCAAGTCCCACCGTTCCGCCCCCTCACGTGAACGGTTTACGAAAATCTCAAGAATCCATTCTGAGTTGACGCCAGATTGGAATGAGCACAAATGCAAAGCCGGTATGGGGACTCGGCTGAGGAACGGGATGGCTTTTTTTCAAGGTTGGCCCGTAGTGATGCGTCTGTGCTTGTGGCATGAGCCAATAGGAGCCTCTGACGCAAGTGGAACAGGGAATATATGGAATCTTACCCCGCCGTCTGTGGACCTAATCAACGAGACCCCGATTTGGCTGGTTGCCAAGTACTGAGAGCTTGGTGGAGCGGCACTTGGGAGAATCTCCGTACACCAATGGTCGGAACAAAGTTTGGCTTCTTACATACAATGGCGGCTTCACGCGCGACTCTCTCGCCTTGGGCGCGCCAGGTCGTCGTTCGCGCTGCTCGCGAATGCATCATTAATCGCACAAGACTTTGCATGTTTAGCGGCAGTGGAGATGTCGCGAATTTCGCGTTGACGACAAAATGGGCGTGATATACGCGTGTTATTGGCCTCAATGCCTGTCCAGTCAGTGATGGATGGATGGATTTAAGTTGAGCCTCAGTGCAGTCTCAATGGCTTCCAACAACCTCGACCCACGCGACCCATCTGTCCGACTAGCTAAACTAACTGCATCATGATGTCCTCCGAACCATTCTCTTTGAGCCCTTCGTCCTGGAATCAACCAGGTGTGATGGAGCGCGATGAATTCTCTTCTTCGCCAGCCGCCCCGTCTCCAGGAACCTCGTTACCAACGACGCCATCGCTCCGTCCTCGCGGGACTGCCGCCGATTTTATTCAGGTCGATTGGACACTCTGGGGCCGCCAAGAGTGGGCCAAATGGCCCGGATTCGAGCGTTACACTGGCGGCCAAGACACGAGGGCATGGTGGCAACAATATGGGTATCGCGTTAAGGACCGTTCCACCTCGCGGCAGGGAAATAAGCTGAAGTGGATCTGCGCCGACTGCTTTGCCCGAGGTTTCAAGAAGAAGTCGGACTTCTGTTTCGTCTGCTCGACAGGAGTCGCCATCAGGAAACACCTACTCAAAGCCCACGGGATTCTTGTAAGTGTGTGCCTCTCATCTACGGTTTGATAACGTGCTGATTTGGCAGGCCCCGAACAAAGTTGCCAGCCCCGTGGGGGGCTCATTTCTAGATGACAGGACCATCACCGACTTCATCGATGCCGACTTCAATAATCCCCACGACCAGTTTCTTCTCAGCAAGCTGCGTGGAAGATTCAGCAGCAAAGGCCTCCGAGTACTCCTCCTCGACTGGATTACCTACCATAACCTGCCGTTCAACATTGTCAATACCGAGCGGTTCCAGCGGATCCTTCTCTACGGCAATCCCCTCCTTGATGTGACCCACATTCCCTCTGCGAAGACGCTGCTTCGCATGCTCGAATCCGAGTATAGGGGTGCCGTTGGGCCGGTAACCGAAGTATTGCGCAGCGCTCGATCCCAGATTCATTTCTCCTTCGACGGTTGGACATCCAAGTCGTACACTTCGTTTCTTGGGATCAACGCTCAATTCATTGATAACCACTTTGTCCAACACCGAATTCTCCTTGGGCTTCGACCTCTCTCGGGCAGACACAACGGTGCTTCACTTGCCGATGAGGTCGCTGATACGCTCGCATTCTGGCAAATCAACGACCCGGACAAGGTTGGCTACTTCACGCTGGACAATGCTGCCAACAATGACACCTGCATGGACGATCTTGCCTTTGAACACGGCTTCTCAGCTTCTGAGCGACGGATCCGCTGCGCTGCGCATATCTTCAACCTTTGCGTGCGGGCAATGCTATACGGTTCGAAGCGAGAGAACTTCGCGGCGATCATCGCTGCCGATGGTGACGATCAAGATGACGATGAGGAGCTAGTTGATCAAGCTATCGACGAGGCCCTGGATGTAGAAATGGAAGACGGCACGGATGAAGACTTTGAAGCGAACACTGCCGTTGGTATCCCAGAAGAGGACTTCCTATCATCCCACCCAGCCCCGGAGGAGATCAATGGAGCCACTTTCAGGGAGTACAGCCAGAACGGCGCCCCAGGAATGCTTCACAACATCGGGATTCAGCTGCGAGCGACTACACAGCTGTACGAGCAGTTTCTTCAGTCTCAGCGCAAGGAATCCGGCCATGAATCAACACTTCACTGGGTCTTCAACAATGCCACCAGATGGAACTCGGATATGCGGATGATGGAGAGGGCCCTTCGTCTCCGCCCGGCTCTCAATACGTTCTTCAATGACGTTCAGAACCGTTGGGAAACTGAGGGTCTTTGTGACAAACCGAAACCGGCAGTTCTGCAATACCGCTTAAGTGCGTACGACTGGAAGGTTATCGAGGTGCTTGTCAAGCTTCTGAAGCCTTTTGAAATCGCCACCAAGCAACTTCAGGGCGACGGTATTCCCGACGCGAGGTCGACTTGCGGTAGTTTCGATGAATACTTCCCTGTCTTCGAGATCCTACTTGACCACCTCGAAGGAGCTATCGAAGGCACAATCTTTGAAGAAGTTGAGGATCCAGTGAGCAAGGAGAAGAAGGACGTCGAAGTCGCCATCTACGACGGGCTCGATAGCAGAACCCGTAGATTGCTCAAGGTCTTTATCAAGCTCGGATGGAAGAAGCTGCACAAGTACTACAACTGTCTGACTAGCGCAGCTTATGTCGGCGCTGTTGTCTTCAACCCGGCGAAGAAGTGGCGCCTTCTCGATCAACTGTGGTCTCGAGTGCCTTCTCGTAAGGCCAAGGGTTGGCGATTAGAGTACGAATCCAAGCTCTTGGAGATCTGGGAGAGTTACAGGGAACGCGAAGTTGACTACGAAGTCTTCGCTACATCTGACGAGGCCTCAATGGATTACATTGAGCGGAGACTTGCCAGGAGTGTAGCTGGGTCGCCATGCGCCCAGGGTTCGTCCTTGGCAGTGTCCAGTGCCCGCAAGAGCACCCGAAAGACGAAACACACGACAGCAGGAGCGACTGCTGATGACGAATATGCTCGGTACTGTGCTGAGGATGTTGTCAACAGTCACCACTACAGAAGCAGGCCGATTGACTGGTGGAAAATCAACAGGAATCGGTACCCGCGACTGTCTCTGATGGCGGTTGATATGCTCACCATCCCATCGTCGTCTGCGGAGAGCGAGAGGACATTTAGCAGTGCAGGACGTATGACGGCACCGTTGAGAAGTCGGCTGAGGAGGGAGATAGTGGCGATGGCTCAGTGCATTCGATCATGGAGTAAAGCTGGGATCTACACGCCTTCACTGCCGCTGGTTAGCCTCAGTGATGATCAATGGGTTGACGCACTTGCGTCGCTGAGGGGGACGAGTGACATTTAATCTGCCTAGTACCTGCCTTTGCACAATTGACGATGTTCTGCGATGTCTTATCTGAAGCCGTGATACCTTCTAAACCCGCTCTGCACCTCTCACCACTCTTCTGTCGGGGTATGACGGCATGACGGCCTGGTGATGATGACGACGGTCCATTTGGTTCTAGGTCCTATTGGTGTTTCGGTCTCCGCCGGGATTAGTTCTACGTTCGATCGAGTTCGAATCGAATTCGATCGAATCTTGGCATTCGATAGATATCGAATCTACGGAAGACATGTTCGATTCGAGTCGAATCTACGGCACAAGAATTGTGGCGCGTTCGATTCGATACGAATCTGCGGGAGATGTGTTCGATTCGAGTCGAATCTACAGGACAAGAATTGTGGCACGTTCGATTCGATACGAATCTGTGGGAGATGCGTCCGATTCGATTCGAATCTACGGGGTCACATTCGATTCGAACGCCAAGGCTTGGCGTTCGATTCGATAGATTCGTAAGATGTCCATCCCTGGTCCAGTAGCTTAAGTGACTATAAGATTGATGACATAGCGCCTTCAGCTTCTAACGTGGACTCATAGAAAGATTGAAGGAATTCTAGCGTTCTTTCTAGCATTTCCTAATCCCTACTGCTAAGAGTATTGCCTTTGAGATCATTATTATATTCAGCAGTAAACTGGATGATCTGTGGCTTCTTCTTTAACGCAATAGTGATAATTCTATGCCATAAGGATTATCTTGTGATATTATCAATATCTAGTTGCTTACCTACAGCATCGTACTACTGATTGTTGTGTAGAGCTGAGCTCCGTATATAGACTGCAAGTGCATGAAGTTTTGCTAGCGCTGGAATGCCTTGCCAGCCAGCGAAACGCTCATCGTTGTTGCTGGCTTGCTGATGCGTAGTTGCGGCTCGCTTGCCTCTCGCCTTTATAGATCTTCTCGTGGGCTGCTCCTGCCGCTCTTCCTGCTGTTGTTCTTGCTGCGTCGTGGTGTCCGAACGTGCCGCAATCTCCGCCGGATCCAGCTCATGTAATTGCTGTGAGAACTCCTCTAGCATAGTTGAACCGGGCTCATCGGCAGTAGCTTCGAGTGCAGCCCTAAGAGCTTCTTTTGAGCGGGCGAGAAGGAATGCTTGTAAGGCAAGATTGATAATATGGCCGATACAGCGGATTCTACGGCGTTGTAAGGGTAC